>OZ010786.1:121012347-121612347 GCA_963932465.1 Maratus speciosus
ACTATAGGGGAGACCGGGGCAAGATGACGAATTTCTTAATTTTTCAGTTTTCCACTAGGTGGCAGGATCAACCGGGCACTACTGGCTCTTCAATCGGCCGTTCGTTAAATAATAGTATAGAGACGCTGAAATTGCCATTTTTGTGTTAGTTGTGAAGCTTTGATTGTTTACCGCTGCCACGTTATAACTTTTATGCATGTGTAAAAAAGCTCTGCTACAGATACAGGTAAGATATATCGTTTCTCTTTAATATTTATGAGTAGCTTAGTTTAAATATTACCTATTAACATGAATAAATGTCAATTAATCGCCTTCATTCATGGTAAAAAAAAACGAATATTTTTAAACAGGCTGTCCGGGGCAAGATGACGAGCTCGTCATTCTCAGATCCTGGAAGTAGAAAACCAACTTATAAACCCTCTAGAAGAACTAGAACTTGTGGCAAATGCTGATTCCGTTTCACCAAAGAAGCCTGTTAGTGTTTTTGATTTCAAACCATTGTCAAGCAGCAAAATGTGAGAAAAAAAGAAAAAGCAAAACATTGATCTCAAGCATTCTTATAAGCACACCCATCAAAGAAGAGTTAGAACAAAGGGAAAAGCAGAAGAAAGAACAGGAACGTTTAAAAGAAAATAGAGAAAAGAAGCTCGTGAAGCTAAAAGGGGAGTAAAAAAACTCAAACTATGTTCCTGTAGGCCTAAGTCTCTTAAATCCAGTCCAAACAGTCCAATTGCATCAACTTCAAAGGATGGTGTTTTCAGATGTCCTTCTTGTGACGAGGAATATTGTGACCCACCAACAGAAGAATGGATCCCGTGCTGTAAATACCAAGAGTGGTGACATGAGGAATGTCCCAATTATGGAAATGGCATTTTTATTTGTGACTATTGTTAGCTGCGCAACTAAACACTTCAACATTACGTTACAATGCATTATGCTTAGTTTGATACTTTGTAAGATCTAAAAACACAGTTATTATTTGTTAAACCATGTAACATATTCAAAAGATAAAATATGTTCAACCTTTTTCAGTGTTGTCATCTTGCCCCAAGGCCAAAGTCATCTTGCCCCAGTACTGGGGTATGATGACGATTTGTTAATGATATAAAAAAAATAAAATTATCCTTTATTTTTTATATTTATTTATTTATTTATTTATTTATTTTTGGAAAAATTAAATGGTAATATATTTAATACTACAAAGGAATACTCTAACAGTTCATGTAAAATTAATTTTACTATACTTAAAAATAAATTAATAAACAGCAAAAATTATTAACATAGTCATCTTGCCCCGGTCTCCCCTAATATATTTTATGTAAATTCACGAGCGCCTATCAAGGGTAAAAAAAAAAGCGGTGAATTTTCCATAATTAAGTTCGGTGCCCATGCCAACTTAATGCATTGTAACGAAGATTTTTTTGAAAAATCACGAATTGAAAGCATAAAATTAGCCGTAAGTGCAACATAAACATTGGATGCAATGAATAAAAGGCGCATTTTTTTTAAAAGAAAAACATTTTTTAACTTTTAAACATATTTTATTGAATAATGTATCTCAATATTTCTTTAAAATTTCTTTAGAATAGATTTAATTTAGAATACAAGATTTTTTTTAAATACCAACTGAAAGGATAAAGTTAGGCATAATTGCAAGATAAACACTGGATGTAATGAACAAAAGACGTATTTTTTCACTGTTTTTTAACTTTTATACATATTTTATTTGCTAATCTATCTCACTATTTCTTTAAAATTTCTTTAGAATAGAATCCTACATGATATTTTCAAAAAATTATACATAAAATAGCTACCTTTGAGTGCATTAAATATGCAGAACCGATGAAAAAATATTAATTTTGTTTTAGCAATAAATGTAAAAAATTATTTGTGAAATCGTGTTATATTGAATCTATCTGAAGGCTAAAATTTTTTCGTATAACAATGTAAAACTTTACAGTTACATAAATTACACAGCAAATTCCAAATCGCTAGAAAGCATGACTATGATAGTAATTATTCTTAACAAAATGTATTTGCAATTCAGATAAGTTGTGTATTCAAATTTTGTTAATGTTGGTGTTAAACAGAAGTAAAAATATATACAAATAGAGGTACAAAATGAAATCGCAAAGTTATAACTAAGAAAACCTTTTAGTAAATAATTAAAGCGCCTCAAAATCAGCTTAACAAATGCATTCGATTAAGCAAGAAAAGATTTAAATTGTTGATGTGAAAAACATTTGTGGAAGTGAATTAAATATTAGTCGCTAGGAATTCAATTATGTTAAATCTGTTATTGGAAAACTTTAATTTTCGAAAGCAAAATGCTTTAAAGGAAGCTGAGAATTTTCATTTAGAAGAACATTAAAAGTCTAAAGAAGCAAGTTTCAATAATTAAACTTAAAAAAATAATAATAACAAAAAATATATAAAGACATATATGTAAAATTATTTATTAGATTAGGGTGACAATATTTTATAAAATTAACATCTATAATTGGTTTTATTTATTTTTGACTAACTCGTTAATATTAATTGACATTAGTAATTGTTCTTGCTTGTTTACCCTTTTTTACTTAATAATATTTCTCAATATCCGTTGAATCTTCTTTAGAATAATTTAAGGCACTCTGACCCATGGCCACGAGCTATGCTTACCAACCCCCGTCCCGAACTCACAATCTTTAAAAACACGCTAATTTGCTCTCTTTCAAAAATATTATCCGATCACAGAAAATTGAATAATATTTCAACGATCCGTCGCAATCATCTGTAATCGGTATGTCATTTTCACATCATTTCCCTTTGACTGAGAAATTATTCGGGTCCCAAGGTCTCATCCACAGCTGTCACGACAGCTGACGGCTGTGTTTGTGACTGATTAAATAAGATCAATAACACACTTAAAAATCAGATTGAATAAAATGGTTAAGTAAAAAATGTAACTGCCTCCCGTATTAGGTACCTTTCATTACAAAAAGCTACCTATTGCAGCCGTTCGGAGGAAAGTGATTTCAAAAAATTTTGGTATATTTTCATCGATCATGACCCCCAGACCCCGAAACCACCCTCCGTTCAAAATTGATATATATATATATATATATATATATCTGACCTATGTCACAGTGTAACTCTCGTAATTATGAACAGATTTCGATGTAATTCGGTGTGTACATAGTACATACCAATGTCTCGACCGAGTTCGTTGGCCAGCTTCATCCGCCGTTTTGTTTCAAAATGGCGGCCATTTAAAATTTTAAAAAAAATTTAAAATTTGAAACCAAAAAATTAAAATTTACCAAAAAATTAAAAATAGAAACATATTTTTTTCTTATGTATTTGACCTTTATACAAAGATTCCGGAGCAGTTTTTGTTTCGTCTATATCTTAAAAAATGGCTGAGTTATAGCATTTTGAATTTCTAGCGTGGCTGACATTTTGAAACGTCCTGAATTTTGTCGTGAAAGTTTTTGTCCTGAAAGGCGTATTTATGAACCGATTTCGATGTAACTTCGTTTATACATAGTACATACCAATGTCTTGACCGGGTTCGTTGGCTAGCTTCATCCGCCATCTTGTTTAAAAATGGCGGCCATTTAAATTTTAAAGAAAAATTTAAATTTGAAATGTGGTACCAAAAAATTGAAAATTGAAAAAAGATTTTTTTCGTATGTTTTTGACCATAATACAAAGATTCCGGAACAGTTTTTGTTTCGTCTACATCTAAAAAAATGGCTGAGTAATAGCATTTTCAATTTCTATTGTGGCTGACATTTTAAAACGACCTGATTTTTGTCACGCAATAACAGGCGTATTTATGAACCGATTTGGATGTAACTTGGTCTGTATATAGTACATACCAATGTCTCGACCGAGTTCGTTGGCCAGCTTCATTCGCCATCTTGTTTCAAAAGCATTGCCATTTAAAAATAAATTTAATTTAAAATTTAAAATGAGGTATTAAAAAATTGGAAAATGAAAAAGATATTTTTATGTGTTTGGCCTTGATACAAAGATTCCGGAGCAGTTTTTGTTTCTGAAAATTTGTTCTTTCGTTTATATCTTGAAAAATGGCTGAATTATAGCACTTTGAATTTCTAGCATGGCTAACATTTTGAAACGATCTTGTATTTGTCACGCGATAACACACGTATTCGCCTATTTCGATGTAAGAAGGCATGTGGATAGTATACATCAATACCTCGACCAAGTTCGCTGGTCAGATTCATCAGCCATCTTGTTTCAAAATGGTGGCCATTAAATTAAAAAAAAAAATATTTATATTTAAAGTGAGGTGCAAAAAAATTAGAAATTGAAAAAGGTTTCTTTCTTAAGTATCTGACCTTGATATAAGGATTCAGGAGCATTTTTTGTTTGTCTTTACCTTAAAAAATGGCTCAGATATAGCAGTTTCAATTTTTATTGTGGGTGACATTTTGAAAAATCTGATTTTTTGCATGCGACAGCACTCGTATATATCAACCGATTCCGATGTGAGTGAGCATGTGCACAGCAATTACTAAGGTCTCGACCAAGTTCACTGGTTAGCCTCATCCACCATGTTGTCTTAAAATGGCAGGCACTTTAAGAAATCGACGAATTTGGCAGCCAAATATAAGTTACTTTAAAGAAAAGAAGCTTGGATAAAGCTGACTAATTTCGCGAAATTCTCATTCATTATATTGATAAAAATTAGTATTGAATCTCCTATATTCGGTTTCCACTAAATTGAGCTTCGTGTGTTTGAATGATATAAGTTGGCTTTTTTAAAATAAGGAATATGAAAGCTACCTCTTCCTCCCGGCACTGGCCGGAAGGACTTTTTTATAACGTCTAAAAGAAAAGTTTGCTTTTAGACTGTACAACAAAATCTTTTTTACTTTGACGTTTTAAATGCTTTAATTTAAATATGACGTTTTAAATGTATTACTTTAAATATGACGTTTAAATATATAGTTTTAAGTGTGACGTAATTTTCACCGTTAAATGTTTTTCTCACGTGATAATTTATTTATTTTCAAGTTTTCCTTCTTTTTTAATATTCACGCCTAAACATATTTTTCAGTTGAAAAGTGTTTGTGATTATTATTTGCGCTTCTTAAAATCAGGCAACAGTGTATAAAAATAGGCGATTTTGAACTATATATTAAACGTCATTAGTTAGATAATTCAATACTCAGTAAGAAATGAAAAAATGATTAGACACTGCACACCACAATCTAGATCTAGTCAAGTGTATATTTGCACAAGATGGTAAAATTGTTCTGCATAGTTTTTATCCAGTGTTAAATATTTTTTTTAGAATAGAGAGATAATCCTATATAACACTTTTTACCAAATTAGTATATGGAAAATAAATAAATTTAAGCACATCAAATATGTAATTTTGATGAAAGCAAAATTACTTTAGATTTAGCAAGTAATATTACTAATTACTACTCAAAGAGAATTTTATGGAATATATTATAAAATCCTGTTCAAAATCAACTGAGCAAACATATTCAATTAACTATGGAAAAGATATAAATTGTTTGTCTGTTAAAAACATTTGTGAAAGTGAATTAAATATTGTTTGTTAGAAATTCAATTATGTAGAACCTATTAGTGGTCTGCTTTAATTTTTGGGAAGCGATTAAGCGTAAAAGGAATCAAAGAATTTGCATTTCGTAGAACATTAAAGGTTTCAAGTAGTAAATTGGAACCAGTGAATGAAAAAATGCACTTTGGGAAAAAAGGAAATTGTATATGAAAGAATTAATTTGTTTCGTTTTTCATTACTAAAAGTGGATTTTATTTTATTAGGAGGGTAAATTTTTATAGAATTATTATTTATATTTTTATTTTCTTTAATAATTTCCAACATAATTGAAAAGGATTTATAAGTGAGTTTATCTCTCTTTCGTCTGCCGTCTGTGCATTCTCTAACTCTGATAAACATATTGGAATTGTCATGAAATTGATGTATGCTATCGAGTATTACTATAGGGCAATTCCAAGCCAATGTTACCATTTTTAGTATTTTATTTTTTACATCAAATAGGTAATACACATATTTTCTGATAGTATTAAACCTATATTTTTACTTTCTTCTATCTTTATAAGAAGAAAGTACTGGATTCATGAAAATTTTCGAATTCCGGTTTTCGACGGATTTACACGTTTTTGAGGTCAAAGATTCCAAAAACATGTTTTTAGAAAATGTCTGTCTGTGAATCTGTGACTCTGTCTGTCTGTCCGTCTGTCTGTATGTATGTGACACAAATTTTGTGGGCGCTCTATCTCAAGAACTAATGAACGGAATTTAATAAAAACTCATATTTAGTTAGTCCCTGATATAAATTGATGCTGATTAGTTTTTGGTGTAAAGCGCTGAACCGGTGGCGCTGCTATGCAGCATTTTTCATGATTTCTACGATAGTTCACTCTCGAGAATTAACAAACGGATTTTCATCAATCTTTGGATTCAATTAATCCTTGACATGAATTGACGTTTTATACATTTTGGTGTAAATCGCTCAACAGGTGACGCTGCTATGCTGCATATTTTCGATTCCCGCAATAGCTCTATCTCAAGAACTAATACTTGGATTTTCAACAATCTTCAGATTCAAGTATACCTTGATATGAATTAGTGCTGTTTATGTTTTGGTGCAAATCACTCAACAGGTGGCGCTGCTATGCTGCATTTTTTAGAATTTCCATTATAGCTCTATCTCAGTAACTAATGCACGAATTTTCATCAAGCTTCAGATTCAAGTATACCTTGATATCAGTTAGTGCTGTTTATGTTTTGGTGTAAATCGCTCAACAGGTGGCGCTGCTATGCTACTTTTTCAGAATTTCCGCTATAGTTCTATATTAAGAACTAATGCACGAATTTCCATGAAACTTGAAATTCACATATAATTTGATATGAATTGATGCTATATTGATGTAATTTCTTGTATTGTTTAAATGATTTAATTGACGTTATTTATATAGAAGAAAGTTTTGTGATGTCCACAACATACTAGTTTATATTTGAAATGTATTTTTTAAAAGGTTGAAAAGTCAAAATCAATAAAATGCATTATAATCAGCATAGCTTCTTTTTATGTGCTCGTTTGTTTGCCTGTTACATATTTGATGTTGGTCTGTTACAGGTAAGATTACATATTTTTTAAAACTATATTGTGCCCAGCAAAGAAAGAAACAGTGGGCCATCAGCTGGAAAAAAGATGGCTGCCAGCAATGCCATCAGCAGTAAAGTGCAGGGGTGCCATTACTTAAACCTGTCGAAAAGTGTCCGAGCCGAATGCAGCTGGCCCATCAGTGATGGCCAGCATTGGTATGCCATCACATTACTTCAATCCGGCACTTTTCCTGCAGTGCTAGCACCTATCCCACTGCTATTCCTTTGCTGGCCCAGCACTTTCCCTTACAAAAATTTCTTATAGAATTCTATAAAAAACGAAGTATTATATAATTATGGCTCTTTTTCAATAAGCTAGTTTTACCAAGAGCTATAGAAATATCTGTAGAAGAGTCTATAATAGAAATGTCTATAGAAATATTTGAACTGCATGTGGTCACCCTCCCAAGTACTGACCGCGCTCGATGCTGTTTGGTTTTCGTGATCAGATATGAACACGTGCTTTCAGAGTACGCTACGACTGCTCGCTGTTTTCAAGCTCTCATTACACTATTTCAAGTTTGTTTCTTTTGTGATTTACGTTCCCAACCATTAAACTGGTATAGAAATTATTCTATTGTATGCAAATCCTACGTATTTTATACGGGTTTTTTTTATTATTGATTCTGAACTGCGTAAATTATAAAAACCGAAATTCTAAATAAATAATTTATTTATTTATTCATTTACTTATTTATTTTTTGGTGGCAGTGATGCTATATTTTTTACAGTTTAAAAAAATTAGCTTCACAGCTTAAATTGTGTTATGATATTCATTTCAGATTTGTGTTCAAATACTCAATGTCTCGGATATTCGCAGCACCACCTAGCGTAAGGGTTCCGAGCAATAATACTGCAAATGTTCGTGCACTTCCATTTACTGGTGGGCAAGTGTATGAGATAAAATGGATGCCCACCAGAATTTTATCTGATGATTTCCAACAGCAAAATTGTCCAGCAGTGGTCATGCAGTGGTAGACCATTAGCCAGCACTTCTTCATCATTGCCAGCACCTATCTTGCTGCTGGCCAGCAATTTCCTCTTTGCTGGGTGTTAACAGTCAAATTATGTGGAAGTCGAATGTTTCTGAACTGCCTCTGAATGAAAATACATTTTTGTTATAATAAATTGTATGCTATTTCAAACGTAATATAGATAAACATTCTGGTGTCCGAAAAGCGTGACAATTCCTGTTTGTCTGTTACAATACCACTTTTTTAAACATAATTATTCACAATAAATAATTTATTCACAATAACTATATTAATTTATCTTATAACATCATATACTAATGGTGGCCATCTTTTAATTACCTGATTATTATTTTAAAAATAAGGTAAAGTCATTTTTAGGTGCGTTGGTAATTATATAAATGCGTAGCACCTATAGTCGTTGTTCAGTCCGTCTGTCTGTCCGCATATAAACAGAGCAAAAACTACCCGACCGAATCATCTGAAATTTTAAATATATAATTGTTTCAAAATTTTGTCGAGTCATTTCAAATTTTATGAAAATCGGGTGCATAATTGAATTACTGGCACAGTCAAAAGTTTTCCGTTACATTACGGCCAATGGAAAAAGATTATTGGAAGTGCATTTTAATGATGTTACAGCCTTCCGAATGGTCTGATATTTTAAATATATAATTGTTTCAAAATTTTGTCGAGTCATTTCAAATTTAATGAAAATGGGATGTATAGCTTAATTACAGGGACAGTCAAAATTTTCCGTTACATTACGGCCATTGGGAAAAAAAAATATTTTAAGTGCATTTTAATGATGTTACAACCTTTCGAACAGAATGAAATTGATATGCACTTATGAAGTGCATTAAAATATACATTTATTACAATATGCGGTTCAAAAAATATTTATAAAACTAGTTATAGTACGAACGCACCTCATTTGCCACGTTTGACGAGCAATTTCCGACTTCTTTCCTCTATGACTGTTCGTCTGTTACAATGGGATTTCCACATAGCATGTTCGTCATTCAAAATAAAGTATGAGTAAGGTAATTAGCAAATATACAATGTTTGCAGGTAGATCAGGAGACGGCTGCACAGACCATCACCTCATCGAGTTGAAGGCTGAAATTTCAGGGTTAGACAGAATTCGATTACCATATTAAAACGCAACCGGTCTGCCAAGTCATATCTTGTTGGAAACCACGTGCAAACCCAATTTTAGTGGTTTATTGCTAATAAGGTTTATTATTATTTTTCCTGAAAACATGGAGGACTTGAGGCAAGAAAACACAATGGTAAATCTACCAGTCAACCATTAAAATCGAGTTTGCAGTTTTTTTTTCCACCAAGATATGACTTGGCAGACCAGTTGCATTTCAATATACGAATCAAAGTTTTAATTAACCTTGGAATTTCCACCGTCAACTCAACGAAATGATAGTTTTTGCAGCCGCCTCCAGATTTAAGGGGAGCACAAATGATTTGGTTGGTTGATAGGGGTTTTATGGCGCAAAGTCCCTTCAGGGACATGCTGCACCAACACAAAACATTTGGATAATTTATGGTCTGATAATATTGCGAAACTTCAAACCACGGTATCTACAATACTTAGTATTCTAGATCTATATCCACGAGATTGATTTGCATCATTGAAATGGACTACATCGGGGTTTCTATAGAATGTGGAGTGAATAACATTTATAGTTCTTATACAAGGACGCTAAAAAGAGTTACATTACATTACGATCTATAGAACAAATTATTTGCAAAATTTTTAAAGAATTTTACACTACTTCAAACATTATGAAATTGAAATGATCAATGATATGCACTACAACATGCTTTCTACAGATTATGAAGTATGTAGCATTTATCGTTTATTACGTAGGCACACAAAAGAATCCTTTCGTAGGGCTGACTACCTATATTATAAAGAACAAAGGTGTTCGTGCGGAAGGCGGACAACACCAGGCGATTAAATTTTACATTTACTGCAATTTTTTTAAACTTCTAAACATTGCGCATTTTAAATTTTTACGCCGTCGAATAATGATAAAAAAATGTACTTTCAAATGCAATCCGTTTGAAAACCATATCGCAATTTATTTGACAATTGTATTGCAATTAACTGAATTTATATTGTTTTTAAATTAATTTTCAAGCATGACTTTTTTTTTTTTTTCAAATCTATCTCTAACACATGAAAGACGATTACGAAAGGTATATCCTTTTGCATTTAAACTAATATAAATAGCTAATCATTTATTTCCAGCTTCTATTCCATAACGAAATTAAAACATTCCTCAATCAATAAATAAAACAATAAAATATAAATAAAATACAAATTTAAGACATGTAATCGAATTTTGTGCTAAATCCACTGAAATAAACGAAATGAAAGAAGCTGATTGTAAATAACGATCTTTGGACATTTCTGCGGCTGTTAAGTTCCGACGTGAACATGACGCCAATATCAAAATATCGCTTTTAGTACGTTTCAAAATTTTATTTTAACAGATTATTGCTATTTTTCACATAAATGTGATTTTTAGTATTGTTAGTGAGAATTCTACAAAATATATTAAATGTAAAAAAATCTATTAAAGTTATCCAAAAAAAAAAAAAAAAAAGGATAAACTCGTGCGAGGCTTTCTCGTCGCATTCTTTGAGATCATTTGCAGAAATGTTTTTTTTTTTTTTCTTAATTTTTGATAAACTGCATTTCATTTTATGAAACAGCGTGTTAACCCTTAGTTGCATAAATTAAAACTGGCAAATCCCTAACGGTAAATTTGCGATTGGATATTTGCTAATTTACACGACTTGTGCCGCTATCTAGATTTTTCTACTGAAAGTATAGATGTCACAGAGTAGCATAAGCTTGGAATAAAAATTGTAAAAGTTACAGTTTCGATGGGGCAAAAAATAGCATTTTTGTGCACTATGATGCACAGTATGCAACAAAGGGTTAACGGTATATAAGTATACTATGTCAAAAGCCGCTTGCAGAACCTTTCAAAAAATACCTCATTTCATCCATGTGTCTTCAGTAGGTTCCGAGACCTATCTATATAAATAGTATGCTGTTGTACGTGGCACAGAAATCGTGATTATTTTTTAATTGTTTAATGGCAACGCCCGAATGAAACACATCTCTTTGGTTATTGAACATTTAATGCATCTCCATGCCTATAAGGGGGTTATCATAGGAGGTACCCTATTCTGTCACCAAATGCCGCCAACTTGGCGATATAGTGCCAAAAGTGACGCCAACTTGGCGTTACCTTTAATATTTCGACAAATTCCCATATACTTCCTTTGTAAGCCAATAGGGTTTACTTGCTTACAGAAAATCAACAGATTGAGATATTTTAATGCAACAAAAACTATAGCTTAAGGGATTGTATTAATTATATTTAAGGAAGTCCAAGTTAATTAAATTATGAATAAAAGCAACATGATACAATGCGTAGCATGCTTTCCCAAACATAAATTTTAAGGGAGATCAAACTGAACGCCAAGGGCGGCTAGTGTTCTGTAAACAGAGAAACCCGGGTATCCCCTTGTGGACTATAATAGCGAAAAGTGCATTTTCAGTGGTGGAAAGCACTAGTCAACTTAACGAATTTTTAGTATATTACGTCCTGTGCATAAACTCTGTATGTCATATACAGGACTGCACGAAAGAATTCCATCGCGTTGCCTTCTGTTGACAACAATTGGCTATAACCAACTTTTTATTGCATGTTTTTTTTACATTTTTCGGAACAGATGTCATAAGTTCCCCCCGGCCGCCATCTTGGAATTCTTCTTGGCGTGAAAACCCCTTTTCCGCCAAGTAGTAAATGTCGCCAAGCACCCGTTTATACGCATGTTTGGCTTAACGAAAATAAAATGTAAATAATAAACAAAATTCGCTAAACTGGCAATCAATAATCCTTGTATGAGCGCTTCGCGCACATTTAACAGAAAAAAACATCGCCGAATTCAGCATTTCTCGCGATATAGCATTCTCAAAATTCAGCAGTTCTCGTCTTGTAGCAATCTCAAAATGTAAAAAACTCTTAAAACAGCAAAATATACCTAAAAAACGAAACTCGCTAAAGTGGCAATCAGCAATAGTTGTATGAGCGCTTCGCGCTCATTTACCGAAAAAAAAACATCGCCGAATTCAGCGTTTTTCGCGGTATAGCATTCTCAAAATTCAGTAGTTCTCGTTTTGTAGCAATCTCAAAATGTAAAAAACTCTTAAAGCAACAAAATATACATAAAATTATCAACATACCTTAACAGACATCTGCTTTCTTGAAACCTACAGTACAAAACATAACATCGCCGTCATTTTCTAAAATAGGCTTAATACGCATTGACACGCTATAAACAAACCTCCCTTTCATGTCAAAATTTCCTCATATTTCTTAATTACTTCAGCAAGAGCGTTTAAACGAACTACAGAAAGTATAGTCAATGAAATACATCCAATAAATTTAACATAAAAATAAAAAGACAGCCATAGAACACGATATCAAAATCAAAATACATCGATACATCCACAAAATCTAAGCTTCTCAGGGGTTGCCAGAACACGACACGTCACAACACATACGTCACACGGGTTTCCATACCGAGTTTGTCATATCCGTAAACACCGCCAACACGCCAACAAAAAATCTCCAAACAATTCAAAACAACAACAGATGTGGGAACATACGGCATCTATGCCCATTTTTCGTTTATTGCATCTAACAGTATGAAAAAAAAAATAGAATTTCTTAACAATATTCTGATAGTATGAAACGTGTTTCATATTTAAGTCTGCTAGTCACTCAGCTTCCGAATTCGCCTCGTTAATGCTAAATCTATGGATGTTTAATGCATTCTTATATTCAAAATATTGTTGTTACTTTTTTTCCATAGTTGTCGTCAAAATATTTCTAAAATCTATACTTAATTTAATATTTTATGTCTTAAAAACTGACGAACTGGGAGTAAAAATTTTACTCTTCATATAAAATTCAGCGTAGATTTTATAAATATTTTGAAAACTAAGAAAAAAAGAGGCATTCTTTAAGATGAGATCATTGAAAAAAGAAGTTAAAAATATTAATTTCGCGAGGAAATATTTTGATTATAAGAATGCATCAA
This sequence comes from Maratus speciosus, assembly GCA_963932465.1. NCBI lineage: Eukaryota > Metazoa > Arthropoda > Arachnida > Araneae > Salticidae > Maratus > Maratus speciosus. The sequence goes on from OZ010786.1 coordinate 121,025,635, forward strand.
ACGCCCATAGACTTAGCATTACCGATGGAAATTCGGAAGCTGAGTGACTAGCAGGCTTAATGGCTCATGCATGACTGTTTGGTTAACTCATCAAGATTTCATTTAATTATTTATTTTAATCGGACATTCGGGTATATCATAGGTATTGTTAATGCTTTTAAGTTTAAATTCTGTCAATGAGAAATAAAAATACTCATGTCCACAACTTTCCCAAAATTATATTCCCCAATATACCGGGTGTCCTAAAAAGGACTGACTGATTTTAAAATTGAATAACTGGCAAACGGTGACAGATATTTTTAAAATTCTTCCGGGAAGGTTATGCATAAGGTCAAAAGTTTTTTTACAGTGATTTTAGATTTTAGTTCGAATTACAAACAATAGATGGTGCTGCAATCAATAGATGTAAAATTCAGACTCGATTTTTGGTACTTCGGGACCCACTCAATACATTATAACCTCCTTTTTCCGCATGAAAGAAGAGAAAGGTAAAAAAATCGAGCCTGTATTTAGCGCCTATTGCTTACAGCGCCATCTATTGTTTGTATTTTGAACTAAAATCGAAAATCACTGTAAAAAAAACTTTTGACCTTATGCATAACCCTCCTGCAAGAATTATTTAAATATCTGTCACCGTTTGCAAGTTATTGAATTTTAAAATCAATTAGTCCTTTTTGGGACACCCGGTATGATTACATATTTAACTAACGCTATTTAGTTATCTGCAATGATAAAATCACTTACTTCTCTAATACTGAAGAGGAAATAAAAATTTCTCAAATTAAAGATATATTTGGTGCCACAGTAAGAGCAATTACGGATATCTAAAGATTGAAAGTTCACAGACATTAGGCAACAATGATTGTATTGATATTTGAAGTTAAGACAATAAATGGACTCGTTTTTTTCAGTTACATATCACTGAATTCTATCAAATAAATGATGTCGTTTCTATTACGTGACTCGTATCATCTGATGTACTTTTGTCTCATATGAAGTACCTAAGCTAAATAACGCATGATTAGAAGAACGTTAATATGTGTTTTATTTTTTCTGTTATTGCACAAGCATATTTTGTGTTACTCGAATAACAGATTTTAAGGTGCCATATAAATAAAACAAACTGGAGTATTAAAATTTAGTTTAAATTGAATTAACTTAGAAGCAGGTGAAATATAAAGTCACGTAATAGCTTCTGGTGACATGAAAGTTGGACGTGCAATGTGTACAGAAAAAAATCACGAAAGAAATATTAATTTACTTTTATGAGAGATTTTAGAAGTTTTTCCGAAAAGTCTAAGATAAGCTTTCTTTGTGAATTCCAAAAACTTTTCTTTTGTACTCCAATTTTCAATAATTCATTGAAATCTGATAAACGTAATTCTGGAGGAGCAGCAATCGCGGCCATGATTTCAAATATTTTAAACATTAGAATGTTATATGTTAATGTTATGTCTTAAAATATTTTAATTATTTAATTGGGAATGTTTTGCAGTCTGGTTCACAGTCAATTGACATAGTTTAGCAAATGGGGTTTGTGAAAACCTAAATTTGTTATTTTAACGAATTTGTTTTAAATGGTTAGTTTAAAAAGATAGTTATAACCTAAAATGCACCCAATGGCACCTAAATGCTTATTTCTTTGCTCAATTTTGATTTGAGTTGCTCTGTATCACTGCATCATTTTCCTTTAGATTTAACCCCCTCCCCCCTCTTTATCTTTTACACAAATTTCTATCTCTCTCTCACTGTAAGAAATTCAATATTTCAATTTACCTTACTTGACTTTTGTTCAGTTTAATTTCCTTCTGTAGTAGTTTTCATGTAATTTGTTATCTAATATGCTTTGGCTAATATCTGAGCTATCTCTCTCCAATAGCTCTGTGTTAGCTATAGTAAGATGAGATGTAGGGTTTTCATCCATGAAGAGGGAATAAAAACCCATAGCCCTTCTAAAATGACGAATGTTAGGGGGAAAAACCTCAATTTAATAGAAGGCACTAGTGAATGAAGCTACTCGGCAAATGCGGAGATCAGTACGGCTACCAAGCAGGATACTTACCCAAACGAGAATTCCGCCACCTCCAAACAAGTACTTTTTGATGATTTTGTGTTCCCCACTCTGCCCATATCTGTATAAGTCCAGAATTGCTAGTCAGACTGAAGAGGATCTCATCCGTAAAGAACACTCGACTCCATTGCTGATATGTCCTGTTTTTGTGCTCCTGGCACCACAGAAAAGGATGTCACCGAGAAACAAGTGTTAATGGCATACACCGTAATGGTCTTTGTGCAAATAAACCACCTTTGTTCCACCTCCTGGTCTATATCAGGCGTCCAGTCATCCGTTATTGCATGTGTTTTCCGATTTCTCCGGTTGCCGTGATTGCTCGTCGACGACCCCTATTAAATCCTTGGACAACTGTTTCTGTCGTTTAAAATGCTCTCTCAGCTCGTGAAATGATGCTGTGAGCGATCTCGAACTCCTCGACAACACTAGTCACATTTTTAACTTCTTCTAATAGTCCAAGAGCCGACTGCACAAAAACTTATGTTATTAAACACAAGAAAAAAAAACCTTTATTTTATGGAAGAGTGGAAGTAGGGTAATCTAATGATCCATGTCTGCTGGAAGTGAAGTGGTGCATAAGCCAGAAATTAATACCACTAGTGGTTGACTCGTAGCTTTATCATTGTGTTTGTCCTACAAACAAAGATATGAAAACATGGAGGACTGGGAGCAGGAAAATACAATGAGAAACCTACGAGTCAATCACTGGTGGTATAAATTTTTGGCTTATGCACCACTTCACTTCCGGCAGACATGGATCATTAGATTATCCTACTTCTACTCTTCCATAAAATAAAGGTTTTTTTCTTGTGCTCGATAACATAGGATTTTGTGCTGCTGGCTCTTGGACTATAACTTGCCTCTGATTCTTCCTATGTTAAAATCATTTAGCTGTCGTCTACAGGATTGCCTGTTGGACATATCTCACTGAGGCAGCAATTCGGCGTTCTTCAAACCGATCTACACCCCGCGTAATTAGCTTTCTCAGCAATACTTAGCGTTTACATGAGCATGCTTTATATTCATCTAAAACGTCCACAGTATACTATGCTGCAGATATGCGCTTGCGTTATCGTTCCTGACCTTAGTCGGTTTTCTTATTGGTCTTTCGGTCCGTTCTGCCGTTTTGACCCGCTGTTATGTTATTTTTTTTCATTTCGTCCTTAACTTTTACACACCAGTGTGGTAAGCACAAACACATTAAACACATAATTAGCATTTAGTTTCTCCAACAGCTTATTATTTGCTAAACATTTCGGTATTCCATATTATGAATTGAAAGGATTTTATAATTTTTTACTGCTTTTAATAACAATTTTGTATTTTCCTGATAAATAGATAACAGGATTTAAAAAGAACAAACTATTTTGACGTAAAGAAAAAAATTACAACAAAAAAAAAGAAAGAATATTTTGATTGCATCAAAATGATAACAAAATCAAAAGACAATCCTCTGTCCCCTCTTTGTGGTATCAAATACCAGACCCCCCCCCCTTTCCCCTAAAGTGATAACGTTATACATGCACAGCGCCAATCCACTTTTCATCAATTAAGACTCTTCAATCTCGTTACAGTATAGTCCATGAGCTGTTAAACATTTTAGGGAAGGTATTTGAGGCACCCTGAAAATTTGTGCAACACTTCTTTTGTAATGCCTGAATACAAAATCGAATGTCTGGCTGAAGGATCGTGGCCCAAAACCTGTGCCAGACAAAAAATGGCACTTGACACGTGTCTGGCACAGTTTTTGTGCCGACTAAAGTGTCTGTCATTTTCAAAATATTTTTTTCTAAACATAAATATTATTGTGCCTCAAATACCTTTTTGGGGTAGACAAAAAATGGCATTTGACACGTGTCTGGCACAGTTTTTCGGCCGACTAAAGTGTCTGTCATTTTCAAAATATTTTTTTCTAAGTATAAATATTATTCTGTTTCAATCTCAGCGTGCCTCAAATACCTGTTTTGGGTAGTGTCAAAAAATGGCACTTGACACGTGTCTGGCACAGGTTTTGGGCCACGATCCTTCAGCCAGACATTCGATTTTGTATTCAGGCATTACAAAAGAAGTGTTGCACAAATTTTCAGGGTGCCTCAAACACCTACTCAAAAATGTTCAACAGCTCCCCTACTAGTAGAAATAAATAAGCGATGTAAACTTCGTAATTTAGACACAATCTGAGTAAATTATGGTTGTTTTCTGAGTGAAGATGCTAGTTTTCAGTCGAATACCTTTTTAAAAATGTTACTTTCTCAGGTGGAAATATAACTTCCTTTGACGATTTAATTTGGCGATCATCTACTATGAATGTATTATTTCAGAGATGTGGAATAATTCTGACAATTGTGTCCTTTTTACGCAATTATAAGAAAATTGTATCGTTTTAAGAATAATATAGATGAATAAATACACAAATTAAAAAATGGCATTATTTATATTTTAGGTTCATTATATTTCTTGACTTCTTAATCACATCTATTCAAACTTAAAATACTTTCATTTTTTATTATTATGAGAAAATGATATCCATAAAAATACAATCAATAAAGATAAATAAATTTGATTATTTACTGCTTCTTTGCAACAATGTAAGTAAGCCACCATTTTCAAGAAATTTCATTAAAAACTTTTAAAATTAAATTAAAATATAATAAGTTGGAAAATGCACGTCAAACGTGGCAAATGAGGTGCGTTCATACTATAACTTGTTTTATAAATATTTTTTGAACCGCATATCGTACTGAAAGTATATTTTAGTGCATTTCATAAGTGCATATCAATTTTCTTCTGTTCGAAAGGCTGTAACATCATTCAAATGCACTTAAAATATTTTTTTTTCCCAATGGCCGTAATGTAACGGAAAACTTTTGACTGTCCCTGTAATTAAGCTATACATCCGATTTTCATTAAATTTGAAATGATTCGACAAAATGTTGCAAAAATTATATATTTAAAATTTCATACCATTCGGTTGGGCAGTTTTTGCTCTGTTACATGCGGACAGACGGACAGACAGACGGACGGACGGACCGAACGACGACTATAGGTGCTACGCATTTATATAATTACGAACGCACCTAAAAATGTGAATATTTTAAAAATAATGCCTAGTTCGAGCTTATCTACAAATGAACAGTTTTCACTTAAATAGATAATTATTCAATTTGCTCCAGTAGAAATCGCAGAGCTGATGACGAAAAAAATCGTCTTGTGTTTTAAACAGATAGATCACAAAACACGACGTTATTTTATGAAATTTCAGATATTTCGCATTCGATACAATGTTTGTAAAGAAAAGTCTTAACTTATATAGAAATGTATCTTATTACAACTGTTAAATAATTGCTTATTTAACTATTCTGTAGCAATTTTATATATGAATGGCAAATCGATAACGCATTCTGAAAGCAAACTATTTTATTCCATGTAAACTAAATCCGAAAATCTTGAGAACGAAAAGTTTGCAAAACTTCAAAATAATAGTTGTTTCGAACATTCATTAACAAGCTTGACGTCACTTCCTTTTAATGCCATTCTGAATCTCTGACGCCTTTGAAATTTATATCATTTACAGATGTGTGATATGTAATACGAAGTTTGTATTTTGTTTGATGTGAAGTATATGTTGTTTAACCATTTATTTGAGATAACGAAACATAATGTTGTATCATAAAATTTTAGATATTAGATTAAATTTTAGATAGATTAGATATTTTAGATATATTTTTCTTTCAGGGGCTTTGTAAAAATAAGGCATAAAATTTTTATTATGAGCATTTAAATAAATAGTTATTTAAAAATTTTTTTCTTCGATGACAATTTATCTTATCATAACAAATCGATAGAGCTTTCCCAAAGTGTTCAAACATTCTGGTATAAATTTTGATTAAAATTAAGTATTATAAAAAATATCCTACCGCTCTTCAAGACCTTAAAGTGTGGCAGTAGGAAAGACAAACAATTCCATTTGAAAAATAAAAAAATTGATTTTTATAAAAATAAATTAAGGCAAGCAGTACCAAAAAGAGCAAGGGATATTCTGCAAGATTTGTAAGGTGGATAATATTGTGCGCCTTGTCCTAAAACGTATATATGCCTGTTTGGTGAAATGTAGTTTTAAAAGTGCATGTTCGCATAAAGGTATATAATGGTAGGTGATTGAAAAAAGGAGGAATGGATGGTCTGAAAAATTTATAAAGTCGCTAGTCTTTTTTTTTTTTTTTTTTTTTTTTTTTTTGCCGGGGAATGGTGCAGACTGAGGCTGCAAATTCCATCACCTCATCGAGTCCACGTCTGAAATTCATGGCGGAATATGCGTTAAAACTAATTAAAATACAACTGGCCTGCTATGTCATATCTTGATGGAAACCTCGTGCAAGTCCAATTTTAGTAGTTGATTGGTAGGTTTCCCGTTGTTTTTTCCTACATACAGTCCTCCATGTTCTCATACCTTTTAGTACAGGGAAATACAATGGTAAACCTACCAATCAATCACTAAAATTGTGTCTGCAGGTGGTCACCACCAAGATATGACTTAGCAGACCAGTTGCATTTTAATATGTTAATCGATGTTTAACTAATTCCGGAATTTCAGCCATGAACTCTATAAGGTGATGGTTTGTGCAGCCGCGGCCTAATCTAAAAGCATATGTATGTAACGTTTCGTGCAAATCAAAATTGTAGATTTGTTTAGAGAAAATGCAGAAAAAGTTATTTAGCTCATTTGCGTGTTGTTAACAGGGATGACAGGGATGGCCGCCCCGGGAACCCAGCTTTCGCTTTAGAGTATAAGTGCAATCCCGAGGGGGGGGGGGGGAGGCTCAAATCCACTGCATATGGTAAGATACATTAACAATGAGTAGTCTTTACAACATTTTAAAACAGCTAATAACATACAGAAAAATAAATTCAGTTTGCTGTTTTTGACTCTGAAACGCGCAAGAAGTGTCATCGGTTCATACATTGACAGCAATTGTACTATGTTGTATACATGCATAAACAATTACAAGACATATTTTTTCAATATTAGAGCTGAAAAACTTTAAGTGAAATGCATATGCTGATAAATATAATGAAAATACTAAATTACTAAATAAAACAAACCAAAGGAAATAAGACAAATATTTACATTATGGGGATTGTAAAATTGGGTGTGTTCTTTATTATATGTTAAGCATATGTTATTTCAAAACTATCTCAGATTACGAAACAGTATGCTGACTGATACTACTCTGGATGTTACTTATTCAGAACAACCTTCGGTACACAACAGTTTTAATTCCAAGTACTGTTACTAATTACAAATATATGAACAATTACTTTTATAATAAGCTGTTACTTTGGCATCATTTTGCTTTATGCATCGAAAATCTATAACCATTTTTTCAAAATAAACTAACTCTCTCGTTTTTGAGAAGCCAAATCATAAAATCTCGAGAACGAAAATTTTGAAAATGTCATAATAATAGTAGTTTTGAACATGGATTAACAAGAATGACGTTATTTTTTTTTTTACCTCTGACAACAAAAAAGACAGACCTCGATACCTCCGTTCTCTTGACTGTCACGTGTTCAAGACAGTGTTGAAAGTGGGCTACTTTTTTAAAATTAAGATTTCTTGATTGGCACCACTTTTTTGAAATAGTAAATTTCGCTTTTATTTAATGACATATCAATTAACACGAAAACAAGGGAAATTTCACCATTTCAGAAAGATGGTGCCAATCAAGAAATCTGAATTTATAAAAAGTAGCCCATTTTCAACACTGGTTCAAGATAGGCTAGTTTACAGTAACTGTCGAACTGCCTTGCCATCATAGAAGGCTCTAAAGCAGTGGTTCCCAACGTGGGGCGCACGCCCCACCGGTGGGACATTTGATTCTTTAGGGGGGCAATTTCAAATTTGTAACTCACCCATTCGCTCTCCCTTTTTTTATTAAGTTTTTTTTTGTTGAATTAAAAAAAAAAAACTTATCAAAATGTTAAAATGGAATCAATACCAGAATAATTATATGAACAATTTTTTTAAATGTTTTAGCATCACCTTCTCCACTTTTCTTATACTTAAAAATTTCTATAACTTTTCTGGTTACCAATATATTTTACAATTTTTCTCAATTATTTATCGAATGATCTATTTTGATCTATTCATTCTGCTGTATGTAACATAAAGAAACTTCTGCACTTGAAATTACTTAAGAGTATACCTAAATCTTATTGTCTTTAACATATTGAACCTAAAAAATATTTGAAATAACTAAATATGGTACTAACAACTTTATAAAGTTTTTAAATTTTTAATAGCATTAAATAATCAAATGGATAAATTGTAAATAACTATGGCTCTAGTGCAGGCCTCCTATCCGGTAAATGAATGTATAACATGTAAATTTAAATTTCAAAATGCTATAGTACATGACAGTTAATTAACGATAATTAGGGATGGAAAAAGATAATTGTGTTTTGATGGGGAATAACGGCTACCGACTTGATAAAGGTCATAGTCTTGAAAGGCTTCTTGTGTACTTTGTTATCCATAGAAAGGAAATTTGGTCTCCAAAGATTTTCCAACAACTCTCAATAAGTTACTAAAATTCAATGTAAAATGTGTCATCATTTTCAATTTTAATACTAAATATGAGAGTCTCTTTAGTGATTTTGGGACAGTAAAAATACAGGCATATAACACTTTTGTTAAACATTCAGGTAAGTTGGGAAGGCACAACAAATCTATTTTGGCATAAAAGTGAAGATTTATAGCCTTCATTCCATTTATAAAATGATACTAAAACAAATTTGTGGAATAAAATTCAGCTCTATGATAAGTTAAGAAATGTGAAATGAATAGTTATCGTTAAAACTATGTTAGGCTTCCTTCAGGTGAATACAATTCGATTTCCAAATAATAAGAAGTATAGGTTACAGAAAATGTGTGTCCGGAGGGGGGAAGGCATCGTGATTTTTCAGATGCTTCGGTGGGGCGTGGGCACTAAAAGGTTGGGAAACACTGCTCTAAAGCTGATCGATACCGTCGGAATGCCGCGGTTTGTCTTTTAGTTGTGTCTTTGAAATCTTCAAAATGGATCATATCATTCGTAAATTGTAATTTCGTGATATAAAACAAGAAATTTCTTGTTTATTTCATGTGAGGTAGATATGAGGACATGAGTTTTAAAACTCGCCTTATCCAGAAAATAAAATTTTGTAAAATCGCCAAAAAACCTCTAGCTGCGTCCATTGGTTTTCATTGCAAACCAAGATTTTACAGCGACAGAAATACAGAATAAAGCTACCTTTTTTACAAATTGTTGTTTTTTTTTTTTTTTTTTTTTTTTTTTTCTTGTACAGGTTCACTAATAGAGTACATTGATACATAAAACTCGATTTTTAAAATTTTGGATAAGGCGAGTTTTGAAACTCAGTCCTCATATGTTGTTTCATCAGTTGCTTGAGATTACGAAGAGTGTGTGATGCAATTTCAGATTTTTCTCATCTGTAACAAGATTTTAAAACGGAAAGTTTAAACTTGTAGCATCGAACTTATTACAAGTAGTTAAATAACACAGGTCTACAAAATTTACGTTTGCGGAACGTAATTTAAGTTCTACAAAATTTACGTTACAAAGTCTTATACTTACATAGTTTTTCTTTTGCTAGAAGTTGCATTTTTTTATTTTTCAGTTATGTAATGATTCTACATTTTCATTATTAAATATACAGAAATAATCGGCAATCATATATATATTCTGTTGACACTGATACAATAGGTACAGGGGCATTTTTATTCCCATTATGTAATAAAACTGTTTAAAGACTTTTTTTAATATAGTCCTAAAGAATTCTCCACTGCTAGGCTTTGTATTTAACGCCAAACTAGCGCATCAATGTATTAATATCTATGCAGTAAACTTAGTCGATATCCTATAGAAAATTAGAGATCAGCTTCAGTTATATACACAGGTAGAAGATGGTAAAAAGAAGCTAAAAAGTTCTTTTTTTTTTTTTTTACCATTTGGAAAAATGGTTATTGTTCTCGCCAGGGTAAGAAATCAAAAGCATATCTAAAAGTTTTTATTGGTTTAATCCGCATTTTATTCGTTTTGTGATTGGTCTATACAGTAATATGTATTTCCCTTTACTTTCAACAGAGATGGATACCTTCTGTTGCCACTATGACAAAAAAGTAATAAAAACTACAAAAAAAATTAATAACTCAGAAACAAATTGAGATACAGCTTTCAAACAAATTGCATTTAAAAGTACATTTTTTTCTCTATCCGACGGTGTAAAAAGTAATATTGTCGGATGTTTAGAAGTTTAAGAAAGAAATTTCATTTAAAATTGGTAGTCAGATTTCTTGGAAATCTGACAATGGAAAAGCCTTTTCCCGAACAGCCAATGAAATGCTTGGATAATACGTAAGTTTCAGGTGGATAATAACTAATGAAAATGAAAGAAAATGAAAGAAAATGAATAACAATTTCTGCCAAAGAGTTAATTTTAATTTGCAAGATTTTCACGTACAAAAGAAAAATGGAATAAGCCAATTAAAAAAAAAAAAAAAAAAAAAAAAAAAAGATAAATAGGACAGGAATGAATACATATAAATATTTCACACCAAATACGAGTCGCAGGCGATTTTTGTCGCTTGGAATTTTTACGTGTAATAACACTATTAATGTTTAATTCATGGCGTACGTAATGTATGATCAACTCCGTGCGATTTTTTATGTCTTAAATTTTACTCTTTGAAAAAATCATTTTCCAAATGGTCGTTGTAATTTGTTAAATTGCTTTTTTTTTTTTTTTTTTTTTTTAGTTTGGAGCGTAAAATTTCCAGCAGATCCCTTAGACAAATCCAAACGCTTATTTTTGCCTTTAGACAACGTTATTAAATCCTATACTCGAACATCACAAATTTTATGGAGAGACAACATTCTTTTTTTATCCTTAAGTTTCGTTTAAAAATACATTAAATATTTAGTTTTTTGAAATAATAATTTTTTTTTGTTTATTACTTTCTTTTATCTTTAATAGAAGAAAGTATTGTAACCGAATTTTTTTTTACTTCCGGTTTTCAGCGGATTTACACTTTTTAGGGGTCAGAGATCCCCCCAAAATTTTCTTATACAAAATGTCTGTCTGTCCGTGTGTTCGTGTGTCGCCATTGTACCGTATAAAAGTGTACGCAGTTACGCATAGAATCGAACCAAATTTTTCGTGCATGTTTTTGGCTATGGCAAGCAGGTCCTCCTTCAATATGGTAATATTCTGCCGGAAGGGGACGCTGTAATAGCGATGTCTGTGTCATTTTCATAATTGTACCATCGAAAAGTGTATGAAGTTATGCATAGAATTTAACCAAATTTTGTGTGTATATTTTTGGATATGGCCAGCAGGTCTTCTTTGAATATGGAAATATTCCGCGGAAATCGGCGCTGTCATAGCGATATCTGTGCCATTTTTATAATTGTACCATTGACAAAAGTATGAAGTTATGCGTAGAATTGATACAAAATTTCTTTGTAATGTTTTGGGTATAAAAAGCAGGTCCTCCTTTAATATGGAAATATTCTGCCGGAAGGGGGGCTGTCATAGCGATTTCTGTGCCATTTTCATAACGAAAAACTATTCATTTTAATAAATGAAAATTGGTATAGCATTGAACTAATAATATTGAAGTAATAACATATGTAACTACTTTTTGAAATATTAAGATGTATGAGATAGAAGAAAGTTTTGTGATTGGCGCATAGAACTAGTTATTTTTTTTTTTCGTTTAATTTAAATTAGGCGAAAATGAAATTGCAATAAGCAGATTATAACACAACTTTCAAATCATAAATGTTTGTGCAAAAGGGTTCTTGAAGTACCATTTTTATTTTGAGGTTTTAATTTCAGCTTTAAAAATTAAACTAAAAACTGCTAAATTTGTTAAAAAAAGATTTTTCATAGCAGATCTTTGTAATTATTCTTTCAACGACTTGTTTATTCGGTAACAATTTGTTTTACGCATAGCAAATCAATAACTTTATTGAGAATCAACTAATTCTGTTGTTTCGTGCAAACCAAATAAGAAAATCTTGAGAATCAAAATTTAGGAAAAGTCAGAATAATACTTTTTTTAACGGTGATTAACAAAATTGTCGTCACTTCCTTTTAAAACCATTATGTGACTTTTAAATCTTCAAAATGAATAATACCATTTATAGATACGCTCATCCGCAAGAAACGTGAAGCGAAAAAAGCCCAGTCGGAAATTTACATCTGATATGATTTATTTACCAACTAAAATAATTGTTTTAAAATTAATCTAATGCAATTACGTATCCAGCGATTTCTGGAGTTCCATTACCTACGATTTATTCTGTTGAGCTGAACAAGTTTACAGACCAGATGCTATAATCATTAAGATTAGCTGGGTGAAAAAGTTCCACCAGATTCGTCCGGGATAGCTCAGATGGTAGATTATTGGCGGCTTCACCCAAGAGATACCTGGTTCGAATCTTGGTCCGGACTTTTTTCGCCCAGTCGGAAATTTACATTTGATATAAAACAATGCAAATCTTCTTTTGCTTCTTCTGTGAAACGCAGTATTTTTTAGCTGTATGTATTTTTTGCTGGTGAGCGATATGTAACATGAAGTCTGTCTTTTATTTCATTTGATATATGTGTTGTTTAATCAGTCAATTGATATTAAAAAACAGAATGTTGTCAGTTGAATTTCAGATATTTGTCATTCCTAAGAAGCTATGTGAAAAAAAAATAACTCATAGAAATGTAACTTATTACAAGCACTTAAATAATTATTTATTTCACTATCTGCTTACTTGGTAACAATTTGCTTTATGTATAGCAAATAGATAACGTTTTCTGAAAGCACATTAACTATGTTATTGCATGTTAACGAAATCAGAAAATCTGGGGAACGAAAATATTTTGGTATGCCATAATAATAAACTGGATAATCAAGTTATTAGTGCCACGTTGTGAAACAAAGTGTTTTGAGTTGCAGACAGAAATAGAAGTATTATATTTTTTAGATTATTATTAAAAATGGCTTTCATTTAAATAGATACACTGGATAATAGCGAATACTTTCCATGAAACCTTCAGTGCGTTCAAATGCGTTTTTAGTTGTAACGATTTTCTTGGCGAGCAAACTTGCACAATACCAATAGAAACACGCACTTTCTTCAGATAAAATTAAAAGAGTGTTTTTTTTTTTTTTTTTTTATTGCACCCTTTATTTTTTTAATTTATATTTTCTACTCCTTAGTGTTTAAAATATTTCACTGTTACAGTTTCACACACAGTTTTTCTATTTTGGCGAGTATGGTTTGTCGCATGATTAAATCCATTGTTTTTGTGACTCTTAAACAGTAAACCATAAAGTATATTTGGCGGTTTACCACCGATTAACGAGAAATTTCCTTAAAATTAATATATTATTTTACAATTTTATATTGTCATCGGAAACATACCTAGGCACAGAACTGTTATAATTCTATCATATCGGGAAATGAATAAAAAATCGATTAAAAGTTCTATCTTTACATACAAAAACCAAGTTAAGTTAAATAAAAGAACGTAAAAATCACTATACGTCACACTAATAGAATTTGGTATTTGAATTTTACATCTTAAATGGCTTAAATATTAGGTTATCCCAAATGTTTCTTTCGCCATTCACATGATATTTTTTAACCCTCGCACCACTTTCTGAAGCAAAAATTTTTCACTTTTACTTTGAAATCATCTGCACAATAAATATACAGTAACACGATTTTTTTAAATAGTGGTAGGAATAGAATATAAAAAATCCCTGCCGGCTCGGCCTACAGGCAGAGATAGATTTCGAAGTTGAGTATATTAATTTCACCAACAAAAACTAAATCATGATTAGATATAAATCCAATTTAACAGTTTTATCTGGCCGCTTTTGACGAGTTTTTATTTCATTTTTATATAATAGCTGGTTTTATCAGAATTATATTAGGGCGGTATTAAAAAAATACTTTTCAATGCTCAACAACTTGAAATTTTCTGGCACATTTTCAGATTCATTTTTAAGGGAAAAAATATGAAACCTGCTGACGAGATTTTTGAAAAAATTTATAAGCGACCTGTGTTTTTATTTTTCTTTCAATTAATTAAAACTTGATTAATAAACAATTATTTTCTCAGTAGGGCAATATTTTTCGTTTCTAACACAATCGCTTCGGGAAATTGTGTTCAAAAGGCCCACTTTGACATCATTTTTTGAAATATATTCTGCCTCTATCAAAAATCGATCATTACGGTACATTGTATAGTTTCTGAATAAGAGAATCTACCAATTGGATGTGTTTGAGAGCAAAAATGAATTAAAAAATGAGTAAGAAAATAAGCAGTTTGGATTTGAGTACACCTTTAATAAGATGATTTTTTTCTTCAACCGCTATGTATTTTTAATTTGTTTTTGCTGTAAGAATTGGTCCTATCAAAACCTTGTCTATATAAATGATGAAGACAATATTAAGAAGATATATGATAAATTCATGGGGATTTTATATCTTGTGATTTGACGGAGTTATGGAAATTTTTCTTTTTCAACCCCCCTTTTTTGTTTTCGTTTTTAATTTTTTTTGCGGTACGAATTGGTTTTATCAAAAACTTGTGAATATAAAAGTTGTAGATAATATTAAGGAGATGTATAATAAAATTAATTGGATTTGATATCTTGAGAACTGACGAAGTTATGAATTTTTTTCTCCCCAAAACCCTATTTTTGCGCCCCTTGAGCCCATTTTTAATTTTATCAAAAATCTGTGATACATAAATTTTTGGTCCTATTTTTAGAAGTAATAAAAACTTTAAACTGATTTGATATGTACAAAAATTAAGAAGTTATGGGGTTTTTTCGGTTGTCACAAAACCCCTCCCTATTTCCATCCCCTTGGTCCGATTTTGCCCATTAACGAACTTGACCGAGATTTTATGCCCCTTGATTTTATGTATCAGTTTGGAAGAGATTTGTGCCGAATTGTGGAAGTTATCGCGTCCAGAAGAAAGTGATATATATATATATAGATAGATAGATAGGTAGATAGATAGATAGATAAAGTTTTTTACTGAGGGTGGTTTTGGTTTCTAGGGGTCGTGATCGGTGTAGATCTGCAAATATTTTTCAGAAATTCCAACATAGGGACGATCCCAATAGGTAGTATTTCATACGAAATCTACCTAAATCAGTCGCCAGTGGCCACCCTGCCCATGACCTGATGGAACGCAACATTCTACACCGCATTTTCGTCTGCTAAAAAGGTCCTTTTTTAATAAGGTCCCCGATGACCAATCTTTTTAAAAACGATTGGTCATCGGGGGCGAAAGTTGGATACTTAATGGCGATGTGAGATGCAAACAAACCTGGTCCTGCCGAGACAGAGGTCCCATTCATGTCACTAAGGCGAGCCTCCATTCGAACAAATTTTGCTGTCTATTTCAAGGGATTGGAAGGATGTTATTTACTACGAGTTACTTCACCAAACCAGACCATCAACTCTTAAAAATACTGCTCGCAACCCTACGAACTGAAGGCAGTAACAGCGAGAAAATGCCCCTAAGTAGCAAACAGATAAGGTGTTGTCTTCCGTCGTAACGCCAAGCCACACGTACCGTTGGGTGTCAGACACAAACTCCTCGCATTCAATTGAGACGTTCTGCCCCAATCTCTCTATTCTCCGGAAATTATTCCGCCAGGCTACTATTTGTTGCTTTTCCTCAAAAATCCCGTTCGCCAAAAAAAAATTACCATTTACATGACATAAAAAATTGCCTCGATAAGTATTTTGCAAGCAAATCACAAAGGTTTTGGGAAAGAGCCATTCTGAGACTTCCGAAGATATGGAAGAAGGTTGTTGAACAGAATGGCACATACATACTTCAATAAAATCTGACCTTTTTTTTTTATTTCGCATGGTCCAATTTTTTGCAAAAAACCAAAGAAACTTTTGAGACAAGCAAATACTTAAATAATCTAAAAAACGAAAAACGATTATAAAGGAGTTATGTGGCTGTCAGGTGGTATTTGAGAGTACTAATATAAAATAGTTTCAGTTTGTTCATATAGGGCAAACTATGGCATCGAAATTGCTTCTCACTACATCTTTATAAACGGCAAGCATTCTAAAACACCTACTAAAAGGACAAATGGCGAATTCTTGGAGTTGGTTTTAATAATTTGATTACCTACTGAATAGTTAGTTTATTCAAAATTAAAGTCATTTAAAAAAACACGAGGGCTGCCAATTTGTGGCACGGAGTCTATGTTTTGCGTTGCGATTTGGCGATTTTATAAATAAACTAATGAATATTTGTTTTGTTTTTTTAATATAATACAAAAATCTACTAACAAATATCTAAAGTTTTAAATTTAACTAAACAAAATGATAATTACATTTAATTGCGCCAACATTTATTTTAAAAGATAACATATATATGAAAAATAACACTATTTTTGTGAAAAGAAGCGACCATTGCTTTAGCAACGCTCAATTAACATTGTACAAGTGTATGAGCCCAATACTGGCAATCACACTGTGCGTTACAACGACTGCAGACACTGCGATAAAAACCAACTCAACACATTAGGGAGGGCACGGAACAGGTCCAGTTTTGAGCAAGTCCAAACATGCATCTTCACCTGAGAATTCCACTACCTGAGGACTAATGAAGTTAAGAGTCCTGTCCCTTCCGGGGAAGGCACTCACCAGGTAATGCTAATCCTATGGGGAGGGATTTTTCTAATATCTCATTTGCATTTCGACAATTTTAAATAATTGTTTTTACATTGGATAGCCAAGGTCCGTCTCTGCATCGCACCTTTTTTACTTTTTCGATTTTGGTCGCAGATATTTTTTAGAATGACACTTTCATTTACAGAACCAGTTTTGAAAATGAAAGTAACTTCATAAAAAATATCTGCGACCAAAATCGAAAAAGTAAAATAGGGTGCGATGTAGAGACGGACCTCGGCTATCCAATGCAAAAACAATTATTTAAAAATATCAGAATGCAAACGAGATATTAGAAAAATTCCACCCCATAGGATTAGCATTAGCGCGTGAGTGCCTTCGCCGGCAGGGCCTTAACCACAAAATTGCTCTACCGCCAACTGGAATTAAGGATCACTTATGAACAGGCTACCTTCTTGAATACAGTCAGAGGCTGTCCCAACCATAGATAAGAGATAGGGGTGGAGTGTGCTTTCCGTAGAGAATTCCGTTGAAAAGCGACATCAACATGACCAGCCCTACACATGTAAAGGTTTCCAGATTTCGCTCGTTATCGCTTGCTTGGCAATTTGAAAATTGTTGCCGGTCGTGAAAAAAAAATATATAAAAATACTCAGCATCCACATTATGCATGTGAAGTAGTGCAAAAATATAAACGAAGTAAAACAAAGCAACTTAAAATCTGTTTTAAATTAGTAAAAGAAGATTCTCACTTTAATTTAACGATACGATAATTTGTTTATTTTCCTTTCGCAAACATATGCTAGCCTTTGGCGGTAAAAGTCACGTGACTATTATGTTGGTTCCACTTTAGGATTACCAAAGCACTCTCCTCCCTTATCTCTTCTCTATGGTCGCAACACTCTACGCTTGCCTGGTATGAATTGCAGCTAACGCATTATAAAATTTTCCACTTTGTACGTGCTTTTTTAATTTTTTCACAAGTTTGACTTCATTTCTTTTATTACCATTGTGTGTATCTGAAGTCTTCGAACTCAATATCAATTATAAACACTCACATGTAACATGAAGTGTGTCTTTTATTTGATGTGAAATACATTGTTTAATCTGTTATTTGATATTACAAAATTGAATGTTGTCAGATATATAATTTCAGAAGTTTCTCATTCGTAAGAATCTATGTGAAAAGAATTGTAACTCATAGCATTAAACATATTACAAGTAGGTAAGTAATTACTTATTTAGATCTTATAATACCAAATTGTTACTCCGGTTGGTACAGATTTGCCCCAAGCGACATTTGTTTACGAATTTCTCTATTACTATTTCCACGCAAAAATTACCAGGACTAGTAGAAATTCACTATAAACATTATTGTTTCGAAATATTAGTAGAAAAAGTAATAAAATAACCTCTTTCGGCTGTACACATCTGCACTTTTGGTAATCAAAGGGTTAACTAATTGTTTATCCAGTAGAAACTTTCTTTATGCACAGCAAAACGATAACTTTTCTAAACTAACTCTCTTACCTTACGTAAATTAAATCAGAAATCTTGAAAGCGAATATTTTGAAAAACATCAACAATTGTTTTGAACATAGATTAGCAATCATGACGTCATTCGAATTTAACACCAATATATGTCTCTGAAATCTTTTAAATGAAAATTGCAGATACGTGATATGTAACATGAT
This sequence comes from Maratus speciosus, assembly GCA_963932465.1. Taxonomy (NCBI): domain Eukaryota; kingdom Metazoa; phylum Arthropoda; class Arachnida; order Araneae; family Salticidae; genus Maratus; species Maratus speciosus. Next base: position 121,044,135 of record OZ010786.1, read on the forward strand.
ATGGGTATTTTATTTGATGTGATGTATATGTCGTAGGCTAATTGAGAAATCCGGCTCTTTGCAAACAGCCTAGGCTCTTTGAAAAGAGCCGGGCTAATTGGAGAATCCATCTCCCTTTTTCCAATTAGCCTGATATTTTTCAGGCTTGTTGCAAAGAGCCTAGAAAGCGTTAGGCTAATTGAAAAATGACCACTTATTATCCGATCAGGGTGATATTTTTAGCTGACAGGCTATCAAAGCCTGAGAGCTTATGTGCCCGCCGATTCTGTATGTTGGTGTGTACGTATGTACGTAACACGATAACTCTTGATAGAAATATCCGATTTGCTTCAAAAAAAATTTTCTAGGTTCATTCTGATAAGGTGCTTCCCTGATTAGTTTTTGGGGTTCATTGGTTAAGGATAAAGGGGGAAAAGGGGGGCTAGTCCCCCCCCCCCCGTTAATTTATATAAATGGGTTTTTCATGCAGAAATATTCGATTTGCTCCAAATTTGGTATACCGGTTTATTGTGTTAAGGAGCTTCCCTGATTAGATTTGGAAGCTCATTATTTAAGTATAAAGGGGAGAAAGGGGGCTACCCCCCTTAATTTAGATAAATCGGTTTTTCATGATGAATTATTCGATTTGCTCAAAATTTGGTATACCGGTTTATTAAGTTAAGGAGCTGCCTTGATTAGATTTGGAGGTTCATTAGTTACATATAAAGGGAGGAAAGGGGGGCTATCCCCCCCTCCGTAATATAGATAAATGGGTTTTTCATGCAGAAATATGCGATTTGCAATAAATTTGGTATACCGGTTAATTATGTTATGCAGCTTCCCTGATTACATTTGGAAGATCATTATCATGTATAAAGGGGGGGGGGGGAACGGGGCAATTGCCTCTCCCTTTAATTTAGATAAATGCGTTTTCCATGTAGAATTATTCGATTAGCTCAAATTTGGTATACTGGTTTATTATGTTAAGGAGATGGCTTGATTAGATTTGGAAGTTCATTAGTTAAATATAAAGGGAGGAAAGGGGGGGCTAGCCCCCCCTTAATTTAGGTAAATGGGTTTTTAATGCAAAATTATTCGATTTGCTCCAAATTTGGTATACCAGTTTATTATGGTAAGGAGCTTCCTGATTAGATTTGGAGGTTCATTAGTTAAGTATAAAGGGAGGAAAGGGGGGCTAGACCCCCCCCTTAATTTAGATAAATGGGTTTTTCATGCAGAGTTATTCGATTTTCTCCAAATTTCGTATACCGGTTTATTATGTTAAGGAGCTGCCTTGATTAGATTTGGAGATTTATTGGTTAAGTATAAAGGAGGGACGGGGGCTAGTGTCCCTTAATTTAGATAAATGTGTTTTTCATACAGAATTATTCGATTTGCTTCAAATTTGATATACCAGTTTATTACGATATAGCTTCCTTCATTTGATTTGAGGTTCATTGGTTAAGTATAAAAGGGGTGAAAGGGGGGCAATTGCCCCTCCCCTTAATTTAGATAAATGGGTTTTCATGCACAATTATCTTATTTAGTTTAATTTTTTTTCAACTGGATCCGAACTTGAAGGTTCCATTTTAAGTCAACCCGAAAACCGACCACCGACCACAACCAGGTTTCGGATTGACTTCAATTAGAACTTTCAGGTTCGGATCGGGTTGCCGGTGGACGGAGATTATTTTGTCCGGCTGGCATCGGGTTATAGTTCTTTGGAGTATTTTTGTCGGTTAAGATTTGGTTTGGGACGGGTTTCAGGTTGACTTCGAATGGAATTTTTAGTTTCTGGTGGCGTTGCGTGTCCACGGAAACAAATTTGTCTTGTTCGGATCCGGTTATGGATCTTTGGAATATTTTTGTCGGTGATCAGATTTGGTTCGGGATTTCGGGTTTTTTCAAAAGGAACTCTCAGGTTCGGGTCGGCTTGCGCGTAGACTGAAATTATTTTGTCTTGCTCGGATCAGGGTACGGTCTGTTGTAATTTATTTTTCGGGTTTGGGTAGGGTTATGCGTTAATAAACCTAATATAAAGAAAATTGCTCAGTTAAACGGATGGCATTGAGCTCACAGGCTATTCACACTAATTGTATATTATACTCTTATTTCAAAGAATAATGCCCCTCGAAAAATAAATGAAGGTATTAGTCCCGTTGCCCCTCTTTCTACTTAACCAAAGAACCTCCAAATCTAATCAGGGAAGCTACTTAACATAATAAACTGGTATACCAAATTTGAAGCAAATCAGATAATTCTGCATGAAAAAACCATTTCACTAAATGAAGGGGTGGGGTGGGGTATTAGCTCCCCCATTTCACCCTTTATGCTGAATCAATGAACTTTCAAATCTAATCAGAAAAGCTCCTTATTAGAATGAACTTATAAAAAAAATTAAACTAAATTAGATAATTCTGCGTGAAAACACATTTATCTAAATTAAGTGGAGGGGCAATTGCCCCCCTTTCCCTTTTATACTTAACCAATGAACCTCAAAATCAAATGAAGGAAGCCATATCGTAATAAACTGGTATATCAAATTTGAAGCAAATCGAATAATTCTATATAAGAACCCATTTATCTAAATTAAGGGGACACTAGCCCCTGTCCCTCCTTTATACTTAACCAATAAATCTCCAAATCTAATCAAGGCAGCTCCTTAACATAATAAACCGGTATACGAAATTTGGAGCAAATCGAATAACTCTGCATGAAAAACCCATTTATCTAAATTAAGGGGGGGGGGGCGTCTAGCCCCCTTTACTCCCTTTATACTTAACTAATGAACCTCCAAATCTAATCAGGGAAGCTCCTTAACATAATAAACCGGTATACGAAATTTGGAGCAAATCGAATAACTCTGCATGAAAAAGCCATTTAACTAAATTAAGGGAGAGGGGTCTAGCCCCCTTTCCTCCCTTTATACTTAACTAATGAACCTCCAAATCTAATCAAGCCATCTCCTTAACATAATAAACCAGTATACCAAATTTGAGCTAATCGAATAATTCTACATGGAAAATGCATTTATCTAAATTAAGGGGAGAGGCAATTGACCCCTTTCCCCCCTTTATACATAATAATGATCTTTCAAATGTAGTCAGGGAACGTACACACACACATACGTACACACGTACATACAGAATCGGCGGGCACATAAGCTCTCAGGCTTTGATAGCCTGTGAGCTAAAATATCACCCTGATCAGATAATAAGTGGTCATTTTTCAATTAGCCTAACGCTTTCTAGGCTCTTTGCAATAAGCCTGAAAAATATCAGGCTAATTGGAAAAAGGGAGATAGATTCTCGAATTAGCCCGGCTCTTTGCAAAGAGCCTAGGCTGTTTGCAAAGAGCCGGATTTCCCAGTTAGCCTACGACATATACATTGCTTAACCAGTTGTTAAAAATTAAGAAAAAGTATGATGTCTGATGCAGTTTCAGATGTTTCCCATTCATAACAAGCTTTGTTAAAAGAAAAGTATTAACTCATGTTATTGTAACTAATTGCAAATAGTGAAATAAGTAATTATTTGTATTTGTTTCTACTCTAGATTTTTATTTTGTTCATAGGAAATCGATAATGTTTTCCAAAATTGAACTAATTCTGTTACATTTGCAAAACCAATTAAGACAATTGAGAACAAAAGTTTAAATTAACGTGATAATGTTAGCTGCGGTATTTACACTATGACGCAAAAGTTTAGACAATGACGTCATTCAGCTTTAAAATGTAGAATTATGACGTCAGAATTACAAAAACCTGTAAATATATTCAAAAACTGATTTAAAATGCTATGTACAAAAGACAGTCGTTTTATTTGCTATAATACTAATTTTTTTCATAAAAATTCAAATGTGCTTGTCGCAAAAGTTTAGACACTATTCTAAATTTCTTTGAATATTCGCTGGCATATGCAAATTTAGAATCGATGATGTCACAAATTTGGAGTACTTAAGTTCTGCAAACGATTGCGCTTCATAGTCGACATGCCGAGAGCTAAAAAAATTCAAGTGAATGAGGTTTCAACGATTTGGCAGTTGAAAGGTGAAGGGAAGAGCGTTTCTGAAATTTCTGCTATTATTAATAGGTCAAAAAAATCTATTTATCGAGTTTTATCGAGTGGTTCCGAATATAAAGCAAAATGTCGGTCTGGGAGGCCACGTGTGACAAATGTACGAGAGGATCGCCTGATACAAAGACTAGCGAGTACTCAACAAATGAGCGTACGTGGAGTTCAAAGCTCATCGGGACTCTCTGTATCAAAGGATACGATTCGTAGACGAATTTTGGAAAAAGGAACAATCGTTTATAGCAAAATGCAGAAGAAACCAGCTCTGAAACCACATCATTAGTTACAAAGACTTATGTGGGCTCGAAAGCATATGTCATATGGAGAGAAATGGCAGTCAGTCATATTTAGCGATGAAAAAAAGTGGAATCTGGATGGTCCAGATGGTTGTTTATCGTATTGGCATAACTTGCGGAAGGAACCTCGACGTTTTTTTAGTCGCAGACAAGGAGGGGGCTCGGTGATGGTTTGGGCAGCCTTTTGCTATAATGGACAAGTATCTCTGACCTTCACCAGTGGTCGTCAAACTTCACAGCATTATACACAGACATTAGAAGAAAACCTACTGCCATTTGCTGAGCTTCTAGGGGGTCCTCAGTGGGAATTTCAGCAAGACAATGCTTCAGTTCACACTGCAAAACATTCAAAATCTTGGTTTAATTCCCATAATATAAGAGTTCTCGACTGGCCAGCATGTAGCCCAGATCTTAACCCTATAGAAAACCTTTGGAGCATCATGTGTCGCAAAGTTTATAGCAACGCTAGACAATACTCTTCTGAAAAGGAACTTAAGACATCTATTGAGAATGCATGGTACGATATCGATCCACAAACTATGCAAGATTTAGTTTCTTCCATGCAATCTCGTGTATATGACGTAATACATAAGCATGGATGCGCAACCAGGTTTTAAAAATTGTTTATTTCGATTTTATTTAATTTGTGTCTAAACTTTTGAGACAGCAGTTTATTTTTGTTACCATTTAATTTATTGCAATATGCACAATTCCACTTTTCTTTGTTATAAATATTGTTTATATGTACAGCACATTAATTTCAAGCAGTGATTTGAAAATTGAATAAATATTTTTCAAAGTATGTAAGAATTTCTTCATTGTCTAAACTTTTGCGTCATAGTGTAGTAAATTAGATATAGATTAGGTTATATAATTTTTTATAGATGATTATGTCTCTGAGAGATCTTTCAAATTATAATTTCATCTCAGATCCATGATATGAATGATTAACGTTTTCTTTTATTTGACAAGAAGTACTATCTTACATGGTTTGTAAAATATACATGCCAAATATGCATACGTACCAAGTTTCGTGAACTTTGAGCACTTCTATTTCTGAATAGATATTCGCTTTATTCAATAATATAATTCTGAGATTAAATAAAGCTAATATTTATATTCTAACTGGTGGTACATAAAATGCAGAAAAGTTGGCAAGTATGCATTTCGCACATGTAGCTTTGTCGAACCCCGCTACGTTGTTTGCTCTATTAGTTGACATTTAAAGATACACTAGCTCTACTGCCTCATTAAATCGAATTAAGAATATTTCTAGAAAAACAATCTAAAGAAATTAACGGTCATACTTTTTTCTATTCTGAATTGCCAAACAATAAATAACTTTTCTTCAATGTCTTTATATTTAGCTAAATATTTCAAGACATGTAACATTTGATATAAAGTGCTTCATTAATCTCATGTATGCTACATCAACAATTATTTGAAATTGGGAAATAAGCTAACTGTATTTCTTCAATGCTATAAGTTAAGAATTCAGTAGAACCTCGATTATTCGAGGTAATTGGGACCGACCATCTTTCGGAAAATAGAAATTTTCGGATAATCGAGAATTCTTCAATTTTAAGATTAAGGAGAAACATGTGCAGTATTTCTTATGATGGTAGCAAGTGCTCAATAAAAATACAGCAATAGCAAAACAGAAACAAAAATAAATTACCTGAATTTTAATTTTGAAATTAAGTACATTTTACATACATCACAAGGGTTTGAAAAAATGTTTTGTTTGTTTCGATTGTCTTTGCTTTGAAGCTCTATCACGGAGTTTTTAAATGTTATTAATCCACCAGTATCTCAGTCTTTCTGCTGTTCCAGCCATGCCAAAACTTATGCAAAACATTCAAAAGCTTCAGAATTGCGAATTCGTTCGTTCCATTCCGCAGCATACGGCAGCTCAAGTTAAATTCAGTGGAAGTCTAAGAAAGTGGATAGCAATTATTTATATGTACTCGTATTTCACAAAGGACCGCTTGCACACGAGGAATATGATAGTTAAAAAAAAAAGCTGTCAAAATGGATTTTGCACACAAGGAACGTGATAGTAAAAAAAAAAAAAAAAAAAAAGCTTCAAAAATGAATTTCGGTTAACCGAGATTTTCGGTTAAAAGAGTTTCGGATAAACGAGGTTCTACTGTAAATTTTTGTAATGTCACTGATTAACAAAGAAGTCATTACTTCTTTTTGATAATAGTACGTATTTCTGAATTTCTAAATATTAATAAAATTGTTTTATGCACATCATATGTAACATGGCACGTCTTCTTTATCTGATATGGTATATTGTATCAGTTATATACGTTTTGAAACAGCATATCACTAGATGTTTCTACCACGCATTACGAAACATGACTTTACTCATTTTCGATTCTAACTATATTACGATTTTTTCAAAATAAATACTGCTATTTCAGATATGCTAAATGTAGCAAAGAGTGGGTCCCTGACTCAATAAAAACTACTTTCCCTCAACAAATAGTCAACATTTGAAACAAACTATCGCTACTATTTCAACACAACCAATTGATACACTGCTCAAAACAATTAAAGGATATTTGAAGTTTTATATAAAATAAAGATATAAACGAAATTTTTTTTGCCGAAAATAAAAGAAGAGAATCACAAATGCAAATTTTTCTGATTTTCAAACTGTGGAGTATGCAAATTTTGAGTTCGACGTCAAAAACGTCGCTTCAGCGGCAGCGAATGAAATTTGACTTTCAACTGGATAAAAGAGAATGAAGACAAGGATGATCGGCATTCAGTGATTGCTTTGTTTCGATGAGTACGATGTCTCAGCGAAGTCATTTGACAGATTCAGAAGCTTTGAGAATTGTTGGTATGTTAGAAGGGGGCCGAACTCAAGCCGAAGTAGCGCAAGCCATTGGAGTGTCACAAAGTGTCATTTCCAGGATCTGGAACCGTTTTTTGGAGAGTGGATGTGCAGGCCGAAGACCAGGGCAAGGTCGTAGACGGGCAACAACGCCCAATGAAGATCGGTATTTAGCGTTAACAGCTCGGAGACACCGAACCATGAACGTAACTCTGCTCCAACAACACCTTCGCTCGGCTACAGGCACCACGATTTCAACTCAGACTGTCCGAAACCGGCTCCATGCTGTAGGTCTGTATGCTCGCCGAGCGATGGTATGTGTTAGATTAACATCAAGGCATCGTCACGACCGCAGAGAGTGGGCAACCGAGCATGTCAACTGGAGAGAAATGAATGGAGCAATATTCTGTTTTCTGACGAGTCCCGTTTTTCTGTGCATCCGGATAATAGGCGTATTTTCATCTGGAGGGACCGTGGCAGTAGGAATAATCCTGCGTTCGTGCACGAAAGTGTCAGATTTGGCGGTGGAGGAGTGTTGGTGTATGGTGGCATCTCCATTGACGGGCGCACTGACCTCTACATCATTCGAGATGGAGCTCTGACTGGTCGCCGATATCGTGCAAACCTGGTGGAGGATTTCCTTTTCGAGGAAGGAATCGTTCGAATGGAATGGCCAGCGTGTTCTCCAGACATGAATCCATTCGAGCACGTTTGGGACGCTCTAGGAAGACGAGTTTCTGGCCGCCAACAACCCCCACAAACTCTCCAAGAACTGGAAAGAGCTCTTCTGGAAGAGTGGGGCAGAATACCCCAACTCGTCATTAATAGCCTCATTGAGTCCATGCCTCAAAGGTGTTCAACGTTGCTGGCCGCCCGTGGAAACCATACCCCCTACTGAAAATGATTTTCTTTGAAGAAAACACCTTTTCTTATTCTTTTTTTCTCATATGCACAAATTGTGTTTTTTTCCTTTAGTACACAAATGCACAATAAAATGCATTTTTTTCTGCCAAACATGTGTAATTTATTCTCATATAACCTACTATGTCTGTCGACCATGTATCAATCAGCTGAACAGTTTACCAGATACAAAATCCACCTAAAACTGCAATATCCTTTAATTGTTTTGAGCAGTGTATTTCGTAAAACTATTTTCAATAATTAATGTAAAAAAAATAAGAGTAAAAAATTAAAGGGGAATATTTTTAACTATACAAGGGGCATTCAGAAAATAAATTCCATTTATAATATATCCTGCAGCCATTCTGTAATTGAATGAATGGCGTGCCGCGTAGGTGGACCCATCAAGAAAATCAACATAGCCACTTTTACAGAAGAAAGCATTGCAGATGCGCTGTATTGCCTTGCGATAAAGGTCATCAAATTTGGAAAACACGCTGCGTGTAAAGAGCGCTTATTCTTACGATTTTTGAATACACAGATTGTACCAGCAGACGAAAGTAAATACCAAATATGTAACGTGTAAATAGTCATTAGGTAATACACGCACCCAATACTGGACATCTCATATCTGTAAAGTGTAATAGCATACAAATTATGAATCACTCAGTGTTACGAAGATGTGTCTAACAGTTTACCAAACGATGAGACAGTGTGCTTTATGAGAAACTCAAGGATAAACAATCTCTCCAGCTCCAAGTACAATCAATTCGAGCTGTGGAAGAGAATAAACTTTTTACACGTGAGAGCTATTCAAGCTCACCTGAGAGCTTCAAGAGCTCATAAAAGACTTCAAGTTGAAGGTACTGTCAGACAATCTGTTACTACTTATATTTCATCAATATCGGTATCGTTTTTCGATATGGGACACGATCTATGATGTCTCGATTTGGTGTAAGATGAATGCCACAACATGTGTAGTAATTAAGTTGAAACTACTCCGACGTTTGTTCTTCAGCGTAATATAAAGTGGTTTGTCCCATTGAATTTAGATTTAATTTTTTAAATGGCCAATGGAACTTAATTTTTGAAGCTACATGTAATATGAATTGTCTGTTTTACCCTATGCAAAGTACGTTGATTGATTGAATCCAATTATTTCAGCTTGTGAGATGGAATATTTTTTATATAAATTCGGGTATATCATTGTGGTATCAATTTCGTAAAAGTAATTATTAATTCAGAATTAATAGACATGACAGAATAAATAATGTTGATTTTAGAATGGATTAACTTACAAGAAATTGCTACTTTTTAACACAACTTTGAGTTCCCTGAATTCTTGAAAGTAACTAATATTAATTCAGATATCATCATATGTAATATATGAGAGACATGTGTTACGAAGTATGTTACTTCATCATTTATTTGACTTTAACAAAACGATTATTGTTTGATGTAATTTCAGTTATTTCTCATTCATAATAATGTTTGTAAAATTTTAGTTGTATATAATAACATTGTAAGTAATGAGAAGCAATTAAATAATTGTTGCTAATTAGTTCTTAGTAATTGCTTCTAATTAGTCCTTAGTAATTGCTTCTATTTGAGTCTGAGGTAGCAATTTATTTTCCCGATAGCAAATCGATAATCAAAATGAACTGATTCTAAAAATGAACTAATTCTGTTATCTCAATAATAATAATATCACTGAAAAACATCTGGAGAGCTTACATTTAAACAAACTTGATAACGATAATTATGCTTGTATCTAGCATGGATTAATAAACAGGGTATTATGTTCCTTCAATAACAATATTCCTCAGTCATGTCTCTCTCAATTCTTTAAAATAAATATCATTTCAGTTATGTAATGTGCGCTAAATATACAGTGTTCCTCTTATCTGATGTGAAATATACTGCTTAATTAATTACTTGAGATTTGAAAATTTTAGAATAATTGTTTGACGTTTTTGTTGAAATTTTTCTCTGATATCAGATTTTGTAGGAAAATAGTTTCAACTCAGAGAAATTGCGGAGATAACAAACTAGTTAATAATTATTCTTAATCTGAATGAACAAGCATGATAGTAGCGATATCGTATAGAAATGTCATATAAACTTTCAGTAATTTGTAGTCGTTTTTGGAAAGTTGCATAATTACTGAATACAAAGGCTTACAGGAACGCCTTTAAACAATATCGCCAAAGTAATAAAAATTTATTTCGATTCAACTCCAAAAGAATTTTTTATAGAAAATAAATAAATAAACTGCCTTATTAGCAGATTTTATTGACGTGCCAGAGACTTTCAGATTAAAAATTGCCTTTCAATTTTTTAATTTTTTTCGGGCTGAATACCTCATACTTAGTGAATTATCTCCATATTTACATACACACTATACATAACTACATAGTTACGTACTCACATTTTACTTACGTACTTATATACATATTATGCACTTGTATACATATTATATTCTTCTGTATATCTTGTAACATGAACACATACAACACTTAGTATATAAAATATACATAACAACCTTAAAAGCACTCGTAACTAATGTGGAATCTTTCATAATCCTAATCAACAATACAACAATCGCTACAATAGTGGCTTCTTTCCATAATAAATGGTATTTAATATAAATGAAAGTACTGTTTACAGTGACTGAAACCATTAAAGGCTTTATCGTTAATGAAATCGCTTAAAATAAAAAGTACAGCTATTTTCACATTCAATATTTTTGTGTTTTAATATTACTTTCGTTGGATAATATTATATTACTTTGAACGTATCTATACTAAGAAAATGAAGTCTTTGCGTGCATGATTGCCAGAGAGCGTTGTAAAGAATCTATCTAGAGAACTGTTAAATGCGTCCCCAATTTTTTATTAGATTTTTTCTTTTTCCTTTTTTTTTTTCTAGATTGAACGCAAATTTTTATTTTTTTTTCGATTTTCTAAATTTGGCATTGATTTTTAGACATTCATAACTGCAATCCGATTTCAACCTTTAGTGTAATATAGAAATTTCTACCACCTTTATGCAATTCATGATCATACTTAGTAATTTTTGCTAATACTTTTGTGTAGCCCTGTATATAATCTATAACATTTATACATACCACACAGTATGTAAAAATTTAGTTAAACTTAAAACGCATACAATAACAGAAAATGCACATTACTTCGGATGCAGCACTGTATACGAAATGTTTTGTGTGGCTGTGTAAAAATTACGAACATATGCACATCATATATGCATCAAGTATCTTGTAATAAACCCCAGTAACGTATATACATTTCGTTATATTCCAAATAATTTAACACAATTAAAAATGCTACAAACAGCTTTTGCTTATAAATCATTATGTAACCGATTTCTTTTGTGTGATCCTCTAAAACAACTATAACTTCTGCATATACCATAATCTGTAGTAAGCATCTTGTAGTGCATTTCAATGCTGCATATCGAATTAAGTATGTTTGAAAGCGTGTAACAGAAATAAAAGACTCTGCAAATGATTTTCCCCATAAACTATAATGTAACGGCATTCTTTTGATTGACCCTGTAATCGAACTATAAAAGTAAAATACTTCATTTTCAATACCGAACATATCATTCCCCATTTCAATAACGTATATCAATTACATAGCAATTTGAGAATGTTTTCGCGAGTTAAAGCCCGAGAAGACGGGCCGACAAACCGAATAATAAACGCTTTTCAACTATGTTGTAAAGTGTTAAAAATGAGCTTAACCTTCAAGAACACATCAAAGCGTTGTATACGTCACTCACAAGGGAAGCTATCGGACCTATCGATGAGAATCGTCACGAAAATTTTAGAGATGAGCAAGCAAGTCAACAAAACCACAGATACAACATGTACCATTTCGCAACCGCCTAAAATCTCCCGTTAGAGGGCATGTAAAGTGGGCACCCACCCACAATATTTTAAAATTAATGCAGAGAAAATGAATATAAAATACTCTCAACGATGTTTGGCTGAAATATCTACAATTACAATGCTGGATTTCAAAACGTACATATATGTAGGGATAATATGCATAATTTCATTTTAAGTTTAAGTTCGAAAAATATTCTACTAGAAAGTGCTGTATGACGGATTAAAATATGACATGGTGATACATAATTCAAATTATGTGCGACATGTGCACTTTTTTGATGAGGTATGTGGTCTATGAAGACATCAGAATGCCTCAGAACTCTCAGAGACAATATGGTTGCCAGTTTATGTTTGCAAATATTGAGGGCTGAAACCACTTTACTTACACTATTCTGGGAGTTGTGGTCGATTTCAAAACAGCACATGTTACACCTGTAATTTTATTAGCATGCTTGATCACTTCTGAAAGTGTCGTGATGATTCTGGCCGGCAGGTCCAATAGCTTCTTTTGTCAGTGAATCAATAGCTACGAATTCCATACGTGATTACTGATATACGTGATATATAAACAAGAAATGAAAGTTATATTTTAGGCCTTTTGACAAACTATTATATTACACCTTGATTTCCAAGATAAAGGAACATTTCTTCAGGTTGACTTCGTTCCACTCTTCGGCCACAATTTTCAGATTACTTATCATTTCAGATCCAGTGTTAACGGGAAAGAAAAATATTAAAATCTTTCCTTAAAGAAGCTTTAGAAAATTTATTGCTCATCGAATCTTTTCACGCTCGTGATCAAGAGGTTTTAGATTATGAAGATACAGATAATGACTCTGATTTATCATCGGATTGAGAAATATCCCTTTGTTTGTGATGTTTTGTTTGATGTTCGAATTTCTGCAAAATATTTTGCAAAACTAAAATGTATAGAAATTCACAATTTTTTTAAATATTTAAATATCAGGTATTCTTTTGTCTTTAACATTGATTATTCCAATTTTCAATTACTTATTCTTTCACTGCCAATTCATTCGAATTCGGTAAACATTTTTCCCGTTGTTCTACATCCTAAACATAAACATGTAACAAAATAATTATGTTGTTATTGAACTATGCTATGTTTGCCTTTAAGAACATGGATGGGTTGTACTACCATAAAAATACGGAGGAAAGGGGTAGAGTACTCTGTTTCTCAACTTTTTTTAAACATAAATATCACTTGTTTAATTCAATATCCAATAAAAGTAATTAAAGCAATAAACATCAAACTGAAAGAAAAAATAATTATAACTATTATAAACAAATAGTATAGAAAATGTAGTTGAGAATAAATTTTCAGCATTGCAAATTTGAAACAAGATCAGATTAGAAATTAAAATTACAAACGATTATTCAAAGACTCGGACAAGTCATTGGGATTAATTGAACAATTATGGAAGCTCTCACAAATTTTTTTTGTTATTTTTATACATTTTTTCATGCAAATTGCAAATATGTGAGACGTTATCCGTATGTCAGTTGTCAGTTATTACTGGAACCTTCTAATTTGAATGTAAGTTCTTAATCACGTGAATCACGAACAACTGAAAACCCAATTTTAGCGGCTAACTCGTAGGTTTACCACTGTGTTTTCCTGCTCCCAGTTCTCCATGTTTTCATACCTTTTGGTACAGGAAAACACAATGGTAAACCTACGAATCAGCCGCTAAAATCGGGTTTTCAGGTATTTCTCACCAAGATATAACTTGGCAGACCGATTGTGTTTTAATATGCGAATCAAGATTTAACTAATCTTAGAATTTCATCCGTGAACTCGATAAGGTTATTGTCTGTTCTGCCGGATCCCGGTCTATTAAGTATTTTCAAATATTTCTGCCCTATAAAAACACAAGGTTTGTACCCTTCTCTCTGACCCTTTTTGACCCTGTACACCAGGGACAGAGAACTCGCATGTCGAAAGGCCAATAGTCACCACTTTTCCTAAATAGTTTTCTTCTCCTTATTTAATCTCAGAATTTCTTTCAATAACTAAGTCGAAGCATATTTTTCCGAAAAACTGGAGGTAACTGGCCTTCTCGCATGCGGAATTCACCATCCCTGTTCTACCGGTTTCATGTAATTGAAAGTGGATAAAAAACAAACCTTTCGACGATCCGCTGTTTAGTTTAAGAATATTCATTAAAAAATAAGAATTTAAAAGAGCAGATAAACACACTATCACAAAATCTTTCACAGCAACAAAAACTTCAAGAACAAGTAATGCAAATAAGGAACTTCAAATGTTCATACGAAAGATTTCGCAGCTTGAATTTTAAAACTCATGTGACTACTAGAGTTCCTTTATAAATAAGATAGTTTTAATGTACTGACTATGAAATTTGATTGATTGAGAGGATTTTGGAAAAAAAAAATCGCAAGCTTACAAAAATCTTGAACTTCGTGAACCTGCTATTTTTACCAAGCTATTGTTTGTTGACTTATCTCATTCTTTTAATCATTTTCTTTCATTTGAGTCTCATCAAAATCGTAAATGGTACTTGATACTAGTTTGGATAAAACTTCCAATGTGCGCATGCACTTTGTGCGTATATCGTCACTCTCATATTTATAAAGACAATCTAGTGAGTACTACTCCATGTCAATTGACTCTCCCTTTGCGGACTGGGTCTTTTGTCCTTAGTCAGCTTCTACAATCCCCAGACTTGTGATATTTGAGGTTGAACAGTACTGTGTTGCTTCGCCATCTAATGAAAAAAAAAGCCTTCAAACCTGTAACACTATTGATAAAGTAACTAAACATATTTCAGCTCATATACGAGGGTTGCTCTGAAATTATTGAGATACGCGCAGACGAGAATTTACAAAATAAAAATAACGGTTTAATTTTAAAATACAAAGTATTTTAACACAGCAGACGATTTTTTACTGACTTACTTCAATTTGTTTAGCGTAGAATAAATTTTAAACAGAAGAGAAAATGGAGTTGACGCGAGAATATTTTCGCGCTATGATTTTCTGCGATTTTAAAGCAGGATTAAATCAAGAAGAATGCGTTCAACGGTTAAAATTAGCATTTGGTGATGAATCTCCAGCTCGTGCTACTGTATTCAGATGGTTTAAAGAATTTAGCAGAGGTCGCAATTTTCTTCAGGATGAAGAACACACAGGAAGGCCGCCGTCGGCAGTAATCCCGGATAATGTGTCTGCCATACGAAAAATTGTTAATGGATGATAATCGCTGTACCTATCAAATGATACAGAAGGAACTTAACATTGGATCCGCAGCCATGCACAAAATTATTCATGAAGAATTGCATATGAAAAAAGTAGTTTGCCGTTGGGTTCCCCATAATCTAACTGAGTACCAAAAAGAGGAGCGTGTCAGAAGCAGTAAAGAAGCTCGTAAATTACTAAATGATGGTGGCCACCGCATCATTTCTAAAACTGTAACGAGTGATGAAACGTACATACCGTTTTTTGACTTTCCAACACGTCAAGAAAGCAAGGTATGGGCCTTTGAAGATGATCCCACGCCGACAATGGTGAAAAGACAACGCGCACTGAAAAAAGTGATGTATGCCGTTTTCATCAGAAGTACGGAATTGGTCAAAGGCATCAAGTTGGAAGAACAGTAGACAGTAACAGCAAACTGGTATACCTCTAAATGTCTTCCAGAAATTCTACAAGAAGTGAATGTTAGGGGACTAATGCTTCACCATGACAATGCGTCTTCACATACAGCCGGATTAACAGTTGAGTTTCTTAAACAAAAACGAATTAAAGGGATAGAACATCCGCCGTATTCACCTGATCTAGCTATGTGTGACTTTCGGTTATTCTTTAATCTAAAAAAGAACTTACGTAGACGTTGTTTTCATTCAGAAGAAGAGATTGATGTAGCTATAAATGCATTTTTTTTCATCTATTCCAAGAAATGAATGGCTTGAGACTGTGGAAAATTCGTCTACAAAAGTGCATTGATGCTGGAGGAGACTACTTTGAACACACCTAAAATTTTGTAAGTATAACTTTAAAAACCTAGTTGTACCTCAAAAATTTCAGAGTGACCCTCGTATTATAACGTATTTTAAAACATTTTAAAAGTGACAATTAGTGTAAATAAAATCTGATAAACCAAAAAATGGGAAATACCATGAGTTTGTATTGTAAATTTCATACAATTTTATCCTTCAACTGCTTTAGAAGTGTAATTATAATTTATGGTCAGGTTAGATTTTTACAATGTACATCGATTAAATAAAAATAATTTCACAAACAATATATATACAATATACAAATAATATATTTTTCTAATATATACTTTTATGTCCGATATTATTTTCACTTTCTTAAGAATGACAATTTATCAATATTACTTAACTTTTTATTAATTCTTTACACACTTTTATTAAACTCAACCTGTTTTTACTTTCTTCTATCTTTACAAGAAGGAAGTATTGGATTCGTGAAATTTTTCAACTTCAAGTTTTCGACTGATTTATACGTCGTAGAATACCCTGAACACGATTTGATGGTTTTTAGAAAATGCCTGTCACTCTGTCACTCTGTCACTTTGTCACTCTGTGAGTCTGTATGTAACAAAAATTTTGTGGGCGCACCATCTCAAGAACTATTGCACAGAATTTCACAAAACTTTATATTCAGTAAGACCTTGATATAAACTGGACCTGATTAGTTTTTGGTGAAAATCGCCCAATAGGTGGCGCTGCTATACGGCATTTTTCGCGATTTCTGCAATAGCTATATCTCAAGAACTACTGCACGGACTTTCATAAAACTGCATATTCGATTAGTCCAGGGTATAGTTTGGTGCTGATTACTATTTTGTAAAAATCGCCCAACAGGTGGAGCTGCACTCTAAATCGAAATGTCTTAAATTCAGACACTTAAGTGTCTGAAACGGAGTGTTCAATTTTCAGACATTTTAAAATGTCTGAATTTTTTCAGACACTTTTTGCGTCTGAATTTTAGACACTTCAAACGTCTGAATCGCAGCCATTTTTTAAAAGCATTACACGTAGCCATGTTTGACCACGTTGATCCTGGAAAAGTATATGGCCATTATTCTGCCCTACTCCCCCCCCCCCCCCCACACACACACAGCCTTATTTTAGGGGATCCAAAATATGGTATGCAATTTTCATAAAGCTGATAATCGAAATCATTTTCGACTTTGTACTGATTATAATCAATATTTTGAATTTATAGAGTAGAATAAGATTAAAAATTAAAATATTTGTCACAATACAGTAAAACCTCTCAATAGTAGGCACCTTAGAGCCGTGGAATTTGTTCGCTATTCGGAAGTGTCTGTTTTTCTGAGGTAAAAAATATAAAATATGTGCATGTTGTTAATAAAAAATGTGCTTCTTAAATAGTTGTGTCCTCTATGTAGGAGTGTCCGTTATGGAGATTTTACAACAAAACTTTCATAGGACAATTTTCTTCAGCGAACACTGACCTTTTTCAAGATAAATACATTTTTTTTACCTCATAAAAGCGAACACAATCGAATAGCAGGCAAATTCAACGTTCCAAAACGCGTTCAATTCGCGAGGTGGCCGCGATTGAGAGTTTTTACTGTATTTATTTTTTTATTTAGTTTTTAATCTAATTCTACTTTTAAAGTTCAAAATGCTGATTATAATCAATAGAATGTTGAAACACATTTAAAATATAAGCTTTAAAAAAAAATCCATATCGAATTTGGAGCACGTAAAATCGTAGGTGGGGGGGGGGGGGAGGGTCTGCCCATGCTTTAATCAGGCCCTCCTTCTGGAAAAAGTCCAACCCTGTGTTATAATTCGATAAATGTACGTGTCAGTTTTAAGTGCAAAATCTAGCTATATGCAAATAAATATTTTATAAAAATGTACCTCTTTACTTTGTATTCATTTTTAATTTCAAATTACTTTTTAACTAAAAGTAATCAAAAAATCAATATTATATAATTATTTCAAATGAAATATATCTGTATATTTTTACCGCATTCTTACAATTACGTTAACGATACATGATTACATGAATTTAAGAATCTAAAAATAATCATTAAAATTTAACAAAGTGACTACAGATAACGCGAGATCCTTTTTCTAAATCTTTGTTGACATCAACAAATTTTTTTCTGATTCAACGTCTACATTAGTGACGTCAATTTCCGTTCTGAAGCTGTGGTTTTGACTTTTGAATCATAAAAAGATTATATGTTGACTATTCTCAGTATGGCAAATGGGATATTTCTAAAATACTCGGAAACACTAAAATTATAGCAAAGGGAAATCTTTTAATTAGAATGACCGGATTTAATGAGTTTTATCAGTCAAAACATTTTAAAATAAATAAATGAACACAAGTAATTCGCTGTATTAAATATATGGGGGAATCAATGAATGGAAAGATGTCCGAACTATATTCTTTTTTAAAATTTATGATGTACACACTATGAGGCAGAAGAAAACTTCATTAGACAAGAAAAGCATAAATAATAAATAAAAGCAGCTATTAACAGGAATGTTTACTATAAATGCTTTTGAATTCCAGTACATAACACATAATAAATCTATCAGAAATGTAAAAATCGATGTAAACATTACAAATGCTGCCGCATTAAATGCTTATAAAAATATTGTATACGTAAATAAATAATTAAAAAGGGTACTTCAGAGTAATAATTACACCAAAAAATACTATTAAGGTAGTCTTGATGGTAATTAAGAAGTATGAGCCAATCAACAGGCGATGTCACTGCGATTTTTAAAGTAATGGCTACATAAGAAAAGGCTTAGGAAGGTGTAAAATTAATAAATTCAGTAACCGCTAATATACACCATGCAGAGACACCAAAATTTATTTTAAAGATAACATTGGATAGAAAATAATACAGAAATATGATTGCAGATGATTTGAAGAGTAGAAATTTAAATATTAGCAAAATAAAATTTTAACATGGAAATACCATAGGCAAAATGCTTTGAACATATTTTGGCATAACTCAGGAAATAATAAAGCTATAGACTCGTGTGAGGTCTTCATTTAAAGATAAAACAATCACAGAGAGTTTTAAATACATAGTTAAGACCCCACTTACCTGGGAAAAGGTCTGATTATTCCAAAAGCACATTCGCCCAGAGGACGTCCGGATTGGAGGCTACGTTAGTATCCGTTAATTAGGCAGACTTGGATATTTAAAAAATAAAATCCCCTTGCACATCCGGCTAGCTCTGTTAAAAGGATGGAAAATTTCCATCCTGAAAACATAGCCCGCCAGACAACAGTTCTCTTTACAAATCTGACGAGATGAAGAACACTGTATTAGTTTTATAGATAAATATTAATACGGAGTACCACTATGTCGATAGAAATTAAATCCCGGAACTTCACATTCCGCAAAAAACAATCAAGTCAAAATAAATTATTAGTTAAAATGTACGCGTACATAAAAACAAGCATTCAGTTTGAATTACAAACGAACATCGAGTTCGAAAGGAAGACGCATGCGCAACTGAGAGTGCCCCCTGGTGAATGCGGAGCGGAGTTACAAAGTGTCTTAAAATTAGACACTTGCAGATTTTTTAGACACTTTTATCAGTTCGTGTACACTATGATCATAGTAAGACACTTAGGTGTTTTAAATTAAGACATCTTTTGTGACTGAATTTTCAGATTCAGACACTTAAGTGTCTGAAATTCTTTTTTAGTCACATATGTATCTTAATTTAAGACGCCTTTATTTGCAGTGTGCTATGCTGCATTATTCATGATTATCGTAATAGCTCTAACTCAAGAAACAATGCACGAATATTCATCAAACTTCAGATTCCGTTAGTCCCTGATATAAATTAGTGCTGTTTAATTGTTGGTTTAAATCGCCCAACAGGTGGCGCTGCTGTGCTGCATTTTTGACGATTTCCGCAAGAGCTGTATCTCAAGAATTAATGCACGGATTTTCATCAAACTTCAGATTTAGCAAGTCCTTGACATGAACTGACGTTTTCTGCATTTTGGGGTAAATCGCTCAACAGGTGGCGCTGCTATGCTGCATTTTTTGCGATTTCCGCAATAGCTTTTTCTCAAGAACTAATGCTTGGATTTTCAGCAAACTTCAGATTCAGGTATACCTTGATATCAATTAGTGATGTTTATGTTTTGGTGTAAATTGCTCAACAGGTGGTGCTGCTATGCTACATTTTTCAGAATTTTCGCTATAGCTCTATCTCAAGATCTAATGCACGAATTTTCATCAAACTTCAAATTCAGATATACTTTGATATGAATTGGTGTATAAATAGATATTATTTATTGTACTATTTAAGTGATTTAATTGACGTGATTTATAGAGAAGAAAGTTTTGGATGGCCACAACATACTAGTTTCTGAATGTAAACACAGAATTTTGCAATCGAGTTTTACCCATTTCACCATAGGCTATAATTATAAAAATTATCTTTAAAACTGTGTTTAGGATGATACTTCAACATTTTAATATTTTTACAACTTAATTATAAATTAATACATTAATTTTAAGGCAGTTTTCAATTAGCCCGCCACAGGTAATAAATCGCAAAATATTCTCTCTAACTCATACAGTTGTATGGGAATTGCAAAACAATGGATTTCGATTGATCTCTAATCGATGCCAAAGAAATAAAGTTTCAATTTTTCTTTCGTGTTGCCTTATCTTAAATAAGTTGGAAATTGCACGTCAAACGTGACAAATACGGTCAAACGGTGCGTTCGTGCTATAACTAGTTTTATAAATGTTTTTTAAACCGCATGTTGTACTTAATCTATAGTTTAGTGCATTTCATAAGTGCATATCAATTTCCTTCTGTTCGAAAGGCTGTAACATCATTCAAATGCGCTTAAAATATTTTTTTCCCAATGGCCGTAATGTAACGGAAAACTTTTGACTGTCCCTGTAATTAAGCTATACATCCGATTTTCATTAAATTTGAAATGATTCGACAAAATGTTGCAAAAATTATATATTTAAAATTTCATACCATTTGGTTGGGTAGTTTTTTCTCTGTTACATGCGAACAGACGGACAGACAGACGGACGAACGGACCGAACGACGACTATAGGTGCTACGCATTTATATAATTACGAACGCACCTGAAAATGTGAATATTTTAAAAATAATGCCTAGTTCGAGCTTATCTACAAATAAACAGTTTTCACTTAAATAGATAATTATTCAGTTTGCTCCAGTAGAAATCGCAGAGCTGATACCAAAAAAAATCGTCTTGCGTTTTAAACAGATAGATCACAAAACACAACGTTATTTTATGAAATTTCAGATATTTCGCATTCGATACAACGTTTGTAAAGAAAAGTCTTAACTTATGTAGAGATGTATCTTATTACAACTGTTAAATAATTGCTTATTTAACTATTCTGTAGCAATTTTATATATGAATGGCAAATCGATAACGCATTCTGAAAGCAAACTATGTTATTCCATGTAAACTAAATCCGAAAATCTTGAGAACGAAAATTTTGCAAAACTTCAAAATAATAGTTGTTTCGAACATTCATTAACAAGCTTGACGTCACTTCCTTTTAATGCCATTCTGAATCTCTGACGCCTTTGAAATTTATATCATTTACAGATGCGTGATATATAATACGAAGTTTGTATTTTGTTTGATGTGAAGTATATGTTGTTTAACCATTTATTTGAGATAACGAAACATAATGTTGTATCATAAAATTTTAGATATTAGATTAAATTTTAGATAGATTAGATATATTTTTCTTTTAGGGGCTTTGTAAAAATAAGGCATAGATAAGGTATTTCATTCTGTTCGAAAGGCTGCAACATCATCAAAATGCACTTGAAATACTTTTTGCCAATTGGCCGTAATGTAACGGAAAGCTTTTGACTGTCCCTGTCATTAATCTATACATCCGGTTTCCATAAAATTTAAAATGACGCGCGACGCGACAAAATTTTGCAAAAATTATCTATTGAAAATTTCAGACCATTCCGTTAGGCAGTTTTTGCTCTGTCATATGCGGACATACAGACCGAATGACGACTATAGGTGCTCCGTATTTATATAATTACGAACGCTCTTTAACAGGAACAGAACTATAATTATGTGTATTTTTTAAGAAATTCATTTGTCTGTGCTCCCTACCAAGGTGTTTAAAAAAAATAAAAAAATAATAAAAAAAAACAGCGAATTTTTCACAATTAAATTCGATGCTCACATCATATTAATGTATTGTAACATAAATTTGGGGAGGGGGGAAGCTTGTATTGCAGTTAAACAATGAGTGGTTTTGGAGATGAACATTCAATGCTCATAAAAGGGTGTTTTTTTTAAACTGAAACAATGAAACCTTAAATCTTTCAAAAACGAAAAAAGTAAAATAAATCATAATTAAAAAATGAAGAGAGAAATATTTAAAAAAATGCTTTTATAAATTAATAATTTAATATTAATTAATTTACTATTATACGTTGAGAAATCAATTCAGAAATGGTACAACTATAGTAGTTTACATTATGTTTTTTTTTTCCTGTTCACTTCCTTAACTCTTTGTGTACTGCATTATGAATTCATGAAAATTTTATCTTCTAAAGACTTTTTCGTGAAGTTTTGAAACTACATTAGAAGATTTACATAATCATTTAATAAATTTTAAAAGGATTTCAGAATGATTGAAGGATTTAGAAGGATTCATTAAATTTGAATTTATAGGGATTTTGTGCAATATTTATAAACCCCACTCAAATCTTTTATTTTACATATTTTTCTTAGTATTTTGTAGAATTAGGAAATGTACAAACATATTGTTCTTATCTATAATAATAAGGAAAGAAGTTTGTGTGTGAGTGAGTGAGTGTGTCGACGGTGTTCTGAAGAGACCATTGCACGTAGAACTACAAAATTTGGGGAAAAGGTACGTCTATACATGAAGTTTTGCACCTCGAAGCCCGATTTTCGATTTTTTGATTAGATTTTTTTTATTAAATTTTTTATGCGATTTTTAGCACTTTTTTAAGTTTCGAGGCGATTTTCCCATATAAATGAAAAAAATATGGTTTCTTTCTTTTAACCCAATATAGTAAATTTTACTCTCTTTTCAGAAAAGTTTATTCGGAATTCGTGCAGCGATTTTTGAATTTTTAGCGAATTTTTTATGCAATTATTGAACAGCATTTAATGCATTTCCATGCCTATAAGGAGGTTACCGTAGAGGGACACAGTTCTGTCGCCAAATAACGCCAAGTTTGTCGCCAACTTGGCGGTATATCACCAAATTTGGCGACCAAAGGGAGTTGCCAAAAGTGACGCTAACTTGACGATATCTTTAATATTTCGCCAAATTCCCATAGACTTCCACTGTAAAACAATAGGGTTTACTTGCTTACAGAAAATCAACAAATTGAGATATTTTAATGCAACAAAAACTATTATTAACTTAAGGGATTATATTAATTATATTTAAGGGAGTCCAACTAAATTAATTACGAATAAAAGTAACATAATCTAATGCTTAGCATGATTTCCAAAACATAAATTTTAAGAGAGCCCACAGGTCAAAGAAATTAGATTTGAAACTTTTATCCAATTATAGTAAATTTTGACTTTCGTGATTTTTGAACTTTTTGAGATTTTTAATGCGATTTTTACGTTTCTTCACGATCTGCTGCACTTTTTTGACATTCCATTTTTGACCTAAAGTACATTCTGCCCTCATTTCAATAAAGTTTATTCGTATTTCATATAGCATTTTTCGAATTTTTGTATGTGATTTTTAATGTATTTTAGCGATTTGCTACTATTTTTCCAAGTTAGTGAAAGGAATCAACTTGCAATTTTCGAACACAATATATAATTTTTTTTTTCTATTTTCAAAATTTGAGAAGCGATTTAAAATTTTTCGCGATATCTTATTGTGATTTTCAGAGCTTTTTCGTAATTCCTGCTGTTTTTTGACGTACCCGGGCAACGCCGGGCAAGTTCGCTAGTAATAGAAATATTTCTGAATAAAAAAACTCCCTTCCCCAACGCCAAGAAAGTTGAAAGGTGCAAAGGCAAAAGAAAACAGCTTTTAAAAATATTTTTGTTTTATGTAACCAATAATGCTTTTGGAACAAGATAAAGTAATGCATCACTCATTCTAAACTGTGAATGATTCAAAATGCATACTCGCTCTAAACTGTGTTACTACTAATCGATGTATTAAACAAATTTTGTAACAAGTTATTTTAATGGTACTTGTAAGTACCGTCAGTAGATAAAGAGTTAAAAAAAAATCCCTGCCGGCCCGACCTACAGGCAGAGGTAGATTTCGAAGTCAAATATACTAATTTCACAAACAAAAACTAAATCATGATTAGAGTTAAATCCACTTTAACAATTTTATCTGGCCGCTTTTGACGGGTTTTTATTTCTTTTTTATTTAATAGTTGGTTTTATCAGAATCATGTTAGGGCGGTATTCAAAAAAATACTTTTCCATGCTCAACAACTCGAAATTTTCCGGCATAATACCAGATTCATTTTTAATTAAAAAATATATGTAACTTGCTGACGTGATTTTTGAAGAAATTTATAAGCGACCTGTGTTTTTATTTTTTGTTCAATTAATTAAAACTTGATATATAAACAATTATTTTCTCAGAAGGACAACACAATCGCTTCGGGAAATTCCGTTCAAAATGCCCACTTTGATATCATTTTTTGAAATATATTCTGCCTCTATCAAAAAATCGATTATTACGGTACATTATATAGTTTCTGAATAAGCGAATCTACCAATTAAATGCGTTTGAGAGCAAAAATGAATTTAAAAATGAGTCAGAAAATAAGCAGTTTGGATTTGAGTGCATCTTTAATACAATGATTTTTCCAACACAATCCGCTTCGGTAAATTCGGTTCAAAATGCCCTTTTTAACAGCATTTTTAAAAATATATTCTGCCTCTATTAAAAAATCGACCATTACGGTACATTATATAGTTTCTGAGTAGGAAAAGGTACCATTTGGAAGCCTTTGAGAGCAAAAATGAATTGTAAAATGAGGCAGAAAATAAGCAGTTTGGATTTGAATACACCCTTACTAAGATGATTTTATTCTTCAACCGCTATGTATATATTTTTTTTTTTTTTTTCTGTAAGAATTGGCCCTATCCAAAACTTGTCTATGTAGATGTTGTAGACAATATTAAGAAGATATATGATAAATTCATGGGGATTTTATATCTTTTGAATTGACGGAGTTATGGATTTTTTTCTTCTTCAAAACACCTTTTGGTTTTCGTTTTTAATTTTTTTTGCGGTACGAATTGGTCCTATCAAAAACTTGTGAATATAAAAGTTGTAGATAATTTTAAGGAGTTTTATAATAAAACTAGCAGGCTATGCCCGCTGCGCTGGTCAATATTTCCAAATGAACCTTGGATTAAACTAAATGGTGAATTTGAACTTGTATTTTAAACAATATGGATCTTCAGCTTGACCTTGCACATTACTGAAAACGATGCGAACGCCATTGCGATATAATGTTATCTTAAGCGTTGGACAAAATTTAGCAATTAAGAAGTAATTGTTTTAGTTGATTATAAACAGCGCACTTATGGTCGGGTAATGAGACCGTTATGAGAACAGGAATTAATACCTCTGTAACTAATCAACATATAATGAAATCGTATATACTAACACCATTCCTAAAAGTCATGCAACAGGGCCACTTGTAACAAAATATGTTCTGTAGATTTTTTTAAAAAGACTAAACTTTCATAATCAGGTTCACTTAATTTATGAACTTTTACTGATGCTCTATAACTAAGTACCCTTGAACAATATGTATGCACTAAAACCTTTCCAAAATTATTATCTAACTAATTGTGGTATATCCTACGAAAGTATTATAAACAATCGGAATGAAATACAAATTTCCGTTGTAAATATATAGTAGATGATGATGATGCGATTTTGTGTAATAGAATTCATAGTAAAGTTTTCGCTTCAAACAAAAACGATGCTTTCAACATTAAAGCTAATACACCAATATGTGAAGTATCCGATTACGGAAGGTTAACTTGAATTCTCATGAGCAACTACTCAAAGAAAAGTGAATATGTGGCTTTTGTGATACTTTTATGTCAGCCGGGCGCAGGTAATAAATCAATAAAGATTGTTTTCATAGCATATTCTTATTTTATTATTTTCATTTAAAACACAAACCTTTCACTCATTTAATTTAAAATGCATGCCTTATACTAATTTCATTTAAAAAACTGAAAAGATAAACAATAACAGGAAATAATGCCATAATTAAAAGCAAAAAAATATTTTTAATTTACATACGCAAAATGTAACTACTGCTACTGGGAATTTTTAAAATGCTATCAGCGAGATGTGCGCACGGTTGCTATAAATGTACCCATTTTTACTTTCTTCTATCTTCAAAAGAAGAAAGTATTGTAATCGAAATTTTTTTCGACTTTCGGTTTTCGACGGATTTGCATGTTTTAGGGGTCAGAGATTCCAAAAAACATGTTTATAGAAAATGTCTGTCTGTGTGTCCGTCTGTACGTCTGTCCGTCCGTCCGTCCGTCCGTCCGTCTGTCCGTCTGTCCGTCTGTCTGTCGCCATTGTACCATCAAAAAGTGTATGAAGTTATGTATAGAATTAAACCAAAATTTTATTATAAGTTTTTGGCTATGGCAAGCAGGTCCTCCCGGAATTTGGAAAACATTCGCCGGTAGGGGGCGCTGATATAACAAGTTTTGTGCGATTTTGAATATTGTACCATCCAAAAGTGTATGGAGTTATGCATAGAATTGAACCAAATTTTTAGTTTAAGTTTTTGGATATGACAAGCAGGTCCTCCCTGAATTTGGAAAAAATTCGCCGGTAGGAGGCGCTGTAAATGCGTTTTTTGTTCGATTTTGAATATTGTACCATCGAAAAGTGTATGAAGTTATGCATAGAATTGAACCAAATTTTTATTTTAAGTTTTTGGCTATGGCAAGCAGGTCCTCCCTGAATTTGGAAAAAATTCGCCGGTAGGGGGCGCTGTAATAGCGATTTTTGTGCGATTTTGAATATTGTACCGTCCAAAAGTGTATGAAGTTACGCATAGAATTAAACCAAATATTTATTTTAAGTTTTTGGATATGGCAAGCAGGTCCTCCGTGAATTTGCAAAAAATTTGCCGTTAGGGGGCGCTGTAATAGCGATTTTTGTGCGATTTTGAATATTGCACCATCGAAAAATGTATGAAGTTATGCATAGAATTGAACCAAAAAAAATTTTTAAGTTCTTGGCTATGGCAAGGAGGTCCTCCCTTAATTTGTAAAAAAATCGCTCGTAGAGGGCGCTGTAATAGCGATTTTTGTACAATTTTTGTGCCATTTTGAATATTGTACCGCCGAAAAGTGTATGAAGTTATCCATAGAATTGAACCAAATTTTATGTGTTTATTTTTGGTCATGTATCGAAGGTCCTCCCTGAATTTGGAAAAATTCTGCCGGAAGGGGGCACTATAATTGCGATGTCTGTACCATTTTCATTATTGTACCATCGAAAAGTGTATTAAGTTATCCATATAATTGAACCAAATTTTTTGTGCATGTTTCTGGCTATGGCAAACAAGTCCTCCCTGAACTTGAAAAAATTCCGAAAGAAGGGGGCGCTATAATTCCGATCTCTGTGCCATTTTCATTATTGTACCATCGAACAGCGTATAAAATTATGCATACAATTGAACCAAAATGTTTGTGCTTGTTTTTGTGTTTGACCAACAGGTTCTCCTTGAATTTGGAAATATTGCGCGGTAAAGGTGCTCCGTGCTAGCGATTTTTGTATACTTTTCTTGATTTTTCGTAGTTCTATTGTGCATCGTCGGCTCATGCAGCGGCGGGAACTCGCTTCCTGCTATGCAGGCTATTCGCAAACAGCTGATAACGACAGAATAAGGAAAAATTAATAATTTTAACAAATATCATGATATAGATTAACTCGTTTTTAGTCCGTTTAATTGACTTGAGCAGAAATTTAAGATGAAAATCAAAGTTGGTATAGTATTGAACTAATAATATTGAAGTATTAACATGTGTAACTAGGTTTTGAAATATTAAGATGTATAAGATAGAAGAAAGTTTTGGGATTGGCACATCCAACTAGTTTCTTCTTATCGAGGAGCAATTTATAAATCGCACAATATTATTCCAATTCCAATTTCTTTCATTGAGGAACCTATGACCGGAAAAAATGGAAAAAGACTCTTGTAGATTCTTCGGATGACGGCATCTGACGCCATAAACCGAGTTTATATATATGAAAATAATTTTTAAGTCGTTACAAACATTGCTTTCATACTTAAATATTTTCATTGGTACCACTTGTTATCCCGTCGACCAATTTCGCCAAATTATACAAATCGCCAAACCATTCGCCAAATTATATAAATTGACATAATCTTTATTTTAAATAACGAAATAACAAATAAATTAGTATAACATTAATAAAAATACAAATAAAACGTCGAAATTAAAATCACTTGATGACGTAAACACGTGTAGTTTGTTTAAATTCAAGTGAATTTGATATTTACGATCAACCATTATTGGCATTTAATCTTATAGTTTGACGATAGATTTTTGGTCGACGGAATATCTAAGTAGTACCTTTTCCATTTTTGTTTTATAACGCTAAATTCTCAGTAATTTTTTCCCTTTTATTAGGTGCGTTCGTAATTATATAAATACGTAGCACCTATAGTCGTCGTTCAGTCCGTCCGTCTGTCCGTCTGTCCGTCTGTCCGTCCGTCTGTCCGTCCGTCTGTCCGTCCGTCTGTCCGTCCGTCTGTCCGTCCGTCTGTCCGTCCGTCTGTCCGTCCGTCTGTCTGTCCGCATGTAACAGAGCAAAAACTACCCAACCGAATAGTCTGAAATTTCAAATATATGATTGTTGCAAAATTTTGTCGAGCCATTTCAAATTTTATGAAAATCGGATGTATAGTTTAATTACAGGGACAGTCAAAAGTTTTTCTTTACATTACGGCCAATGGGAAAAATTATTGCAAGTGCATTTTAATGATATTACAGCCTTCCGAATGGTCTGAAATTTTAAAGATATAGTTGTTGCAAAATTTTGTTGAGCTATTTCAAATTTTAGGAAAATCGGATGTATAGTTTAATTACAGGGACAGTCAAAAGTGTTCCGTTACATTACGGGAATGGGAAAAAATTATTGGAAGTGCATTTTAATGATGTATCAGACTATGCACTTTATGAAGTGCAAAAAATTATACATTCAGTACAATATGGGGTGCAAAAAATAATTATAAAACTAGTTATAGTACGAACGCACCTCATTTGCCACGTTTGACGAGCAATTTCCAACTTGTTTTACATAAAATCACTATTTTTTTAAAAAATTAAGATGCTTGCATTTTTATTTCAAACTCATAGAGCCGTTTTTTAGGTGCGTTCGTAATTATATAAATACGTAGCACCTATAGTCGTCGTTCAGTCCGTCTGCCTGTCCGTCCGTCTGTCCGTCCGTCTGTCCGTCCGTCTGTCTGTCCGTCCGCATATAACAGAGCAAAAACTAATCGACCGAATGATCTGAAATTTTTAATATATAATTGCTGCAAAATTTTGTCGAGCCATTTCCAATTTTATGAAAATCGGATGTATAGTTTAATTACAGGGACAGTCAAAAGTTTTTCGTTACATTACGGCCAATGGGAAAAATTATTGCAAGTGAATTTTAATAATGTTACAGACTTCCGAATGGTCTGAAATTTTTAATATATAATTGCTGCAAAATTTTGTCGAGCCATTTCCAATTTTATGAAAATTGGATGTATAGTTTAATTACAGGGACACCCAAAAGTTTTCCGTTACATTATGGCCAATGGGAAAAAATTATAGCAAATGCATTTTAATGATTTTACAGCCTTCCGAATGGTCTGAAATTTTAAATATATAATTGCTGCAAAATTTTGTCGAGCCATTTCAAATTTTATGAAAATCGAATGTATAGTTTAATTACAGGGACAGTCAAAAGTTTTCCGTTACATTACGGGGAATGGGGTAAAAATTATTGTAAGTGCATTTTAATGATGTTACAGACTATGCACTTATGAAGCGCAAAAAAATATACATTCAGTACAATATGGGGTGCAAAAAATAATTGTAAAACTAGTTATAGTACGAACGCACCTCATTTGCCACGTTTGACGAGCAATTTCCAACTTGTATTTTTTAGCCAAAAGGGTTGATTTGAATTTTTTCCGTTGCTAGAGTAACGGATGTAATGATAGATATTTTGAGGTTTAGATGCCAAAGACACCGCCAAATTAGAAAAATATGAAATGTGTCATGAACTGTTGGACTTATAAAAATTTATTTGGTAGCATTCGATTCAGCATACAAAACTACATTAAAATATGCTATCATTTGACGCATAATTTTGATATTCGATTTTTTTCAACTCCCCGTGCAAAAACCATTAGGGGTGACACTTTAGAAAATTCTTTCTTAGCAGAAGTTTATGTCATAAGAAGTATTTTTACCACGAATTTCAAGATTTTAGGTTCAGTAGTTTGCGCTGTGCGTTAATTAGTCCCCTAATCCAGACTTTATTTTATATACTATATTAGATATGCGATTTTGCGGTGAATCGATGATCGAAAATTAGTCCAATATCATTTGAAATATTACATAACAGAGGAGAAAGTACGAAGAAAGACGAAGAAGAAATGACGAATTACAAAAGACTTGTAATTTTTTTTTTTTTCAAAATGTTGAATTTTTCCATAGTAATAACGTATTAAAACATAAATTTCCTTAAAAATTATCTTTATTTCCTAGATTTCGAATCTGTGAATTTTCCTATAAATGAAATTGGCGAAATGACTTGAGAAAATAGATAATATTTGCTTAAATAAAATGGGTAATATTCGTTGATCTGAGTTCGAGTTTATAAATATCACATGCTTTCAGAATTACGGCGAAAAACATTTTAAAAAATATGAAATTATTTTACATTATGTATGTGTGGCAGAAATTCACACTGAAATTTAAGTATTCGATTCCATTTTTAAAATATTAACTGATATCTATATAAGTTACAATTGAATACGAAAATGTACTCAAAAAATGATCTCTTTCACCTAAAAAAACACCATTTGTGAGAACATCCTCAAGCTAATGTCACGCTTATGCATTTTTGGCTTAAAATCACATTGTTTGGCGACAAAAAAAAAATAAAAAATTGTAAAGAAACAAATAGTAATTACACATGTGACTCACAATTACATCTGCTTGTTTCTTCTATAAGTCACGTGATGGGACAATTAGATATAAAAAAAACAAGTGGGTAAGTGTGATCATACATCGCACAAAGGGTTTCGTTTAATATTCCTTTCAAAACACTTTCTTTCAAAACGTCCAGTACATTTATCGCCATGGAATACCTTCTAAATTTTGGCAAACACATCCTAAACTATGTTAAAGTTTCAAACATATTAACACACTCTACAGTTCAAATTAAACTTCTTTCTTAAAAAACAACTATGTACATTTTATTTACAAATATATAGGTATATTAATATTATTATTACTCTCATTTGAGAGTTCCATTATTACCGTCAGACCGGTTCAAAACAAACTTTACATCTACACTGAAAAGAAAATCGGAAAACAATAAAAAGGGGGTTGCCACAATGCCGACTAACAGAAAATGGCAAGCATCGCCAAGTTGGCATTCTCAACATCCTGCCCCGGGCTGAACACTTAGTTCAGCATCTATATTAAACAATTTAATAAACATAAGAATATACTTACATACATGACAAATTTTCAGATACATACTTACATACAGCTACAGATATAAAAGCAAAAATAATAAGAATGCTGCAATCTACGAAAGAAAATAAAACACATAAATTGTATGAAAATTAAACAATAATAAGGGTAAATATGAGTAACAAAACAAATTAAATGTTCGATAATAGTTCTTATTTTTAGTGTAAGAGTTTTAGTGTCTTTTAGTCCACTAAGTCCAATTCAAGATTATATAGCAATTGCACAGGTCGTTTAAGATCGCCTTTTGCAGTCTGTAATACACATGATCTGATTTTAGAGTCACGACCAAATATGAGTTCTTTAACACGACCACACTTCCACATATGTTTTGGGAGCTTTTCATCATGAATTATCACTATATCGTTAACTTTGAACTGAGGCAATGAATTTATGTTTTTCACTTGAAAAGCAGATCTAAGTTCTAACAAATATTCGTTTCTCCACCTTTTCCAAAAGTGGTCAGTAATTTGTTGCTTATATTTATATTTTCTCGTCAACAAAATCTTATTAGATTTCTCTTGCGTACAGACTGGTAATCCATAAGAAGGTAAGGACATTAATCGTTTACCAACTAAAAAATGAGATGGCGTTAAAGGTGATGGTTCAGCATTTTCTTCGTAGAGATAACATAAAGGACGTGAATTAATCACCGCTTCAATTTCTGTAAGTATTGTTTCTAGCTCTTCATAACGGAGACAAGTTTTTCCTAGAACCTTTTTTAAAGGTGTTTTAACTGATCTGACCATCCTTTCCCAGAAGCCGCCCCACCAGGAAGCCCTGGGAATTATAAACTTCCATATTATTTTATTCTTTCTCAAGTAATCAAAAATTTCTTGCTTAGAAATTCTTTCCCAAGCATCTTTTAACACCAAATCAGCCTTAGAAAATGTCTTGGCATTGTCACTGTACATTATTTTGCAGAAACCTCTCCTAGAGAAAAATCTTCGTAGTGCTAAGATAAAGGTTTCAGTACTTAGATTGGTGACTAACTCTAGATGAATCGCTCTGGTTACAGCACATGTGAATACGACAATATAAGCCTTCCCAGTGCCTTCAGAAGTTTTATAATAAATCGGACCGGCAAAATCGACACCAGAGGTTTCAAAAACTGGTGTTTTGATGATTCTATCTTTCGGTAAAGGTGCTATTTCCACCTTTCCAGGAATAGCATTAAGTTTTCGACATATCACACACGATCTTAAGACGGATTTTACAAATCTTCTTCCCTTTAATATAAAATACCTTTCACGAAGGTGAGCTAAAGTGACAGCTACACCAAAATGGTACATTCTTTCATGAGCATCCTTAATTAGTAATTTTACAAAATAAGATTTATTAGGAAGTATCCACGGATGTTTTTCCTGCTCTGTAACTTCAGAAAACTGAAGTCTTCCGGATAAAACAAGTAAGTCATTTTCATCGAATTGTGGATTAAGGTTGTACAAAGAAGAATCTTTATTAAGTGGTTTTTTTTGTTTAAGTGCTTCTATTTCAACTTTAAATGAAGTTTCCTGAGTTTGTTTAATCCAGTATTTTTCTGCTGTTTCTATTTCTGAGGTAGTTAAAGGTCCTAAAATTTTAGGGTTTTTCGAATTGGCATTATGAATAAAACGCATTATCCAAGCAGTAATATTATACACGCGATTTAAACTACTGAACTTTGCCATATCAAATACTGGCTTAGGGATAGAGTTTGATTCGTTACACAATAATGTTAAATTTGGTTTTGCTTTCATTTCATTAAAAGCTTCGGGAACCATTTCTATAGCCCTTTTTGAAGGCCACATATCTTCTGATAGTGATAACCAAGGTGGGCCGCACCACCATACATTATTACCCATTAACTTCGATAAGTTTTCCCCTCGCGTAAGCAGATCTGCAGGGTTTTCTTTTCCGGGACAATAATTCCAGTCCTTTGGATCTGTCAATGACTGAATTTCGGTTACACGATTGGAAATAAAGGGTTTCCAGTTTGTAGTAGAACCCCTAATCCACCATATAGTTATTTCTGAGTCCGACCATAACTTTATATTTAAATTCGAAATATGTAATTTTTGTTTTAAATATTTCCACATTCTAGCGGCAACTACTGCACTGATCAATTCCAGCCGTGGAATAGTTAACTTCTTGAGGGGGGCTATTCTACATTTACTCCAAACAAAACTTGTTTGAATTTCGCCAGTTAATGAAATGGAACGCAAATAAGCAACTGCTCCATACCCTTTGGGACTAGCATCACAGAATATGTGAATTTGTGAATTTTCAGAAATGTTTATCATATTAGGAAAATATTTTCGGGTTATTTCAAATGTGCGTAAATGTACAACTTCTGAACACCAAGTATTCCACTCGCATTTCAAATCTTCAGGTAATTTATTGTCCCACTCTAAACCTCTTTGCCATGTTTCTTGCAACAAGGCTTTAATACGTATTACAAATGGATTCACAAATCCTAATGGATCATAAATTTTCAGTAACATTTTAAGAACTGTTCGCTTCGTGGGATCATCGATGTAATATTCTTCAAAGGGCTGCGCATCTAACATCAAAATATCAGATTCAGTATTCCATATCAGTCCAAGCACTTTTAAGATACTACCTGTCTTTTCCTCCCTTATACCTAAGTTACCAGATTCCCACATTTCCTTAAGTTTAAAAGAATTTGTTTTTAATTTCCTCAAATTCATCCCAGCTTCTTTAAGAATTTCAGAAGCTGTAACTGATAAATAATAAGCTTCGTTATCTAAATCTGATCCGGAAATTAAATCATCGACATAGAGGGAATTATCTAACATATATACAACATTTGGATGTTGATCTCGATATTTCTTTATATGATGTTTAATTGTGGCAGCCAAAATAAATGGTGAGCATGTAACGCCAAATGGTACACGTCTAAATCTTAAAATTTTGAAAAAGTTGTTTGTGTCATTATCGAACCAAAGAAATTTAAGGTAATCTCGGTCTTCTTCAGCTACAGAAATTTGAAGAAAGGCCTTTTCAATATCTGCACAAAACGCAGTATTGAATTTTCTGAAATTAATAATAATTTCTAATAAATCGGGGTTCAAATTTGGGCCACCGTACAAACAATCATTTAATGATTTGCTATTTTCTTTTGAGGAAGCATCAAATACCACTCTAACTTTAGTTGTGGGTTTATCATCTCGCAAGACAGGTCGGTGGGGCATAAAATAACCGCTATTTACAGTTTTATTAGAACATGCTTCCACTATGTTATTTAATTCCTGTTCAATCACAATTTCTTTATATTTCTGCAATAATTCCTTATCTTTAAGCAATTTTCGATTTAAGTTAATAAATCGGTTTCTAGCATTGTTATAATTACTTCCTAAATCTCTTCTATCATCTTTCCATAACAATTTAGCTTCGTATCGGTGCTCAAGAAAATGCAAATTGTTTTCGAATTTTTCGATTATCTCTTTATCTAATTCAGAAATATTTTCTTCAGTGTTCATCCCTAAAGTTTCTAACTCCCACAATGTTTTCAAATCATTTTGAATAGGTTTCATAACCTGAGTGGACAAGACTCCAGCTTGCTTACTCTCACTATTTTTATTTACGTCAATTGTCCCGCAGAGGGAATGCCCAAATAAATTTTCACAGACGAACAATGATTTATTTATGGGGTATGTTTTGTCATTAATTTGATATAAATAATCAGCTCCTATTAATATATCAACATCACTATTTTCCAAATGCTCCCACGTGTCAAGACGAAATTTGGAAAGTTTTCTCTTAATTTTGATTGGAAGAGGAGGAATTTGTATCAAAGAATTAGTTATTAGCGGTGTGACTAATGCTTCAATTATTATACTACGTTTTCTATTCGTCAAGTGAATTAGCTTTAGCTTAACGACATCATAACATCGTTCTTCAGATTTTCTCGAACCGAAAGTATAGACAATTAATTTTTCCTTTCTAATGACCTCAGGTTTTAATTTTGAAACTAAATTTTCTGTAATAAAAGTTCGATGACTAGCAGAGTCAAATAAACAAAGAGCAGTTTCTGAATTTTCACCCGCTTCCACTTTTACATGAATTGTTTGCAATATTACTTCTCTACTGATATTATTTATATTGCCTTTGCAATGATATACGGAGGAAATAATGCTACCTGAATTTTTTGATTCTTCTGTTTTTTTATTAGAATTACAAAGTATAGTATGATGATATGTTTTACCACACACTTTGCAATTTTCATTCGAAATTTTACAAAAATTCGCGATGTGAAATTTACGGAAGCATTTAAAGCACCTTCCTTCCCTTTTTAATTTTTCTCGCATTTCCGGAATGGTGAAAGACTTACACTTTTCAGTATCGTGATCAGTTTGATTACAAAATATGCAGTTATTTTTAATATTTGTGGTTAAGGCAGAAGCTGATGGAATGAATTTTTTATAATTTTTCTTATAATTTTCCTGCTTCTCAGGGATTTTTTCAAAATGGTTTAATTGGACAGTGGTCTCGCGAGATTCAATTTCATCTTTAATGAAATTTATCAGCTCATTAACATCCCAGTCAGTGTTTTTAATTCGTTTTCTATTAAATTCTAGTGCAATATCTGATGGAATAAGTTTCAGAAGAATCGGACATAACAAGTGCCCATATGAACCTGAGGCAACACCTAAAGAATTAAGATTTCTTATTTGAATTTCGCATTCATCATACAAATCTCTAAAAGCCTTAATGTTACTAGAATTTCGTACTGGTTTCAAATTTAGCAGTTTAGTCATGTGACTATTTATTACCAGGTCATTACGACCAAAACGATTTTTCAATAATTCTATAGCATGAGCATAATTTTCCTTAGTCAGCGAAAAGCCTGCTATAGTTTTTGCAGCACTTCCGCCCAAAAGGGACTTTAAGTAGGAAAATTTATCAATCGGAGTTAAATGTTCATTATTGTCAATCGCATTCGAAAACTGACTCCAAAATTCGAGCCATAAACACGAATCACCATAATATTTAGATATATTAAGTTTAGGAAGTTTAATCAAATTTTGATTCAGAATTTTCTGACTTTTTAGTAGAGAACTATTGTTGCTACTACTATCACTTTCAATGTCTGAAGAATCTTGTTTAGTTTCAGGAGTAACTGTGTTATCATTTAAAAATTTGGAAATTTTGTATTTCCATTCAATAATATTCTCATTATAAGATTCCGATTTCTCGATTTCTTTTTCAAATTCAGTACTTGGAACCAGTGGTTCAATTTCAGAATTTAATGATTTTAAAGTTTTCATTTTGTCATTCAATTGCTGTTTAAAAAGATCCAGCTGTGATTTTCTATTCTCAAGCTCTAATTCTTGTGTATTATCTAATAAATCCCTTATTTTATCAAATATTTTCGTAGTTTGACTACGAATCGTAGCTCTTTTTTTTTTCAAAGTTTCGCAATCCATCATAAAATAAAGAATTCAATTTATTCGATACAGTTCAGTTAATAAATGTATTCATAATTCTATTTATTCAATATAATTTAATTTGAGGTACTTACCTCAATCGATGATGAAATCCAGACATCCTGGAGCTTTGACGCCAGAAAAATGCTGCGTTGTCCTTCAGACTGCAGGTTCGGTAATTTCAAATTATTTCATAGTGCTTCGAAAAATAAAAACGTCTTCATAACTTAGTTCTAATATATTGTAAATAAAATTCGTAACTTGAATAAGTAAACACACTCTACAGTTCAAATTAAACTTCTTTCTTAAAAAACAACTATGTACATTTTATTTACAAATATATAGGTATATTAATATTATTATTACTCTCATTTGAGAGTTCCATTATTACCGTCAGACCGGTTCAAAACAAACTTTACATCTACACTGAAAAGAAAATCGGAAAACAATAAAAAGGGGGTTGCCACAATGCCGACTAACAGAAAATGGCAAGCATCGCCAAGTTGGCATTCTCAACACTATGTTAAAGTTTCAAACATATTCGCCTTGTTATATTTCCTAATTTTGTTCGCCCCCCCCCCCAAATGCTACGATATATCACATGACGGGTATATGCCAAATTTAGAAAAGTGCCCCCCTTGGGGGGGGGAGTGGGCAGATGGTCACCATGATTTTTGACGCGGCCTGATTTTAAAAATTTATGTTATGTTTTATAAGCCATATTGAAGTTTCAAACAGATCGTCCAGTTATATTTCCTAATTTTGTTCGCGCACCTCCCTCAACCCCCCCTCTCTCCTCGAAATGCGACGCGCCCTTCTTCTTTATAATTTATTATCGTGTGTTATAAAGTATCTTAAAGTTTAAAACAGATTGAATTGTTAGATTTCCTACTTTAAATGAAATCGCGGTCTGTTAATTCCACATTCCACCACCAGGGAGCGCACTGTATTCTTAACAAAAGCGTATCTGAACGAAACTCCTTTACACAACCCATTAGTAGATATGTTACTCGAGGGGGTGGCGGTCTTCAGCAAGAATTTAAGATAATTGTTGAAATTACTATTCGGAAATAGTGGTAATTTAACTTTTGACATATTTATATTTAATAAGTATAAGTAGCATGTATCTGAGGACTCCATCAAAAAACGCACCTGAAACGGTATGAAACAAAAAAGAAATA
This sequence comes from Maratus speciosus, assembly GCA_963932465.1. Lineage (NCBI taxonomy): Eukaryota > Metazoa > Arthropoda > Arachnida > Araneae > Salticidae > Maratus > Maratus speciosus. The sequence goes on from OZ010786.1 coordinate 121,082,611, forward strand.
TTTTGCCCCTCCCCCTCTCCCCACCTTCCCGAAATTTCACGCGCCATTTTTTATAAACTTTTTCTAATGTGTTATAAACTATCGTAAAATTTCAAACAGATCGCCTTGTTATATTTCCTAATTTTAACAAAAATGTTAGTTCCACATTCCACCACCAGGGAGCGCACTCTATTCTTAACAAAACTGTATCGGAAGGAAACCCCGTTAAACAACCTATAAGTAGATATGTTACTCGAGGTGGTGGCGGTCTTAATAAGAAATTAAGATATTTGTTGAAATTACTATTAGGAAATAGTGGTAACTAAACTTTAGACAATTTTATATTAAATAAGTAGCATATATCTTAGGACTCCCTCAAAAAGTCACCTAAAGCGGTCAGAAACGCTAATTTTTTAAATAGAAATCTAGCGCCCCCCCCCCCCCCCCCTCCCCGGAATTTCGCGTGTCATTCTTTCTTACGATTTATCTTATGTGTTATAAAATATCTTAAAGTTTCAAACAGATCGACTTGTTAGATTTCCTAATTTTAACAAAATCGCGTTATGTTAGTTCCACATTCCACCACCAGGGAATGCACACTATTCTTAACAAAAGCATATCTGAACGAAACTCCTTTACGCAATCTTTCCGTAGATAGATGGGTCGGGATGGTGGCGGTCTTAAACAAGAATTTAAAATATTTGCTGCGGTAACAAACGCTAAGATTTTAAAAATAATTCTAGCTCCCCCCTCCTCGAAATATCACACTCCATTCTTTTTTACACTTTTTACTATGTGTTATAAACTATCTTAAAGTTTCAAACAGACTGAGTGGCGGTCTTAACCAATAATTCAAAATATTTCCTGAAATTACTATTAGAAAATAGTGGTATGAAGTAAACTTTCTGATGATGAATGAGTTATACTTATCTCATATCGCTGTTCAAAAAGCCTAGGCAAATTATTAGATTTCCTAATTTAAGTTAATTCGTGGTTAAATAAGCGCGTCTCTTCATTTTAATCGACGCATTTGATAGCAATAAACCGATTAATTAAATAATAATTAATATTTCAGCTTGTAATTAAGATAGGACTTAGATATGGGTATCAATGAAATCAGCGAGAAATTTGACATCGGGATGCCAAAAAATTTAATCAAAAAATTTAATATTTAAAAAGTTAAAATTTCGTATTAAAATATGCTATTATGGAAAACCGCAGCGTCGTCATGTCTACCTACTTTCCCGCCGAATTGAAATCTTTTTATTTCCTTGTCTTTCCAATTAAAGAAATTAAATTTTTATCGATCGATTTTTAGTGGATATTTTAACTTATACATATCGCAGAAATGTTAACTTTATACCAAAAGAAAGTAGATTTTTTTCTGCGTCTGTCTATTCCATTTACAAATTTCTCGGACCAATATTTTCTGATATACGATTTCGCTTTAAAATCTCCACTTCATTTTTCGGCTTAATTTCCTCTGTGGTAACCGTGCATTCGGCTGATTTTACTGGCAACCCTTAGGAGAAACAGGGATGATTTCGATAAAGTCCGTTTGAATTTGCGTTAAAAAGGTGGATTGGTTAATTTTAGAAGTTAATTAGCCCGTAATTCGGTTAATTAGCCCGTAATTCGGTTAATTACCAACTTTTTCAAAATCTTATGATTTGTTGTTTGATGTGAGGTGTTCAGCTATATGTACCCAAAATTTCAAGTCTCTAACATGTATAGTTTCTGAGAACGCGCTCTGTGACGGACAGACAGACAAAGGAGCGAGACGAATAGGGTTTCGTGAGATGAACGAAACCCTAAAAAAAGAAAAGAACAGAACAGAAAGAAAATGTCGTTAAAATTTCATCTAATCAAATTTTCAGATTCGTTTCCATATCTAACGCAAGCGATAAAGAGCCAAATATAGCGTATCAAGTGTAATATTTCTTATTAAATTAATTTTTAAGCATTACAAATATTTCTTTCAGGTTTTGATTAAATGTTTCCGTTTTTTAATATTATCTCTCATTAAAACGGATTTTCTTCTTTTTTTCTTTTTTTTTTCATTTAAATAAAATTAGTAACAGTTTTTCTTTTATTTTTTGAGGTTTAATAGCCGTTTCAATTTTTTTTTATCAACGATGAATTTCGCCAAGAAATAAAATGGTAACCTTATCGCCCAAAATAACAGAATTTTCCGTCATAATTCTAAAACTAATATAGGTAGAATAATGTGTTATAACTTAAAACCTTCCCTGAAACAATACCTATCTAACGGTATAGGTTCCGTAAAAATCCATGCAGTAGAACTCGAAATCTAGGCGTTCGGAACGAAATTTCCGTTTGGATTTTATATATATAATAGATAATAGATTATATATATATATAATAGAATAGATAATAGATTATGTGTTATGAACTATCTCAAAGTTTAAAACAGATCGCATTGTTAGATTTCCTAATTTTAACAATATCGCGTTATGTTAGTTCCACATTCCACCACCAGGGAGCGCACTCTATTCTTAACGAAAGCGTATCTGAACGAAACTCCTTCATGCAACCTTTCCGTAGATACATGAATCGGGAGGGTAGCGGTCTTAACCAATAATTTAAGATAATTGCTGAAATTACTACGAAAAATATTTTAAAGGGGCTCTACGCGGCCCCCTAATAGAGTTAGAGGAAATCGGAAGACGGCAAAATAATCGCGGGGAAAAGTTTGCTTGGGTGCTTTGGAGCTACTTTTGGCGCGAGATCTAAGCTCTACGACCAATAGGAGCCCAGATATTTAAGGAAATATGAAGTAACAAAGTCCAAAATAATAGAATTTTCTGTAATAATTCTATAACTAATCTAGGTAGAATGATGTGTTATACCTCAAAACCTTCCCTGGAACGATACCTATCTAACGGTATAAGTTCCGTAAAAATCCATGCGGTAGAACTCGAAATCTCGGCGTTCGGAACGAAATTTCCGTTTGGATTTTATATATATAATAGACTAGCAAACCCCGCGGCTTTGCTCGCGTAATATTTGAAATATGCCAAGTGATATTTATATGTCTAATTTTTATTAAAAGGTACTAACTAAATTTTTATTTTATTAAAAGGTTTTTTTTATTAAAAGTTACTTATTACTTTTAGGAATAATTCAAAAATTACTATTTAAAACACAGTTTGATTAAACATCATTATTACACTGCATTAGGCAGAAATGAGACTTAAATTAATAAAACGAAATAAAACTAAATAAATGATAATTTAGAAAATATTTTGAAACTTTTATGCTTAATTAATACGCTCATTTCAGTATTCATTTGAAGTTTTGAATTTTTTAGAAACCATCTTTTTACATCTTAAAATTAACCATCATGTCAAATTCCAACTCCTTCCAAGTCTCTCAACATAAAGGGCTATGTTGAAACAGGAAATGTCACCATTAATTTGCCAACATTAATTTTGAAATCGGTTTGTTATTTCCTAATATTCCACAGAAACGCAATTTAAAAAGCTTTTAAAGCCCTTTTTTAGAACGTTTGTTTTTCCCGTGAACCCCAGGTGGTAGAACTTTTATAATCGGTTTATATTCCCTGAAATTGCATAGAATCGTAATTTAGAACTTTTTTAGAATGCTTTTCGCACCTCCCTTTCGCTTCACTCCTTTTTAATTCGAATTTATTTTCGACGTTCCTTCGAGGGCATTTATAATTTATAAGTAACTACCATGTCATATTTAAAGTTCCTAGCCTTTTCAGTATCACAGAATTCGCAATTTAAAAAGTTTTTAGCTCCTGCAACCCTCTGGTGGTAGTGGAACAGACATAAAATATAGCTTATGTTTGAGCAGGTTTTATCACCAAAATTTGTCATCATTATTTTTTTAATCGGTTTGGTAATTTATAAGTTTGGTTAAAAATTGCAATTTATAATGCTTTTCACTCACTTCATTTTTTTTAATTTGGAATTTTCTTTCGACTGTTCTTAGAAAGCAATTGCATCTTGTAAGTAAATACCATGCCATACTTCAAAGTGTTAGACCCCTCAGTTGTGCAAAAAACGCAAATTAGAACATGTTTTGCTTTTGCAACCCTCAGATGGTAGTGACAGCAACATAAAATAAACCTATGTTATAGCAGGGACTGTCACCATCGATTTGCAACCATTACTTTTGAAATAGCTTTGGTATTTCCGTAGATTGAGTAGAAAACGCAATTTAGAACGTTTTTAGGACACTTTTCGCGCATTTTCAACCCTTTTTAAATTTCCAATTTTTTCGAAACTATTCTTAAAGATAATTTATATCTAATAAATATGTACCTTGCCTAATTTTAAGTTGCTAGCCCCTACCGATCACAAAAATCGAAATTCAGAACGCTTTTTTGCTCCTGCAACGTCTTGGTGATAGTGATACCAACATAAAATAGCGTCTATGTTAGAGCAGAGGCTGTCAGCCTCAATTTACTACCATTACGTTTGAAATCAGAATCATTCTTCCTGAGATATTGCCGACAAATCGGCATTTAGAACGTTTTTAGAACGCTTTTCGCGCATTTTGCTCTTGCATCTTCTCTGGGGTAATGGAAATAGATATAAAATATAGCCTATCTTGGAGCAAGATCTGTCACCATCATTTTTACACCATTATATTTGAAATCGGTTCAGTACTTCCTGAGATTGCATAGAAATCGCAATTTAGAAAGTTTTTTACAATGCTTTTTGCGCATTTTGACCCCCTTTTAAATTTCGATTTTTTTAGGAAATGTCCTTAGAGATCATTGATATCTTATAACTAACTACCATTCCAAATTTCACGATTCTAGGCCCTTCCGTAACGCAAAAGCCGCAATTTAGAACGTTTTTCTCCAGCACCCCTTTTGAGTTAGTGGCACCGACATAAAACATCGCCTATGTTGAAGCAAGGGTTGTCACCATCATTTTGACGCCATTATTTTTTAGATCTGTTTGGTATTTCCTGAGATTGTGTAGAAACCACCATTAGAACGTTTTTTAGAACGCTTTTCGCGCATTTTCACCCCTTTTAAATTTCGAATTGTTTAAAGAACTGTTCTTAGAAATCCTTTATATCTAATAAGTAGCTAATATTTCATATTTCTAGGCCCTTCGGTAACGCAAAAATCGCATTTTTAGAACGTTTTTTGCTCCTGCACCCCCTTTCGGGTAGTGGCACCGGCATAAAACATAGCCTATGTTGGAGCAAGGGTTGTCACCGTCATTTTGACACCCTTATTTTGAGACCATTATTTTTTAAATCGGTTTGGTATTTCCTGAGATTGTGTAGAAACCACCATTTAGAACGTTTTTTAGAACGAATTTCGCGCATTTTCACCCCTTTCAAATTTCGAATTGTTTAAGAACTGTTCTTAGAAATCCTTTATATCTAATAAGTAACTAATATTCAAAATTTCATATTCCTAGGCCCTTCAGTAACGCTAAAATCGCATTTTTAGAACGTTTTTTGCTCCTACACCCCCATTCGGATAGTGGCACCGACATAAAACATAGCCTATCTTGGAGCAAGCGTTGTCACCATCATTTTGACACCAATATTTTTTTTAATCGGTTTAGTATTTCTTGAAATTGTGTAGAAACCACCATTTAGAACGTGTTTTAGAACGCTTTTTGTGCATTTTCACCTCTTTTAAATTTCGAATTGTTTAAGAACTGTTCTTAGACATCATTTATATTTTATAAGTAACTAATATTCAAAATTTCATATTTCTAGGCCCTTCAGTAACGCTAAAATCGCATTTTTAGAACGTTTTTTGCTCCTACACCCCCTTTCGGGTAGTGGCACCGTCATAAAACACAGCCTATCTTGGAGCAAGCGTTGTCACTATCATTTTGACACCAATATTTTTTAAATCGGTTTGGTATTTCCTGAGATTGTGTAGAAACCACTATTTAGAACGTTTTTTAGAACGCTTTTTGTGCATTTTCACCCCTTTTAAATTTCGAATTGTTTAAGAACTGTTCTTAGACATCATTTATATCTAATAAGTAACTAATATTCAAAATTTCATATTTTTAGGCCCTTCAGTAACGCTAAAATCGCATTTTTAGAACGTTTTTTGCTCCTACACCCACTTTGGGGTAGTGGCACCGACATAAGATATAGCCTATGTTCTAAGTTGGACTAACACCATCCTTTTGATACCATTACTTTTGGAATTGGTTCAGTAGTTTCAGAGCTTACCTGCGACAAATAAACAATTTTTACCTCTTTATAATAGGAGTATAGATTAATTGGATTTGATATCTTAAGAATTGACGATGTTATGAATTTTTTTCTCCCAAAAACCATATTTTTGCGCCCCTTGAGCCTACTTTTAACTTTATCAAAAATCTGTGATACATAAATTTTTGGCCCTATTTTTAGAAGTAATAAAAACTTTAAACTGATTTGATATGTGCAAAAATTAAGAATTTATGGAGGGTTTTCTGTTTTCACAAAACCCCTCCCTATTTCCATCCCCTTGGTCCGATTTTGCCCATTAACGAACTTGACCGAGATTTTATGCCCATTGATTTCATGTATCAGTTTGGAAATGATTGGTGCCCGAATTGTGGAAGTTATCGTGTCCAGAAGAAAGTGATATATATATAGAGATAGATAAAGTTTTTTACTGAGGGTGGTTTTGGGTTCTAGGGGTCATGATCGGTGTAGATCTGCAAAAATTTTTCAGAAATTCCAACATAGGAACGATCCCAATAGGTAGTATTTCATATGAAATCTACCTAAAAACTAGAGAACAGGAATTCTGCTTTTTCAGAATTTAGTGTCGTCCCTGGCATTTACATTACTTCATTTTCTTCTGGTGGACTGGTGGTTTCTATTATTATGAAACAGCCATTATAAATGAAGCGTTTGGTGAAGATGAAAGAGCAGTCGTAAAAAGTTAGAACTCTGATTTTCTGGTCAGAATGGAAGAAAAAAAAGTCATAATTTTTTTACCAGAAAATCAGAGTTCTAACATTTTACGGCTGCTCTTTCATCTTCACCTAACGCTTCATTTATAATGGCTGTTTCATAATAACAGAAACCACCAGTCCATCCGAAGAAAATAACTCGGTTAAGCGGGGCTCGGATAATCGGGACTCTACTGCAAAACATATTTCAATTTTAAGACTAAAGCACAGGCTTTTATTTTATGTAAAATGACGTCATTTGCATTAATATAGATACTTGAAATTAAATATAGTTTATAAAAGCTCCATGTTTTATCATAAATCCTTCATTTATATTTTTCTCAAAATAGCACGTATTTTAATTAAATTTTTTTATCAATTTTTTTGAGAAAATGGCAACAAAAAGATATAATTGCTGTTTTTCGACACTGTTTTCTTTACTTTCTACAGAAATGGAGTACTTGAGTTCCCAAAATGAAACAAATGTCGCTAAAAACTACAAAAAAATTAATATTTCAAAAACAAATGGAGATGCAGTTTTCAAACAAATTGCATTAAAAAGTACTTATTTTTCCAATATGAAGGTATAAACATTGAAAATGTGCGATGCTTAGAAGTTTTGAAAAATGCTGTAGAGTATTTAATCGCACAATGAAACATCGGCTTTTGTTTTACGTCTGGCGTATACAAGGTAACGTTATTTACTAAAGACAAAATAAGCTGGGAGAAAGAAATAGCGTACCGGGTGCTAATAAACCGAGAAAAATTAAATATTTTTTAATAAATTCACTTGTAATAGATATCTGCAAACATTGAGGCGTGTTGAGGATAAACGTTGAATGCTTATAAAAGAAAATTATTTTTATATCTCTTTTTACTTTTATACTTAATGTTACTTCTTATGCTTTTCTTATTTCAACTTATGCTACTTGTAGCAAATCAATAAAGCTTTTTGGACATAAACTGTCTGGTACTTCCGTGAAAACAATTAAGGGGCCTTGTACCTTTTAAACGTGTCAAAAATTATCGAAAACCTTCAAAATTTGAATTAGTCTATCTTCGAAACATTTTTCATGTATAAACATGAAATTTTGGATATTGATTAAACAGATCATGCTTTGGAATATGCTGCCGTTAGAAATTTATTAGCCTTTTACAGAATTTGTGTATTGTTGAAATCGAGATAGCTCTTTTAGGTAGCTTTCATTACAAAAAGCTACCTATTGCAGCCGTTCGGAGGAAAGCGATTTCAAAAAATTTTGGTATATTTTCATCGATCATGACCCCCAGACCCCGAAACCACCCTCCGTTCAAAATTGATATATATATATATATATATATATATATATATATATATATATAAATATCCATATATATATATATATATATATATATATATATATATATACATATATATATATATCCATATATATATATATATATATATATATATATCTGACCTATGTCACACTGTAACTGTCGTATTTATGAACCGATTTGGATGTAATTCTTTGTGTACATAGTACATACTAATGTCTCGACCGAGTTCGTTGGCCAGCTTCATCCGCCATTTTGTTTCAAAATGGCGGCCATTTAAAAATTTTTTAAAAATTTAAAATTTGAAATGGGATACCAAAAAATTGAAAATGGAAAAATATTTTTTTCTTATGTATTTGACCTTTATACAAAGACTCCGAAGCAGTTTTTGTTTCGTCTATATCTTAAAAAATGGCTGAGTTATAGCATTTTGAATTTCTAGCGTGGCTGACATTTTGAAACGTCCTGAAATTTGTCAAGCGATAAAAGGCGTATTTATGAACCGATTTGGATGTAACTTCATTTATACATAGTACATACCAATATCTCGACCGAGTTCGTTGGCCAGCTTCATCCGCCATTTTGTTTAAAAATGGCGGCCATTTAAATTTTTAAGAAAAAATTAAATTTGAAATGTGGCACCAAAAAATTGAAAATTGAAAAAATATTTTTTTCTTATGTGTTTGACCTTGATAAAAAGATTCGGAAGCAGTTTTTGTTTCGTGTATATCTTTAAAAATGGCTGAGTTATAGCATTTTGAATTTCTAGCGTGGCTGACATTTTGAAACGTCCTGGTTTTTGTCACGTGATAACAGACGTATTTATGAACCGATTTGGGTGTACCTTGGTGTGTACATAGTACTTACAAATATCTCAACCGAGTTCGTTGGCCAGCTTCATCCGCCATCTAGTTTCAAAATGGCGGCCATTTAAAAAAAATTTAAAAATTTAAAATTTAAAATGAGATACCAAAAAATTGGAAAATGAAAAAGATTTTTTTCGTATGCGTTTGACCTTAATACAAAGATTCCGGAACATGTTTTGTTTTGTCTATATCTAAAAAAATGGTTGAGTTATAGCATTTTGAAATTGTGACTGACATTTTAAAATGACCTGATATTTGTCACGCGATAACAGGCGTATTTATGAACCGATTTGGATGTAACTTGGTCTGTACATAGTACACACCAATGTCTCGACCGAGTTCGTTGGCCAGCTTCATTAGCCATCTTGTTTCAAAAGGGTTGCTATTTCTAAAAAAATGTAATTTAAAATTTAAAATGAGGTATTAAAAAATTGGAAAATGAAAAAGATTTTTTTTATGTGTTTGGCCTTGATACAAAGATTCTGGAGCAGTTTTTGTTTCTGAAAATTTGTTCTTTTCTTTACATCTTAAAAAATGGTTGAATTATAGCACTTTGAATTTCTAGCATGGCTAACACTTTGAAACGATCTTGTATTTGTCACGCGATAACACACGTATTCGCCTATTTCGATGGAAGAAGGCATGTGGATAGTATACATCAATATCTCGACCAAGTTCGCTTGCCATCTTCATCAGCCATCTTGTTTCAAAATGGCGGCCATTGAATAAAAAAAAATTATATTTAAAGTGAGGTGCAAAAAAATTAGAAATTGAAAAATGTTTCTTTCTTAAGTATTTTGACCTTGATATAAGGATTCAGGAGCATTTTTGTCTGTCTTTATCTTAAAAAATGGCTCAGATATAGCCGTTTCAATTTCTAATGTGGGTGACATTTTGAAAAATCTGATTTTTTGCCTGCGACAGCACTCGTATATATCAACCGATTCCGATATGAGTGAGCATGTGCACAGCAATTACTAAGGTCTCGACAAAGTTTACTGGTTAGCCTCATCCACCATATTGTCTTAATTGTCAGGCACTTTAAGAAATCGCCGAATTTGGCAGCCAAATATAAGTTACTTTAAATAAAAGCAGCTTGGATAAAGCTGACTAATTTTGCGAAATTCTCATTCATAATGATTTAGTATTGATAAAAATTAGTATTGAATCTCCTATATTCGGTTTCCACTACATTGAGCTTCGTGTGTTTGAATAATATAAGTTGGCTTTTTTAAAATAAGGAATATGAAAGCTACCTCTTCCTCCCGGCACTGGCCGGAAGGACTTTTTTTTACTCCAGAAGTCATTGCGCGCATGATATCTTGAGAAAGTATGTATGGATTGTCATGAAATTTGGTAAAGATACTAAGCAAATATGTGTGTTTAAAATGAACTACTCTTAAGTATTTACAATAGTAATATTTTTAGTTATGACTAGTTTTATTCATTAAAAATACAAAATTTTTATTTATTTTTTTTTTACAGAAATATTTTTTTTATATAGTTAATGAAATAATTTTGGCCTAAGACTAGTTCATTTTAAACACACATACATGTTTAGTATCTTTACCAAATTTAATGACAATCCATACATACTTTCTTAAGATATCATGCGCATAATGACTTATGGAGTAAAAAAAAAAAAAAAAAAAAAAAAGAGGTATTTTGATTTCAACAATACACAAATTCTGTAAAAGGCTAATAAATTTCTAATGACAGCATATTACAATGTACAATCTGTTTAATTAATATCCAAAATTTCATTTTTATACTTAAAAGGTTTTGAAGATAGACTAATTCAAACTTTGAATTTTTTCGTTAAGTTTCGTCGAGTTTAAAAGATACAAGACCCCTTAAGAATACCTCATGATCAAAAATTTAAAGAAACGTGAGAATAATATATTTGGTACTTCTATCATGGATTAACAAACATGTCATTTTTTTTCACCTCAACTTTATTAGGTGTTCTCTGATTTCTTCGAAATACATAATTTTATTTAAGATACGTGATATGTAACATAAATTTCTTCCTTTATTTAACGTGAACTATTTCGTTTTATCAATATTTCATATAGGTTCAGAATTTTACTTAACTTTCAGATATTTCCGATAAATATCCATGTTGTTTTTTACATCGTAGATCTGTACTTACTCGCTTCATTATAAAACAAAAATTTCCCATAAAGTACATACATTTAATGGTACTTTTCTAGTTTTGTCGCTTTTTAAAAAAAGTTGGCAAAATTCGGTCTTCAGAAAGTGATATTTGTTTCCGAATTATATAAACAGCTATGAAAACAAACACGTGAGCTTTTATTCTTGTTTATATATGTATTTATATAGATAAAAATATTTTATTTATGTGTGTATTACTATTTCTTTTTATATACGATTTATTTCTGTTTGTTTCTAAAAATACATAAATAGCTTCTTTATATTAAATTGTACAAATATTGAAAAAATAGCTTGTATATATGCTTGTATGTATAACAGTGAATATGTTGCCAGAAAATATGTTGCAAAATATCCTTCTCTCGCCAAGCCTATTTTCGCGATTTCACCAAAGACTCCCATACTCGAAAAGTACCCATTTAAAATATATGACTTTCACTCATTTCATTAAAAAAAACATAACTTTCATTTAAAATACATGACTTTCACTCATTTCAATTAAGATGCAAAAGAAAAATAATAAGAAATAATATCATTAGCAAAACTGTTTATTTTGACATAAAACCATAGTTTCTAAATAAGACAGCCGAAAAATGGGGTAGATTGGGTGAAGATGCCGTAGTTTTTTACTTAATTGTTATAAAATTCGCCTGTTGTTTATATTTGTTTTTCATTGATTTCTTGTTAAAGTTTAGACTCTTATATATGATTTAAAATCTTAATTCATTTTACAGATGTTATAGAAAGTAACGAAAATTTTGTTTTTGCAAACACTTGCATTTCAACATCTTACCTATAGCTATAGATAAGACCATAGATAAGCTATAGATAGCCAATTATCTAGGGTTAAGATGCCTTATGGTGTTTCAATGTAAACAATAATTTTTGTGAAGCAGTATAAAATATAATGGGACGAATAAAAATAACTTTAATATTTTAGACATACTAAAGATGTTAACTTACTTATTATTAGGAAATTACAAAAATATGAATGTAACAAACATTGGCAATATAATAAAAGAACAAATTAATATTTATTTGTTATATAATTATTTATGTTATGTTAATATGTTTGTTTGTATAATATTTATTTAATATATTATGTTCTACTTAACATTTAAAAGAATTATGGCTATTAAGTATGCCTATTTTTGAACATTATAACAAGTTTATCTACGTTAAAGCCACTGTGATAAAGTGCTTTAAAGGCAAGCATTTTTGTTAATGTTTTTCATATCTCCCTTTGTTCTTTTTAGCAATATCTCGGGTTTGCCATAAACTGCACATTTTTTTAGGAACTTTGAGCATCTTTTATATAACAACAGTTTCACTGAATGCACTTGATAACATCACAATTTCCCGAGGTTTTATTACACTCTATTAGACACTCTGAACAACCATTCACTTAAAACAAAAGAATCCTCGTCTTCTGAATCTTAGGAGGGAATTTAACCATCATCTATATCATCGTCAGTTAGAGATTCTGTCTTTTTACCCTTTGACTTCTTATCGAATTCCATTTTAGAAAGGCTTGAGACACCTGGAAATTTGCAGTTGCTACTGTCACACCGATTTAGTTCGGATTTTATAGGCCATTAAAATTATTTTTATTTTAATATTAAAATGAGGAAAAAACTTTAGTGAAATAACGTCACATTTAAAACAATACATTTAAAATGTCTGATTTAAAATAAATGTATAGCGTCTTTATAAAATTGTTTACTTAGCCATTTTAGACAGGCTAATTTTAAAATTTTGAGTTTATATTTTAATCAATCACGAAAGTAGCAGTTAGCTGTCTCGACAGCTACTGATTCTGTCTTATAATCCTTCAGCCAAAGGGAAATGAATGGAAACCTGAATGTAGGACATGAACACTAGTCGTTTAATTACGATTTGATCTTATGTTATCTTTTCAAAGCAGATCAAATTAGTGTGTTTTTAGAGTCCGCGGTGTCTGGATGAAAGTTGGCGAGCATTGCTCGTAGGGGGCAGAAACTCCTATATATCTAAAAATATATTATATACCACCGATATTTACATTTATTAAAATTATTTATAACTGCATTTAGCATAAAATTTTTAACAATGATTAAAATTAATAATTATTGAACAATTATTTATAAGGCCAATAAAGTTTATTTATAAGGCAGAATACATATAGAAAACTTTCAAATTATGGTCACCTTAGATTTTAACATTTCTTTATGTCATTTTAAACATTTAGAAGTTTTGTAATTTTAATCAATGATTTTTTTAATCAGTTGATTAAAATCACGATTTAGTCACTGGTTTAAATTATCTGATTAAAAGTGTTGACAATTTAGTTAATAGCCAAGAGTAATTTAAATAATAATGGAACAACCAGGCATTTGACCGCAACGGAAAAGAACCGGCATCTTACCCCAAGGGAAAACAACCGGCATCTTACCCCCAAAAATTTTCGTCGACTCACCCCAAAGTATTGAGCTAGACGCTGGTGCCCCCACAGACGTGAAGAAGCGGGAACCGGCCACCATTTATGCTTTGCAGAATAGCCAGGTACCAGTACTCTCTAAAAACATCAGATTTATTTCTCTGGTGTTTAAACTAAGACTTATATAGGCAAATAAAGAAGTCACGTCAAAGATTTTGGACACTTACCAGAAGTGTTAACACGAAATAACAATAAAAAAGTACCACTTAATTTTTTTTTAAAGAACGCAAATGGAAATTAAAGTATCACTAAGGAACCCTCTTCCTTACAACTGAGAAGTGTTTCCCTACATTGCCTGAGCATATGAAAACTACGTGATACGGCATCTCACTTCAAGTTACACTAAATCGAGTTCAGTTGTCTAAAACTAAAACCGGGCTTAATTGGTTCGTAAGGTTTTGGTTCATAGCCATTATTCATAAGCTCGTAGTCATTACGTGAAAGGTTCCTTTTTTATATTATTCTTTACAAGCAAACGAAGTGCCTATTGTCCAGCATGGTTTTCAGACAGGAAAAATATCAACAATTTAATTCCGTTTTAAACAATTTGTTTCTGTTATGAATAAAATTTTGAATTCCGTTACACCAAATATATCCATTTTAGAAGGTATCTGGTTTCTCAAAACTTAACTTTTAACAATCTTTCTAAAAATAAAGCCTCTAAGTAGTTTTACTTGAAAAAATAATTTTTAGCAAAAATGACCTCCTGGCATATGAAAAACGAAGATGTCAGCTCCATATCTCTTTATGACAGTTATATGATTTGCGCTATTACCATATAGATATAATTTAACTATTCAATCGTAACAATTAAACGATAAATTATGAATAACAGCAATGTGAATGAATAATTTAGTTATACTTTACTAAACATCAAAATTCAGTTTATGCGAGGAATTCTTAGAAATTATATTTATAATTAAAAAGCATTGAAATATATTATGTTTATGATTAAATTTTCAGTGAAATAATTTAATGAATTACAAAATTATCTAAGCATTTTTTATATTAATTTTGAGTGTTCTTATTAAACTGATCCATTTGAAATTTAGACAGCCTAAATAAAATTAAACTAATTCAGTCTACGAAGAAAAACTTGGGAATATTTTTTTCTTCTTTATTTTAATAAATACTTGGTTAAGAAATATTTTAAATAAAGCTGTTCGAATGAAAATATTAATGCATTTTTCTTCATACACTAAAACGTCCAAAAATGAAAAATTACCTTCATATAGTTCTTGCACTAGAAGGTATTTTTAATTTCTAAAAAATAAATTAATTCACTACAGAAATTAATAAATGGGTAATATTTTGCACTCCTTACCGTCTGTTGTGGGTTAATTATTTAACAATGTAGTAATTGTGTAAAATTTCATGAAATTTTACACAAACTGCTTTTTGCTTTTAATGGTGAAAAAAGAAGGAGGGAATTAATATACAGCTCATATTAAAAATATTAGAATAATTACTTTTTTTTTACAAACTGAAAATATCGTTTGGTAATTTAATGCCTTTTAATGCAAATATGCAAACGTTATTTTTATTAAGGACTTATTGTCGATTAAACTTATTTATTATCTTAAAATTAATATAATTTTTGAAAAAAATATTTAGAAAAGTCAAAATATTAGAATATTTATTCAAGTGGTTCAAAATATTAGAATATTTCACATCAATTCTCCTTTAATTATCACCAATTCATAACTGGTGGCAATTAACTGGACTAAATTCAGACGATTTTATTTAAAATCAGTATTCTTTTTGCAGTTTGTTTGCTTTTTCGTCTTAAATGGGTCGTGTGAGTGATATTCCTGAATCTGTTAAATTTCGTATGGTTGATTTGTATCGGCACGGTAAAAATCAATAATGTTATATAGCGAATTATTTACATCGTTCGCAATCAAGCGTTACCAAAATATTAACACAATATTCAAAAAATGGAAAATTTCAGAATAATCGCCGAAATGGCGGTCGAAAACCAAAAACATCTGCTAGAGATGATAGGAAACTGAAGCATATAATTAAGAAAAACTGTTTTAAAAGTGTGCTATTCTTGCACCGAAAATGGAAAAAAGAAGGAGTTGAAGTTTCTACATCGACAACATTAAGACGTCTCCAAAAATTTAAGTTTGAATCTCGTGTACCGAAAACAAAACCTCTCATGACTGCAAAACAAAAGTGTATAAGATTGAATTGATGCAAATCAAGACGTTTATGGAGCGAAGAAGATTGAAAAAATATATTATTTAGTGATGAAAGTATGATTTGTATTTAATATGGTAATCAAGGTATTCGAGTTTGGAGAATGAAGCAAGAAGCATTTGATAAAGAATGCCTTAAACTAGGGGTGCACAACCTTTTTAAGAGAAGGGCCACTTACAAAAATGTCTGGGTTGTCGAGGGCCACACTAGTAACACAGAGAGGATTCTATTACGGGGGGGGGGGGGAGGTGATCTATGGCCTGTAATCAGAAAAAGGCTAGTGCTGAAAAAAAATGTGAACTTTATGAACGAAGGGGCAGGGGAGGAGCGTATCAACGAAATTTGAGATTTCCCCGCGCCTGATCGACAAAATTCGCAATTTTTCGACACCCGATCGACGAAATTTGC
The DNA here is from genome assembly GCA_963932465.1 of Maratus speciosus. Lineage (NCBI taxonomy): Eukaryota > Metazoa > Arthropoda > Arachnida > Araneae > Salticidae > Maratus > Maratus speciosus. Next base: position 121,098,951 of record OZ010786.1, read on the forward strand.
TATTTTCCGCACCCGATTAAAAAAAATTGCGACTTTTTCGCTCATGATCGTCAAAATTTGTAATTTTTTTCACGCCTGACCGACAAAATTCGCGATTTTTTCGTTCTCAACCAACCAAATTCGCGATTTCTCGGAGCCCGATTGACAAAACTCGCAATTTTTCCCTGCCAGATCAACGAAATTCCCAATTTTTCCGAGCTTCATCGACGAAATTTGCAATTTTTCTGCCCCCCGATCAACGAAATTCGCGATTTTTTTTCATGATAAACAGATAAAACACGTGATTGTCTCGAAGCGGATCAACAAAATTTAAGATTTTCCCGTTCCTAGTTGACAAAATTCGCAATTTTTCTCGCCCGATCGACGAAATTCGCGAATCTTAAATAACTGTCGAAAATTTGGGATTTTTTCCCTCGGCAAATTGACGAAATTCGAGATTTTTTTCTCGCGACTGACGAAACTCACGATTGTCTCGCAACCGATCAACAAAATTTGCAATTGTTTTGCGCAGCTTCAAAAAAATTGACGATTTTTCCGTTTCCGATCAACGAAATTTGCAATTTTTTTCGCGCCTGATCGACAAAATTCATGATTTTTTCTTGCCCGACCAACGAAATTCGCGATTTTCCCGAGCCCGATCGCCAAAACTCGCGATTTTTCCGTGTCCGATCAACGAAATTTAAGATTTTTCCAAGCCTGATCGACAAAACTCGAGATTTTACCGAACCGATGGATAAAACTTGCGATTTTTCCCGTGTCCGATCAGAGAAATTTGCGATTTTTTCCGCGCCTTATAGACAAAATTCGCGAATTTACCGTGTTCGATCAACGAAATTTATGATTTTTTCTTCGCCCGATGGACAAAATTCGCGATTCTTAACGGACTGACGAGATGTTCAAATTTTCCCGCGAAAAATTGATTAAATTCACGATTTTTTTCCTGCGACCATATGGACAAAAATTGCAAATTTTTTTCCAGCTATAAATTGATTAAGTTCGCGGGCCACACGTTAACCCCTCGGGGCCACTTTTGGCCCGCGGGCCACAGGTTGTGCATCCCTACCTTAAACGTTCCGTAAAATTTGCTGCTAGTGTCATGGTTTGGATTTGCGTGAGTGCAGAAGGACCTGGAAAGTTTGCATCGTCTACGAAAAGGTTAACTCTCAGATATATCAAGAAATTTTGGAACATTACATGACTCCATCATCAGAAGATTTATTTGTTGATGATTTCATCTTTCAACCAGATTTCGCGTCACCGCATACCTCGGTGTCACCTAAGAATTGGTTCGCCAGCGCAACATTAAGTTACTTCCTTGGCCACCAAACTCACCAGACCTTAATCCCATCAAAAACTGATGGTGTATAATGAAGAAAAAACTCCAAGAGAATCCTCCTTCAAGTATAATTGAGTTAGTGACCCGTATAAAGTCTATTTGGGCTAATATTGATAGAAATGTTTGTAAATACCTTGTATATAGTATGCAAGATCGATTGTATGCTGTTATGAAAGCTAAAGGGGATGTTACAAAATATTAACTACTGAATTTACTTCATATTCATAAGGTAATATTGTTGCGTAAAATAAAGTATTCTAATATTTTGAACCAATCTAAATTTTATTCTAATATTTTGATGTGTTTCAGAAAGCTGTATACCTAACTTATTGTACTGTATTTTATATTTTGTAAATGTTAAAATCTTATATAAACATTCCAGATTTATTTATAAGAAATTTAATTGCATTTACTTAGTATCAAAAATAAATAAATCAAAAATAATTTTCACTTATTACTTTTTCTCAATTATTCTAATATTTTGAAAATGAGCTGTATCTTAAATCATCTGTGTATACAGAATGTCCCTAAAAGTTTAAAATGAACTGTAATACTTATTACCTTTCTTTACCGGTTAGACAGAAGTGGACAATGTGAATTGAAAAGGTGTTCAAAATAAGGTTGAAATAAGATTAAACTAATGTATTTGTCCTTCAATTAATTTTCAAAAAGTTACACTTTTTAAACATTTATATACCCATTTGCAATAATACCCATTTGCAATAATACCCATTTGCATCATACACTCATTTGCAAAAATAATCCTTTTGCTGAAAAAGATCTCTACAAATTTTTTACACCTGAATCTTTAAAATTAAATGAGTTATGTTTAATTGAAAATCAATCTCTGTAAATGGGGATTATATCAAATTAGTCATGTAAATCTGCGAGACATTGAAATATAGAGGAAACACGGACTCTAACACATACAAGTTGACCGTATACAAAATATAATTGATGCGTGTAGCAATATATTAGTAGCGAGGAACTTCAAAATATTTCTAGAAAAGTTCAGTTATGCATTGGAACTGCTGGAAAACAGTAAAAAGTTCATTGAAAGTTATATTTATAGAATTTAAAACTGTGAATTGTTATTTTAAATTATCTTTACTTGTGTACGAGTAATGTTTTGTTTTGATGTGTTTATGATGCAATTATCAAACACATAACAGAAGGGTTTTGATCTACAGAACAAACACCATAGTTAATTTTTGAATAATCTCTTTTTTCACGGATGAAACAGAATTTAAAAAGTGTGAAAAAGGAATCATCTATTTTCCTTCATTGTTATCTAGTTAATTTTAAATACATAGTTAACTTTTTCTTTTTTTTACTTTCTTCTATCTTTCCAAGATGAAAGTATTGGATTCGTGAAAAATGTCGACTTCCGATTTTTGACGGATTTATACGTTTTAAAAGATCTTGAACAGGATTTGACTGTTTTTAGAAAATATCTGTCTGTCTGCATGTGATAAAAATATTTTGGATACTCTATCTCAAGATCTAATATGCATAATTTAATAACATTTTAGATTCAGTTAGTCCTTGATATAAATATTACCTGATTAGTTTTTGGTGTAAATTGCACAATAGGTGGCGCTTTAATGCTGCATTTTTTACGATTTCCGCAATAGCTGTATCTCAAAAACTGATGCATGGATTTTCATAAAACTTCAGTTTTAGTTAGATGGTGACATAAGATGTTGCTGATTAGATTTTGGTGTAAATCGTCCAACAGGTGGTGCTGATATTCTATACTTTTCAGGATTTAACTAATTTCAGAACTAATACACAGATTTTCATCAAACATCATATTCTGTTAGACGTTGACGTAAGATGGTGCTGATTAGGTTTTTGTGTAAAAACAGGCGGCGCTGCTATGCTGCAATTTTCACGATTTTTGAGATGACTGTATCTCAAAAACTAATGCGCGGAATTTTATCAAACTTTATATTATATTACACTTTTATATAAATAGACTTTCATTATACTTGGGTGTATACTGCGCGACAATTATCGCTAAATTTATTTATATTGTTAAGGTGTGCTACAAGGAGCTAACTGTAGAATATGGTATGCATATAATTTATCGTTCTTTATAGGGACACACAAAAGCATTTTGCCACAGTACTGTCTATAAACAATAATTGCTAGAAGTGCGTTTTAATTTTTGGTACGCGTTTTTAAATTTAACATTTTTTTGGAATATTTTTTGGTTTGTATAAATTCTATAGATAATATACAGGGCTGCACAAAACATCTCAACTACGTTTCCGTTTATTGACAGAAATTTCTGAAACTGAATTCTGAACTGTGTTACAAGTTTACCTAACCTAACTTTTAGCATAGTATGTAGTATACATAAACATAGATAGATCATATACAGCATATACAAGACTGCATCTAAAAATTCAGATATTCTTCCTACTATTGATGATAATTGTCAAAATTAACTTTTCAAATGCGTTATGCGTTTTCCATTTTTTATTTAGTCGTCATCTTTTACCTTAGTAAACTATGAAGTTTTGTCATGGTATTCTGACTGTGTTGGAAAGTGCTTCATAATCTATGCTGGGTGGATGATTTTTCGTTCTAGTTTAATCATGTGTCCTGTATATTTTACTATGCATATATATACAGCGGTGGTCAAAATTGTCTACACTTTTAGGTAGCTTTCATTACAAAAAGTAATAAACAATTAAATTTAAAAAATCAAACAACCCGACTGCGTAAAAGGCGAACTAATTAATTATTTCTCATCAATGTGAAACTATTTTTTTTTTCAATTCTTACTATTAGCTCACACTTTCACTATATATATCTTGTTCAAATTTTCAATCGTTAATAAAATACTTATTATTCATCCAATCAAGCTCAAATAATTTTTTTTTAACTTGTAGTGGATGACACTTGATGTTAATCCAGTTTTTTCAAATATTAATTCATTAATTAAATGAAATTAATTGATTTTCAATAATCGAGAGAGCCCTCTTCTTGATCAAGGTATTTTAAGCGCCACTCAAGAGGAAAGAAGAATGGGAGAAAAAAAAATTCTTTTATTGACCTAAGTAGGAATTGACTTAAAATATTTTTTTATTATATTACTTGTTTATATTACTCACCTATTTTTTTTTCATTTGCTTGTATTGATGACTTTTAAGTTGTGTTTAATTGTTAGTTCCTATCTATAAACACTGTTTTGATGAGGTCTATAGATGTCTATGATGGTTAGAGTTGCAGTAAAGCTAGAGATCCTACATACACAACTTCCAGATTGTATAATATTTTAACGGAGCTTCTGACTGTAAAACAGTCAATGAAACATCGTCTTCATTTTGAAAGACCTACCCAATGATATGCCACTCAATAGGGTGCGTAATTTATTTTTTAGTCTCTACCGCCATTTTGTATTTTACGGCCGCCATTTTTAATTTATAAAAACAAAACCTAACCTATAACCATCGGGCCGTTAAGACGAATGGATAGAGATCTCATTCATTAAAATCCATCCAGCCGTTGGGATGTTTCGAGAGTATAAAGAAATCCACATACCCAGATACGCGTGAAACACATAACCCTTCTTATCAGTCGGGTAAAAAGCTACCTGTTGCAGCCGTCCGAAGGAAAACACTTCAGAAAATTTTGCTATATTTTCGCCAATCATGAGCCCTAGATACCAAAACCACCCTCCGTTGAAATGCTGACTTATATATATATATATGTGTGTGTGTGTGTGTGTGTGTGTATAACCATTAATTAAACATTACCGACCATCATCAAAAACCGCATTATTGTGAATGAATTGACAATAAAAATGGATGCTACAAACCGATAACATAGAACTGTATGTATAAAATAAAGTACATTATACTTAATTACAAGAATTAATAAGGCAGAATAAAAGAAGAATATGGATTCCGAAAAAATTGAAAAACTTATATATTGAATTGCGTTTTCAAGAGTACAGAATTCAATGATATAAGCAAATCGGTTGTTTTCTGTGAGAAAAAAGCTAAAAGCTGAAATTTTTTTTCTCCTGTACCCGAACAACCAATAGAACCAAAAGAATAGTCTCAATATGAAAACAGAACATTATCAAATGGCATGAAATGGAAAAAAACACTACAACCCATTAAATATTTAATTTATAGCAATAGAAATCTTACACAACTTACCGAATAAATTCCCAGTAGATTTTCAAAATATATTCCCGCACATAGAATCCATAAGCATGATAGGATTAAGGTGAATAAAACAGTTAACACAGAAATTAAAACCTATGGATTCAGTTAATTCATTTTGAAATAACGTGATAAATACAATTAATATAATATAAATAGAAAATAATTACATTATTTAAAATACCTAAAAAATTTTTTTAATTGTTTAATATCAATTTTACAATATTGCCAATATTCAGCGTTAAATACCACCTGGTGTGAAAAATTAAAATTATTACTTTAATAGAAGCTTTTAAAAGACAAAATTTTTGATGCTGCCATCTATTATTTTATTTTAAAACTATTATTATTATTGAAATGTCACAAAAAGAACCTAATAAAAGCTATAGAAATAAAAACATATCAACTGCATTACTACACAAATCCTAATATAAAAATACCATACTATATATCATTATTCAAAAAAATTTTAATAAATTAAATGTTAATAAAATGCTTTCAATATATTCTATTGCCAAACCCATTTAATCTACACTGAGAAATTAAAAAAAAATTAACATTGATAATATATTGAATAGAATATTAATAGCTATATGCTATAAAATAAAATAAATTATATATAATAATAATATAAAAAAAACCTTAATAATTACCATTACATATAAAAAATGAACAGGAAAATAAATAAATAAATAAATAAATAAAAAATGGATGTTTATAGAAGATTGTCAGATTCTAAAAATCCCAATATCCTAAAGATCACAAATATAGTCTGTGAATTATCTTCATATCAGCCATAAAAATGCTAAAAAAATATGATTGTGACAATCAAACAAATTAAACCGATAATTAATCATGGAATGCAAAGTTGAAAATAAAACAATATTAAAAAGTATAGAGGAATAATAATAAAAACTATTTACCCAATTTTAATACATACAGTATAACATTAGTTATATCAAATAAACTTATATGCATAATAATCACTAAAAAGATGGTATACTGTTATTAATTAATATGATATTGTCCTGAGTAGACTAAATTTTAAAAACAAGTTAATATTGAATTTGATTAAATAAGTTAAATTTAATATGAATTGAAATAAAAAGAAAAGTCGCCAATTACATATAAAACATCAAATCAACATCCATATAAAATACGTATTAGAAATGTAGTTATAATACAAAAGCCTCATCATTTTTTTAATTAACCATTGCGTATTATCCAGACAACAACACCCTCCTCCGTACTCTAACATCTACCCACGCAACCATCCTATAGAAATTGTTTATTATTATTTTACAATTTTTAATTTTTTGTAAATATTTTTTTTATTTTATAATTGTTTTTTTTATTTCATAACTCTTTTTGTAATTTTGTTTACGCATGTGTTATTATTTTTTTTAAGATTATGTAAGTACTAATTGTATATTAATGAATATATGAATTTTTTTGGAAAACCATGATTTAATGCATCATAAATTAGTTTTTTAATATTATTGTTAATTAGATGAGAAGAACATAAACATTTTATTCTATATAAATGATTAAGTAGTATATTTCGATATACAGAATGATGAAGACAAAATTTAAAATTTGTAAATGTATTAACTTTGAATTTAAATTCTTTACGTTTATCATATAAATTGATATAATATTGTTTTGTTGTCTTTTATTGTAATTTTAAGATCTAAGAAGTTAAGGGGTCAGATACCTTTGAAAGTGTTCAAAATTTTTTTTTTACTTAATAGCTTTTATTAAAATTTTATTCTTAAGGAACATTTAAAAAATAACCCCATGCAAAAATTCGCTTTAGAAGGGAAGGTATGACGAAAACAGTTTGAGCTCTCTTTAGGTTATTAAATTATAAGCAGAAGTTCTCTTATACGTCCATTAAAAATATTTCAAAAATATATATTCTAAAAACACACTCAAAATATATATTAAACGTTTAATTGCTAAAAAGGACGTCAAACGTTAATAAAATACATTAAAAGATCTTAATAATTTGACATGTTTCGATTGAATTTACTCAATCATCATCAGAAAAACAAATAAATACAAAGATGGAAAATGACAATAAACTATTACAAATGAAATTTAAAAATAAATAAATAAAAATCACGCGCGTAATATTTTAACATGTTTCACGTTGCCCTATTTTATTTTCAAATTATCTAACAATTCAATCCAAATATTTGGGATTTGAAATGACAAGGAATCATTGCAGACCATTGAGTTTCTGACGTAAATTTCAATAGATTCTCTAATAAAAAGTTGCAAATAAAAATCTGACCTATAAATTAATCTACTTTCATTAAACAAAATATTTATGTTTTCTATTTTATTTAGCCTAGATAATGCGGTTTTACCTCTATTAAATTTTATGTCTGCAATGTGCTCTTTACATCTCACTTGGAATTTTCTCTGAGTCATGCTAATATAATACTGAATTAATTAAACTCCTTTTGTTAATAAACTTTTTAATAAATTTATTAACTATTTTAACATGATATCCATTGTTAATAGCTATTGTTTTAATTTTATCTAATTTATCATTTAAATATTCAGGGGAACAAATTCTAAAACCTCTGTTAATAAGGAATCTAAAGGTAGATAATTTATAAGAATATGGAGTGCAAGCATCAAAAGGTATAACATTTAAGTTAGTTATTGGCTTACGATATATTGAACGAATTAGTTTATTATTTTCTCTTTTTAATTCAACATCTAAAAAAGGTAATTTCTTATCGGTTTCAAGTTCAAAAGTAAATTTAATCTTATTATCTAAATCATTTAACTGTTGAATAAAAACTAACAATTTATCAACTTCTCCCTGCCAAACAATAAAAATATCATCTACATAACGTAGCCATACTAAAGGTAATAATTTAAAAGTACTGAGAATTTTTGATTCAAGGGGGCGTAATTTGAATTCTGCTAGGAGGCCTGAAATTGAAGATCCCATTGGGGCACCGTCTGATTGTTGATAAATTATATTGTTAAAAATAAAACAAGTAATATAAAAATTTTGTTTTTAAAGTCAATTCCTACTTAGGTCATCAAAGAAAAATTTAATATAATCCCTTATGCTAATATTAGTTTTTTTTTTGCATTAAAATATCTCAATTTGTTGATTTTCTATAAGCAAGTGGGTTTGCAATGGAAGCCTATGGGAATTTGGCGAAATATTATAGATATCGCCAAGTTGGCGTTACTTTTGGCCGCCAAATTTGGCGATATATCGCCATGTTGGCGACAAACTTGGCGGTATTTGGCGACAGAACAGGGTCCCCCTATGGTAACCCCTTATTGAAAATACATTCATTGATCTTCAATAACCAATGGCCGCCATTTTGTTTCCCATGCAAAACTAAAATTAATTAATTAAAATTTAATTAATTAATATTTGAAAAAACTGTATTAACATCAATTGTCAACCAGTACAAGTTTAAAAAAATTTATTTCAACTTGATAGGATGAATAATGAGTATTTTATTAACGATTGAAAATTTGAACAAGATAAATATATAAATAAATAAATAAATATAGGGAGAGTGTGAGCTAATAGTAGGAATTGAATAATTAATATTAATTATTAGGTTTAGGCCACTTTTTAAAGTGTTTTTCATTGGTATGTCAAAATCTTCTCTATTGTCAATGAACTGTTCGATGGTTTGAGCTACTTCTGAAGTATCTATGGATGGATATAATGACACAATGTCTAAGCTTGCTAAAATGCAATCATCTGTAATGTCGATTTTCTCTAATCTTCCGATGAAGTCAATACTGGAATCAACCGTGAAAGTGGGGGGAGTCCTTTTTAGCAATTAAATGTTTAATATATATTTTGAGTGTGTTTTTAGAATATATATTTTTGAAATATCTCTTTATGTTATCAAGGAGTAATTGGATCTTTAAAGTCAATTTTCTCAAAACGTTGATTTTGGTCACTGCGCGCATGATTTCTAAGACATGGCTGGATAGAATTTAATGAAATTTTAAAGGAAAGTAACAATCTTATAGATGCATAAAATGACCTACTATTATGTTCATCAAGTAACAAATTTAGAAATTATGACTATTTTTATACAAAAATAATTTCACAATTTTGAGATTTTTGATTTTACATTTATTTTCTCAAAAACTAATCATTATATTTTTTTCAGTGTAGGTTATTTTAAACACATATTATATCTCTACTCAATAAAAAATTTTGGGCTCACTCTGACAATTCATTTATGAGAAATTATGCGCGCAAGTTCAATTCGTTTATTAAAAAACATTAAATTTCAAATGAAGTTAAAAAAAACTTTACATGCATCTAGACTTTTTTTCAGGACATTAACGATTAGCCTATGGCACTTTTAATGTGTATTTAAAATTTCATGTCCAAAAGTTAATCACATGCGGAGTTATAGCAATCCATATCAGTGTCTCATTTGCATGCATTTTCTCATCTTCAAAGGTACCTGACCCCTTAATTGTATTGTTAGATAAGAGGTTTTCCGATAATTCCAAATTAGTGGTATAATCAACTGGAAATTGAGAAATTTTAGATTTATCAGTGGCAATTAAAATTATGTCATCAATATAACGATATAAATGTAGATTATTATTTGTAAAAGTGCGTTCATAGTGATATAAGTATAAGTCTGATAATAAACTGGATGTACAACCACCTTGTGATATACCGACGTGCTGTAAATATAATGTGTTATCTTCCAATATATAATTATTATAGATAATGAAATTTGTTAATGATTTAAAACATGCAATATCAATATTAGATGGTAATTCCAGTTTTTTATAATACTTTTTAAATAATGCATTTATAATATTATGTAAATCTAATAAGTCTATATTATTAAAAAGATCTTTGAAGTCATATGTCGTTATATTATATACACAATGAAGATTTTTTAAAATATTGACCAGTTGATAGCTATTTTTTATACAATGTGTATTATCATTGTTTGAGTAAGTATATATAATTGATTAAGAATTTTTAATAGAAGTTTATTGCCTTTATTATTATATGCATTGCAACCAATAGTTACAGTCCTAAATTTAATTGGAGTTTTATGAAATTTGGGAATAAGAACTAAATAAGGATAATTAAAGTTAGTAGATAGAATATTTAATAGTTTGTAATAACTTTGAATTTTACGATTATTTACATTTTCATTGCATTACATTTTCATTAGTTTTTTGAAAAGATTTATTAGAAGAAATACAGGTTGTAAGAAGTTGGTGATAATACGATTTACATATGATTGCATAATTATTAGGAGATTTGTCTACATATGTAATAACGTAGTTTTTTTGTAATTTAGTAATTTGTTGGAAAAAATGCTTTGTGTTAATAGAAACCAAATCAGAAATATTATTTTTTAAAGCCATAGTTAATTTTTCAATTACTAATATTTTCCATTGATTAAAATATGCAATAGGTTTATTGTAATAGATTGAAATTTTATGTATAAAAATATCTATATCATATGTAAACTGTTTAATAATAGATTTAACAGTAAATTTAGATGGAAGTCTATATTTAGTACCAAAACCCATGAGTTTTTTCAATTTAAAATCATTAACAATATTAAGATTTCCAATGATTATATGTCCATGATCATTGTTTATATATCTTTTTAGATTGGGGTCATTGCATATACACGGAAAATTACTTGCAGCAGATGTATTTTTTGAAAATGTATTGTAGTTAAAAATCTTTCTACCAATTGTATTCGGATATTTAAAGGTTTTTGATATATGAAGATTATTAATAGGAAAATAACAGTTTTTATCGCTAATTATAGAATTTATATTAATTTTATTAAAAATTAATGTTATTAATTATTTGAAATTAATATTATTAATTATTTGAAAAAGTTATTATCATTTGAGTATTCGTATTTTTAATTTTATGTTTTTTTTTTTTTTTTTTTTTTTTTTTTGTAAATTAATATTTAAAAGATTAACCCTATATACATATACTATATATATCGGAATTTTGTCATGCTGTAACTCTCGAATTTTTAAACCGGTTTGGATGAAATTTTTCAGATGCATAGTACATACTAATGTCTCGACAAAGTTCGTTGGCCAGCCTCATCCGCCACCTTTTTACAAAATGGCGGCCATTTGAATTTTTGAAATTTTTTTATGTTTTCTAACATTTTATACTTATAGAAAATGTTACGTTTCACAAAATACAAACTCTTATGTATAATTTTAAACAGAATGTTAGAATCATTAAAAGATATTTTAAAGAGTCACACAGTGTAAGTTAACAACATAGGTCATTTTAAAGAGAAAGCTAGGAAACCTAAAAATTTCCAAAAGTGTCCACAAAATTCAAATGGCCACCATTTTCAAACAACATGGCGGATGAAGCTGGCGGTCGAGACATTAGTATGTACTATGCATATGAAAAATTTCATCCAAATCGGTTCAAAAGTTCGAGAGTTACAGCATAACAAAGTTCAGATATAAATAAATATATATATATATTTGGATATATATATAAGTCTTCATGTCTGCCCTCTGTCTGATACATGTCTGCCTGCCAACTACTATACGTATGTATGCTATCTCATATATGTATGTCTGCTATCTGCTTTCTGCTGTATGTCTGTCTGGCGTCTGTCTATCTGCTATCTATTGTCTGCTTTATGCTATCTGCTGCGTGGCTCTGTCAACTGCCTGTCTGCTATCGGTCTGTTTCCTGTCTGTCTGTTCGGTATCTGTCTGCAATCTGTCGGTTGTCTCTCTGTCTGTTATCTGATGTCTGCTATCTATCTACGCTCTGTCAACTGTCTGTCTGAGAAACATGCTATAGGTGATCGCAACAACATATTAAAATTACATTACCGTTAGCATTCTACAAATCCCGGTATTCGTTTCATATATTCGTATTTTTTGTGCGGCCCTGTAAAACAACTAAAATGCTATATACGCCTTCTTAGAGAAAAAGCATACTGTAGGTGGCTGTAACAACGTACTGAAATTTCATTACCGTCAGCGGTCTACAAATACCACAATTAACATATATTCGTTTCATATGTTCGTATTATTTTGTGTGGTCCTAATTAGTCCTAATAATTAGGTCCTACATAGGTAAAATTAACTATAAAAGCTATATACAACCTCTTGAAGGGAAAACCTGCTGAAGATGACGGTAACTATATACTAAAGTTACATTACCGTCAGCGTTCTACAAATCTCGCCTATTACCTATATTCGTTTCGTATATTCGTATCATTTTGTGCGATCCTGTATAAATAACTATAAATGCTATAGACACCCTGTTGTAGGAAAAACATTCTGTAGATGACTGTAACAACCTACTAAAATTACCTTACCATAAGCATTCTATAAATCTTGCAGTTAACGTATATTCGTATTATTTTGTGCGGTTCTGTATAAATAACTATAAATGTTATATACAACCTTTTGCAGGTAAAACCTTCTGTAGATGACTGTAACAACCTACTAAAATTACCTTACCAGAAGCATTCTGAAAATCTTGCAGTTAACGTATATTCGTTTCATATATTCGTATTATTTTGCTCGGTTCTGTATAAATAACTATAAATGCTATATACACCCTGCTGTAGGAAAAGCATTCTGTAGATGACTGTAACAACCTACTATAATTACCTTACCATAAGCATTCTACAAATCTTGCAGTTAACGTATATTCCTTTCACGTATTCGTATTACTCTGTGCGGTCCTTTATAAATAACTATAAATGACTATATATACACCCTCTTGTAGGTAAAACCTTCTGTAGTTGACTGTAACAACATACTAAAATTATATTTCGTCAGTGTTATACAAATCTCGCAATTAACGTATATTCGTTTTATTCGTTTAATCAATCGTTTAAAAAAATCGTTTCATAAAGTCATGTCATTAGGATTTTATATTTACTAGGGGATTGTACCCGGGCTTCCCGGGTTAAAGAATATAGGTGAAAACATTTTTTTTTGTAATTGAAAACTAATAATTTTTTTATATGTAATAAATTTTTTTGATTGCTCACTTACATTAAAAAAGCATTTTTCATATGGAAAATACGAATTATACAATCAAATAGTTTTTTGAAATTTATCAAAAGGATATTTTCTTATTAGCCGCATGCTAAGAGTTATTTGACCAAGATTTTGCTACTTATGGCATCCTTTTATGTTCTGATAATTTCAGAGCTTATACATGTCTGTTAAATATGTGTTTCATTTATATTATTTTATTTAATTTTTCATAGGGATGTTTTTTTTTAATGGATATTAGCCGTAAGAAAATGAAAAACTCTTTATTTTGTTTTAAGGGCAAACGGATTAATCTTTCGTAATCGAGGTCCACGCGATATAGATCAATTAAAAAATATTTCATGCTTTATAGTTGTTTTTAAAGCCATAGACAATAAGTAAACTGAGATGAACTTTGCAAACAAATTCCATTTGAAAAAAAAAAAAATCCTATTTGGTGATCTAAAAATTTAAATTGTACTATCACAAATATGTTAAATTGGTGGTTTTTTTAATATTATTCTTTTATTTCTTTATAAAGGAAGTATTAATTTCGTTATGCAAAAATAGTGAAACAAATGCTGAAAAATATTTGTTGTTTATGTGCAAAGTGTTTATTATTATTATGTATTGAAACCGGCACGTGATAAGATAAACTTTTAAAAAAATCATGCTTAAAAATTATTTTAGAAAATATTATACATCAGTCAATTAAGATACAGTTTTTAAACAAATTGCATTTGAAAGTAAATTTTTTCCCTATGCGACGAAAATTGAAAATGTACGACGGTCGGAAGATTAGAAAATTGCAGTAGCGAAAATTTCCAGACCGAAATTTGATCGTGAAGTGTTTCCATTCGCAAAATAACATCAGCGTTACGCACATATACGTTTGTTCTTTATAATATAGACTAGAAAGGTAGCCCGTCAAAAATGACGGAAATTTAGATATAAAGATATATAGAACTTTTTTCTCGCTTATTCCGCAGTGATAGATGAAAATAACACATTTTAAGAACGAAACACATTTATGAAAAACTGTGTACAGTAGAAGACCACTAATCTGCACGGTTTGGTTCCAAGTGTTATGCAGATTTGAGGCTTTTTTGCGGTCATGTCTATTCAATCTTTGTTTACTTTTTTTTTCAATTCATATATTGGACAATTTAGATTGTTAAGCCTTAAAAATAAATAAATTACACACTTGAAGTAAGGTAAAAACTATTAAATTATCGTATACGATTTCATGAAATGGTATTATATGGTATCATGTGCTTCACGATCTTGGTTACGACGTTGGCGAAATTGGCTGCAACTTGTCATAATCCTAATAGTGTGGGCCGCTATAACAAAAAAGTAACCAGTTTTTAGAAAAATTTCTGATATAAAGTAGTTTTCAAAAACATGTGTAAAATTGCAGGCCGTTGTCATGTTATGTCAGTCCTAAGAATAATATTTCTAACACTGAAGAGTTTCCATGTATATGTGGAATTTAGAAAAGCTTCCCCAAAAGAAAGGTCCTGAAATGACATTGTAATTCCTCTAACTTCAAAGTTTAATCGGGCTTTGCTGTTGTTTACTGAAATCTAATAAATACAGTTATTTTGAATATTACAACAGAATTAAACATTTAAACTTATTTAACTTAAACTCGCTGTTACTTCCCGATATTATTTTTTTACTATTAAGAAAGAAAATTATTTAAATTTTTCAAATCATGCATTTATAATTTTTTTTCCGTCTTTAATAACTAAATAATGAAAAAATGTGCTTTTGTTCTGAGTTCATAAATATGACAATAAAATAATATAACTAAGATACATTGCAAAATTAAATCTTTGTGATTTCAAACCATAAACAAACGATACCGCCACCATTTTACCTGCTATGACGTCATTAGAATATTGTCCATTGATTGTTGGAGAACTTACTTTGTGAATGATTACCTCAATGATTTAATATTTTTTTACGGTTCAAGAAGATGAATCCCTTGTGTTTGTTTAGGTTTATGGAATGAGGTATTAAGCCGTGAACCTAATTTGAATTGAAGATATCCAAGGATATATGTATTTTTAATCGAAATTTAAAAAAATGCTTTGATCTCGAAATAAAAAGTTTTAGTTTGTATAAATGGTTATTTCTGTTAATTATTTATTTAGGTATTTTTCCATTACAGCGCATTTTTAAAAAAAGCTAGGCGCAATTCGGGCATCAGAAAGTGAGATATGTTGCCAAAATATACAAACAGCTATGAAAACAAATCTAATGAACTTTTATTTTTGTTGGCACAGATGTCATATTCGCCCCATATTGGCGCGATTTTTTTTTGTCGCCTATAGCATATAGGCAACAGGTACTTAAGTTACGCCAAAGTGTCGTTATTTTGCTTGATGTGGTAACCCGGATTATGTTGTTTATGCTGTTGATGTTTTCGCCAAATTGGCAACCGAAAAAAATCGCGCCAATATGGGGCGAATATGACATCTGTACCTTTTTGTTTATATATGCACTTATATACATAAAAAATCGTTTCTAAATATATATAATATTTTTTATATACAAATTACGGCACAGATTTTAGATATGAACCGGGATGCCTAACTGGCGACAAAATGGTGTTATTTTGCCTGTTATGGTAACCCGGCTATTGTTTTTTATTTATTAATAAATTGTTTATTTACTTTTATTTTCTGTTTTTAATTATATAAACTGTTTTGGGCACAGATGTCACATATTGGCGCGATTTTTTTCCGATGCCAATTTGGTGAAAACATCAACAGCATAAACAACATCATCCGGGTTACCATATCAAGCAAAATAACGACATTTTGACTCCAGTTAAGTACCCGTTGCGTATAAGACATTGGCGTCAGAAACAAATCGCGCCAATATGGGGCGTATATGAAATCTGTGCCCTGTTTTGTTCTATAGTTAGTATTCAAACTTTTATTTATTTATAGTTATCTCCTTTTCAAAATGATAGCAAATAATTTAAAAATATATAAGTAATTGGTATTCGAAAGCGAGATTTCTTCCAAATTGGCGTCAGAGAAAAATCAAGCCAACCCCGATGCGTATATGACATCTGTGAAAAAATTACTTCTGTTTCTTTATAAAAATGGATGGTACAGATGTCATATTCGCCCCATATTGGCGCGATTTTTTTCGGTTGCCAATTTGGCAAAAACATCAACAGCATAAACAACATAATCCGGGTTACCACATCAAGCACTTTGGCACAAGTTAAGTACCTGTTGCCTATATGATATTGGCGACAGAAAAAAATCGCGCCAATATGGGGCGAATATGACATCTGTTCCAAATGGATAAATAGCTTTTTTATATTACATAAATTGCATACATATGGAAAAAATTGCTTGTGAGTATGAAGCAGTAAATAGGTTGCCAGAAAATATGTTGGCAAACTTCTTTCTCGCCAAGAAACTTTTCTCGGAAGTATTGTAGATAAGCAATGATTGCCAGAAATGCATTTTTAATTATGATATGCGCTTTTATGTTTCACTACATTTATGCATACTATACTGTGTGTATAAATGCTACAGTTCATATGCAGGGCTGCACAAAAGAATTCGTAAGGGTTACTGAGTATGAGAGTAAATTGCTTAAAGTTGGTTTTTAGAGGAGTTATGCATTTTTACGCTGAGCTGCATTTAGTTTACTAATAAATGTTTGTAGAATATAGATAAAATGATATAGAGGGTCACACAAAGAATTGGATACATAACCGTCTATGGATGATAATATCTGGAAATGTGATTTCAGTAGTTTTAAGAGTAGTTTAAATTAAATTTTAGCTAAATAGTGGCATGTAATAATGATACTATTGGCTATAGACGGTAACTGCTGAAATCAATTTTTAAATTTTTTTATGCGTCTTCTAAAATGTTTACTTAGTTATCTTATTTACCTTATTTCCCCAAA
This sequence comes from Maratus speciosus, assembly GCA_963932465.1. Classification (NCBI taxonomy): domain Eukaryota; kingdom Metazoa; phylum Arthropoda; class Arachnida; order Araneae; family Salticidae; genus Maratus; species Maratus speciosus. The sequence goes on from OZ010786.1 coordinate 121,116,444, forward strand.
TAACGAAGTTTTGTTGAAGCTTTCAGGATGTGTTGGAAATTGTTTCATTTTCTATGCATAACGCATGATTTTTCTTTCTTCTTTAGTCTTATTTTGCATTTATTTTATTCTTAATTTTTTAGTCTTATACTGCTTTATAGAAACTTTGGCACAGTTGTCATATACACACAGTTGTCATATACACACAGTTGTCATATATTGGCGCGATTATTTTCCAACGCCAATTTGGCGAAAACATCATCAACATAAACAACAACATCCAAGTTACCATATAAAGCAAAATAACAACACTTTGGCGCCAGTTAAATACCCGTTGTGTATATGACATTGGCGTCAGAAAAAAATCGCGCCAATATGGACATCTGTGCCGTATATGACATCTGTGCCGAAAATTTAATATTTAATGTTTAAACTCGCTCCACCCCCCCTTGCATGTAGTACAAACTATAACACAGATAGCGCAAAATTATAGACAGTTTGGTACTTTCCACTGTAGGGGCTTTGGCGTTTTTTTTAAAAAAGCTTGGTGTAATTCGGGCATCAAAAAGTGAGATTTGAGTACTTTTCTGTTATCCGGATACCATTGTCGCCAAGCGTAATAGGTGGGGCAAAATGAAAATCACGTGAATTGAAGCATTTGCAAAATAAAAGAAAAAACATTGTCGATACTAAAGTGAGCATTTAAAAAATATAACATTTGAAAATTCCGGATTTTTACGAACTATTTCATTAAATCACAAATATATACTTAAAATACGTGGACAAATAACTGTTATAAAAAAAAGCAATAAAATAAAACTCATATTAAACTGCTGGCATAAAATTAAAAATATATTTTAGCATTTTAAAATAATTGGCGCATTAGCATACATTTTGGCATGGTGTCCGTATAACGGGAAAATATCGAGGTTTGTTGTCGAATCATATAAACAGCCATGAAAACAAACTTGATGAGAGTTTTTGTTTGTTTTATATGCTTATTATACCGGGTGTCCCAAAAAGGACTGACTGATTTTAAAATTCAATAACTTGCAAACGGTGACAGATATTTAAAAAATTCTTGCAGGAGGGTTATGCATAAGGTCAAAAGTTTTTTTACAGTGATTTTCAATTTTAGTTCGAATTACAAACAATAGATGGCGCTGCGATCAATAGACGCTGAATTCAGGCTCGATTTTTGGTACTTCGTGGCCCGGATAATACATTTCCATCTCCTTTTTCAGCATGGAACAAGAGAAAGGACCAGAAATCGAGCCTGTATTTAGCGACTATTGCTTACAGCGCCATCTATTGTTTGTAATTCGAACTAAAATCGAAAATCACTGTAATAAAACTTTTGACCTTATGCATAACCCTCCTGCAAGAATTTTTTTAATATCTGTCACCGTTTGCAAGTTATTGAATTTTAAAATCAGTCAGTCCTTTTTGGGACACCCGGTATATATATATTACTGATGTTTTTATGTACAAATTACATCTGTTTCTGTATAAAATTAGAGAAACGGCTTTTTTATGTTAAATAAATCGTATAAATATCGAAAAAAAAAATGCGTATGTATATAAAATGAAACAGTGGATAGTTTCTCGGAAAATATGTTGCCAAATTTACTTTTTCGCCAAGGCACCTATACTGGCAAAGTACCTAAAGCACATTAAAATTGCGCAGTTAATAGCTCACACAGTACAGCGTCGTCTATTGGCGGTTATTTTATTAGTAGCATCGGGAAGAAGATCTAAAGATGTACTTTAAATTCTTACTCATAGATTTTGAAAAAATATCTTAAAAGAGCGGAGTTTAAATTAAATTTCTTTGACCTTCTTTATGAAAGATTAATGGTTTTAAATTGGAATTTCGCCAAATTAGCCGGCTATCACCAAGTTGGCTAACATTTGGCGCTACCGTGGTAACCCTGCATTAGTATTTTTCAACAATTACCCATTTCCATGAGGCGGTCATACCGGAATTGTGAGGGACACACAGAGACTTGGATTTTATATAAATAGACTAGAAAGGTAGCCCGTCAAAAATGACGGAAATTTAGATATAAAGATATATATAACTCATGTGCTAGAATATGAGTTTTCTCGCTTGTTCCGCAGTGATAGATGAAAATAACACATTTTAAGAACGAAACACATTTATGAAAAACTGTGTACAGTAGAAGACCACTAATCTGCACAGTTTGGTTCTAAGTGTTATGCAGATTTGAGGCTTTTTGCGGTCATGTCTATTCAATCTATGTTTACATTTTTTGAAATTCATATATTTGACAATTTAGATTGTTGAGCCTTAAAAATAAATAAATAACACACTTGAAGTAAGGTTTATTAACTATTATTAAGTATTACTAACTATTTATTATTAAGGTTAACTATTAAATTATCGTATACGATTTCATGAAATGGTATTATATGTGTGTGCTTCACGATCTTGGTTACGACGTTGGCGAAATTGGCTGCAACTTGTTATAATCCTAATAGTGTGGGCCGCTATAACAAAAAAGTAACCAGTTTTTAGTAAAATTTCTGATATAAAGTAGCTTTCAAAAACTTGTGTAAAATTGCAGGCCGTTCTCGTGTTATGTCAGTCCTAGGAATAATATTTCTAACACTGAAGATTTTCCATGTATATATGGAATTTATAAAAGCTTCTCCAAAAGAAAGGTCCTGAAATGACATTGTAATTCCTCTAACTTCAAAATTTAATCGGGCACTGATGTTGAGTACTGAAATCTAATAAATACAGTTATTTTGAATATTACAACAGAATTAAACAGTTAAACTTATTTAACTTAAACCCGCTGTTACTTCCCGATGTTATTTTTTAGTATTAAGAAAGAAAATTATTTAAAATTTTCAAATCATGCATTTATGATTTTTTTTCCGTCTTTAATAACTAAATAATGAAAAAATAGGCTTTTGTTCTGAGCTCATAAATATGAAATAAAATAATGTAACTAAGAGACATTGCAAAATTAAATCTTTGTGATTACAAACCATAAACAAATGATACCGCCACCATTTTACCTACTATGACGTCATTAGAATATTGCCCACTGATTGTTGGAGAACTTACTTTGTGAGTAATTACCTCAATGATTTAATATTTTTGACGTTTCACGATGAATGAATCACTTGTGTTTGTTTAGGCTTATGGAATGAGATATTAAGCTGTGAAACTAATTTCAATTGAAGTTATCCAAGGATATATGTATTTTTAATCGAAATTAAAAACAATGCTTTGATCTCGAAATAAAGTTTTAGTTTGTATAATTTGTTATTTCTGTTAATTATTTATTTAAGTACTTTTCCATTATAGCGCATTTTTAAAAAAAAGCTTGGCGCGATTCGGGCATCAGAAAGTGAGATATGTTGCGAAAATATATAAACAGCTATGAAAACAAATCTAATGAACTTTTATCTTTGTTTATATATGCACTTATATGCATAAAAATATCGTTTCTAAATATATATAATTTTTTTTAATACAAATTACGGCACAGATTTCAGATATGAACCGGGATACCTAACTGGCGCCAAAATGGTGTTATTTTGCCTGCTATGGTAACCCGGCTATTGTTTTTTATTTATTAATAAATTGTTTCTTTACTTTTATTTTCTGTTTTTTAACTATATAAACTGCTTTGTTCTATAGTTATTATTCAAACTTTTATTTATTTATAGCTATTTCCTTTTCAAAATGATAACAAATAATTGAAAAATATATAAGTAACTGGTATTCGAAAGCGAGATTTCTGCCAAATTGGCGTCATAGAAAAATCACGCCAACCCCCATGCGTATATGACATCTGTGCAAAAGTTACTTCTGTTTCATTATAAAAATGGGTAAATAGCTTTTTTATATTAAATTGTCGGCACAGATGTCATATACGCTCATATTGGCGAGATTTTGTTTTTGTTTTTTGACGCCGATGTCATATACGCACCGGGTACTTAACTGGCGCCAAAGTGTCGTTATTTTGCTTGTAATGGTAACCCGAATGTTGTTTATGCTGTTGATGTTTTCGCCAAATTGGCGTCGGAAAAAAATCGCGCCAATATGTGTATATGACATCTGTACCAAATTGTATACATATGGAAAAAATTGCTTGTGAGTATGAAGCAGTAAATAGGTTGCCAGAAAATACGTTGGCAAACTTCTTTCTCGCCAAGAAACTTTTCTCCGAAGTATTGTACATAAGCAATGATTGCTAGAAATGCATTTTTAATTATGATATGCGCTTTTATGGGTACAGATGTCATATTCGCCCCATATTGGCGCGATTTTTTTCGGTTGCCAATTTGGCGAAAACATCAACAGCATAAACATAATTCGGGGTACCACATCCAGCAAAATAACGACACTTTGGCGCAAGTTAAGTACCTGTTGCCTATATATTGGCGACAGAAAAAAATCGCGCCAATATGGGGCGAATATGACATCTGTACCCTTTTATGTTTCACTACATTTATGCATACTATACTGCGTGTATAAATGCTACAGTTCATATGCAGGGCTACACAAAAGAATCCGTAAGAGTTACTGAGTATGAGAGTAAATTGCGTAAAGGTGGTTTTTAAAGGAGTTATGCATTTTTACGTTGAACTGCATTTAGTTTCCTAAGAAATGTTTGTAGAATATAGATAAAATGATATACATGGTCACGCAAAGAATTGGATACATAACCGTCTATGGATGATAATATCTGGAAATGTGATTTCAGTAGTTTTAGGAGTAGTTTAAATTAAATTTTAGCTAAAAAGTGGCATATAATAACGGTACTATTGGCTATGGACTGTAACTGCTGAAATCAATTTTTAAAATTTTTTATGCGTTTTCTAAAATGTTTACTTGGTTATCTTGGTACTTCTTAGTTATCCCGTCGACCAAATTACTGTCGCCAAATTGTATAATTAATTGCCAATAATGGTTGCCATTAATTAATTAAATGCCAATAATGGCCAATAAAACCATTAATTCGACGTTTTATTTGTATTTTTATTAATGTTTTACTATTTATTTGGCGATTTATATAATTTGGCGAAATTGGTCGACGGGATATCTAAGAAGTAACGTTATCTTATTTACCTTATTTCCCTAAATAACGAAGTTTTGTTAAAGCATTTAGGATGTGTTGGAAAGTGTTTCATATTCTATGCTTAACGCATGATTTTTCTTTCTTTAGTCTTATTTTGCATTTATTTTATTCTTAATTTTTTAGTCTTATACTGCTTTATAGAAACTTTGGCACAGTTGTCATATACGTTATCATATATTGGCGCGATTTTTTTCCGACGCCAATTTGGCGAAAACATCAACAGCATAAACAACATCCGGATTACCATATCAAGCAAAATTACGACACTTTGGCGCCAGTTAAGTACCCGTTGTGTATATGACATTGGCGTCAGAAAAAAATCGCGCCAATATGGGGCGCGTATGACATCTGTGCCGAAACTTTAATGTTTAAACTCTTCGCTCCACTCCCCTTGCATATAGTACACACTATAACAGGGATAGCGCAAAATAATAGACACTTTGGTACTTTTCCACTGTAGGGGCTTTGGCATTTTTTTAAAGCTTGGTGTAATTTGGGCACCAGAAAGTGAGATTTGGGTACTTTTCGTTATGCGGACATCATTGTCACCAAGCGTAATAGTTGGCGCAAAATAGTGAATTGAAGCATTTGAAAAATAAAAGAAACCATTGTCGATACTAAAATGAGCATTTAAAAAATATAACATTTGAAAGTTCCATACTTTTACGAACTATGTCATCAAATCACAAATATATACTTAAAATAAGTGAACAAATAACTGCTATAAAATAAAGCAATAAAATAAAACTCATATTAAACTGCTGGCATAAAATTACAAATATCTTTTAGCATTTTGAAATAATTGGCGCATTAGCATACATTTTGGCATGGTGTCCGTATAACGGAAAAATATCGAGATTTGTTGTCAAATCATATAAACAGCTATGAAAACAAATTTGATGAGCGTTTTTGTTTGTTTTATATGTATATTATTGATGTTTTTATGTACAAATTACATCTGTTTCTGTATAAAATTAGAGAAACGGCTTTTTTGTTAAATAAATCGTATAAATATCGAAAAAAATGCATGTGTATATAAAATGAAACAGTGAATAGGTTCCCGGAAAATATGTTACCAAATTTCCTTTTTCGCCAAGGCACCTATACTGGAAAATTACCTAAAGCACATTAAAATCGCGCAGTTAGGAGCTCACACAGTACACCGTTGTCTATTGGCGGTTATTTTTTTAGTAGCATCGGGAGGAAGATGTAAAGATGTACTTTAAATTCTCACCCATAGATTTCGAAAAAATATCTTAAAAGAGTGGAGTTTAAATTAAATTTCGGTGACCTCCATTATGAAAGATTAATGGTTTTAAATGGGAGTTTCGCCAAATTAGCCAGATATCGCCAAGTTGGCTAACATTTGGCGCTACTGTGGTAACCCTGCATTAATATTTTTCAACAATTACTCATTTCAATGAGGCGGTCCTACCGGAATAGTGAGGGACACACAGAGACTTGGATTTTATATAAATAGATACTTAATCAGTAAAATATAATAAAGATCAGTTATTAGGATGTGGTTATCAATTGAGGCTCCTATGCTTGGTATTCCGGAATGAAAAACAGCAATTTTTACCTTCTCAAAATTTGCATAAGCACTTCTCATATCTATATTCATCATTTTTAAAAAAAATTGTATTTTGCTTGATCATTTAGAAATCATTTTAACTCAAAACTTCAAGTCACGATTGTCAGCAACTTCTTTTATGTGAACAGACGCACTCTTTACTTGAGATTCTAATCTCAATTCCGAAGAGTAAAGAATTTCCGTAATATATGTTTTTTAGACGCATTTATGTTAAAATGTTTAGTTTTATCTAAAAAATGATCGTTTTTTGTTTTTGTTTTTTTAATAGGACTTATTTTCCCCTTAAATAAGCATTTCGCCTAGTGTCTCAAACTTAGTATCAGTACACATGCAGAAGGAAAAACAATATAGAAAATGTATGAGAAAAAATGCGTGTTTTCAAAAGCAGTGTACCATTTTCCGTTAATATGCCCCTAATGGAATTTTGCGACACTAAACACTATACAACAATTTTTATCAACAATTTTGAATTTTTAACAGAAAATAGCATGAATAAAGATAAAAATACCTCATTATTTCTCTCTTGCCTGCAATAATGAAAGCTATCTAATTTTCACCATAAAGAAATTTCATAAAATGCTTTTAAAATTAAAATATAAAAGTGGGGATATTAAAAAAAAAAAAACCTAGTGTGACCATATCTACAAATAAACAGCTTTAATTTAAATATATATATATATATATATATATTAGTAAAATTGGTTCAGCAGAAAGATCAGGGCGGATGACAGAAAAATACATTTGTGTTTTAAATATACAAGGTGGAACCCGTCGAATTTCGACGAAAGAAAATGTTTACAAAGGAACTGTAGTATCAAATTTATAATACATCCATAATAACAATTACAATAAAAAATCCATCTTACACTTGTAAGTTTAACTCTCCAAAGACATATTTTAACGTGAGATTACCAAAATACTTTTTTCATAAACTTCAACTGTTAAAATTATTGAAAAATTAAACTTTATTCATATACGTAATCAGTAATATATAATTTTGATTAAGTTATCAATTGATGCTTGGTATTACGGAATGGAAAATCAGCAAAAATGATTTCACCTTGACATAATCATAGACTCCCCCTCCCCCCCCCCTTTAAATCTAAACCGAATCAAGTCATTTTCCCCTTTTTACATCCATATTAACCATTTAAAAATATTTTAACGCGCAATAGGTTATTAATAAATATATTTTCAAGCATGAAGTCACGTTTGTCAACTATTACAATTTTCCATGTTAAAATTCCCACTCGTGATTTGAGGCCTTAGTATAATCTCTGTACCTGCGCGTAAAAATTCCAAAAATTTATAACTTTTAGACGTATTCAAGGGGAAATATCTTGTTTTATCAAACAAAATTATCGTTTTCTTTTAAATAAGACGCCATTTTCAGTCGGTGAAATATTTAGCCTATTGCCTCAAACCCAATATCAGCGAAATGAAAAAATTGTGAAATATAACAGCATCATCAGGGAAATTGTGTCTTTTTTAAAGCGTAACGTCATTTTCTGTACAAATTTAAAAAAAAGATATTTTTAATTGTAATGAGAAAATGGCATCAGTAAGAATATAATCAATAAAGATAACTAAACTACTTTTAATAGAAATGAAGTGCCTCAGTTTATTGATATTAAAAACTACAAAAAAATTAATATCTCAAAAATCAATTGAGATACAGCTTTCAAACAAATTGCATTTATAAGTGCATTTTTTTCTGCATGCGACGGTGTAAACATTTAAAATGTAGGATGTTTAGAAGTTTAAAATTTTTCAGTAGCGGAAATTGCAAAACCGAAATTTCATTTCAAATTTCAAAGTGTTGCCATTCGCAGAATGACGTATGCGTTACGCACAGATATGTTTGTCCTTTATAATATAGATAGATTATATAAAATTAGGATAAATTAACATTGCGTTTTATCAGTGTGCGAATTCGATTACATTATTTTCAAAAGTGAAGCATTTTCACCTGTGAAGAATTTGAAAGCAGCTGGGTTGTAAAAATGACGCACTTCTACAAAACATAATTCAGGTTTAAGAATTAAAATACACGCTTTTTTTATAAATGACATAATTTGCATCGGCTAGCGCAATCCACTTTTACAATCCCAGTCTTAAACTTTGTCTATAGAAAAGTATGTATATGACTTCATTATCACGTAATAACAGACAATATTCTTGACGTAGGCCCATATTGTAATTTCAACTTTTTTTTTCAGGTTTTATAAGAAAATGGCAACAAAAGATATTGTATCTCTTATTTTTGACTATTTTCCGTTTACTTTCAACGACTTTCAATACAAATGGGGTACTTTTGTTGCCACGATAAGAAAAATGGTATTAAAAACTACAAAAAAATTAATATCTCAAAAATAAATTGAGATACAGCTTTCAAACAAATTGCATTTAAAAGAGCATTTTTTTCCTTATACGGCAGTGTAAAAATTTAAAATGTGCGATGTTTAGAAATTTAAAAATTTGCAGTAGAGAAAATTGCAAAACCAAAATTTTATTTCAAATTTCAAAGTGTTGCCATTCGCAAAATGACGTATGCGTTACGCACAGATATGTTTGTCCTTTTAATATAGATAGGGTAGAAATGAGTCAAAATAGGGTTATACCCGAGTATCAAATGCAAAATGCTGTGAAATTATTGATGAATTAAAAAATACATTCCATACAAATTTGTCCAAAGCAGAAGATAGCAGCAGAAGTTTAGAATGAAAAATATGTATAATTGGAATAAAAAAATAAATATATACAGGGTGTCCGGTCTCAACGGTGTCCAATGGCTAATTCCTAAACCGTTAGTCATAGACATATAGTTCCAGTTGCAAAAATGTTTCAAATGAGGTAAAGAAGTATTTTTAAAGCGATTTGGGTCAAGAAAAACATTTTTTTAAAAATTACGAAATTTAAATTTTTATATGGTCCCCAGGTCCTATATGTGATATTTAGTAAAAATATCCTATTTCACTGACAAGTAAGACAAAAAAAGTCCCATTCCTCTGCGATTAAAACTGACCGAGTAATAGATGTTTAAAGTTGGAGTATCTTTTTTGCTGCAAAATAGGGGTCAGTCACAAATTTACTAGAAATAAAAATAATCGTCAGATATAAAATTTAACATTAAACATTGATAGTAAATTAACATTACAAATATATTTTGAGATTTTTCTTCATTCTGACATATTAAACAAAATATTTTTTTTTCCAACCATATTTTGGCATTTATGCTGTGTCTCGTAATTTGATTGGTCAGAGTTTCAGCATCAAAGTGACAATTCTTGGCGGGAATCGTGCTTGACGAAAGCCATCAGAGGATAGAGTTTCGATAAAAAAAGTGATTCGTATGAGGACCAGAAGAATTAGAAAAACTAAACTATGTTAGAATTAATAGAATTATATTAAATTAGTTTTCTATTTGGATTTTTTTTTTTTTTTTTTATCCAATCAATCAATTCTAAATATTAACTTGCGTTATTTGAACTTTTAATGTGTAAATATCGCCCCCACGTTCGAACAAAAAAAAAAGGTAATCTGTATCATGTACAACAGAAGGGGGGGGGGGGATATTCTGCGACGAGCTATCTTAAAAAAAATACTTCCATGGGATTAACAATAGCGAACGGGTGTTTTCGCGTGAGTTGGGGGAAGAGAGAGTAGAATTTTTAGGTGGGTTGATGTGGTAGATTGGTTAGTTATTTCTTGCATAATAAAATAAAATATAGGGAAAAATACATACATAATTTTAAACAGTTTTCATTCTGGCTTCCGCTCGGGACCTAGGAATCTTGCTTCCGCAAAAGAGGTAAGAGGTAAAGAAGCGAAAATGTCCGTCTTCTTTATTGCTGCAATAATTAACAAGTAATCCATAATCTAAATTCCACCTGAAATTTCAATTTAAACTTTTCCCTCACTGGCTCTCATACACACAAAGTTTATAATCCTGAAAACTACATTTTTTTTTTTTTTATGCAGCAATATCTGTTGTAACTTTTATTGAACGAGCAAAAGTTGGGGGTGGGGGGTATAAATTTTAGGGAGGATTGAGATGTTTAGTAACTTACTATAACTATAAAGTAACGACTAACTACAAAGACTAAGTAGAAAAATTTCCTAACATTTTAATAAAGTTATTAATTTTAATAATTTTAAATTTAATATACTTTTTTATATTTTTTAATTTAAGAGTATGTCTATATATTTTTAATTTAACCAGTAATTTATACTTAAATAAAATTATAATTGAAATCTATAATTGCTTATATAAATTATAGATTTGAATCTGTTTTTAATGATTTTAAATTTAATAATTTTTTAAATTATTACCTCTTTATGCTCTAATAATTAAGTGTTATAATTAAGACAATAGGAAATAAAATTTTTAACGGGCGTGGAGTTTTAGAAGATTCATTATTTAATTAGACAAATAGAGTAGAATAGTAAAAAAATATACAAAAACCTCTATAGAATTTTAACTTTGCGTGAAGGTGAAGCAAAAAGTGGGGAAGTAGAAATTTAAGGGGCCGATTAATTTAGATGAAGTCTTAAAAGCGAAAATCTACTGATGTCCAAAGAATTATCACGCTGTAAAACTTGGGGGGGGGGGATGTCCGTCTTCTTTATTGCTGCAATAATTAATAAGTAATCCATAATCTAAATTCCACCTGAAATTTCAATTTAAACTTTTCCCTCACTGGCTCTCATACACACAAAGTTTATAATCCTGAAAACTACATTTTTTTTTTTTTTTTTTTTTTTTTTTTTAATGCAGCAATATCTGTTGTAATAATGAACACTAAACAGCCGTATCAATTCCCCCTGAAATCTCCGCTACAAATTTTGTTACATCTCCCCCCCCCCCCCACCCCAATCCTTCCCGTCCCAAGCACAGACACAAGAAAGCTCAATTTGTAAGTAATTTGTTTGTACATCTTAATTTTTTTTTTTTTTTGTATGCCTATATTTTTATACATAACTTTTGAATGGCTGCTCTGAATATGTTAAGGAAATTAATATGTCCATTTTTGAAAATGATCCTCGTATCACTTTTATTTTCTTTTACAATAAACATCAATTATTTGAATTACGTGATTCAACCTGTGCGATTACTTCAATGATTTAAATAAACATAACAAAATTGTTACAATATTTTAATATTTTGTTCTAATAGAGCACAGATTTATCCATTAAAGGTCGGACATCATATAACCGCCCACATTCTCTCTTTTTAATTAACTTTTCTTTTTTTAAGATTTTGTTCCATTTGTCATTTTATTGTAACGATAAAAATAATAATAATTATTATTATTTTTACATTACCCCTTCTGAAAATTCCACTGTCTCTACCCTCAGCAAATATTCATTAGATCAGTTATTTTTTTTATTATTTTTTAATTAAACAGTAGGGGAAAATATTGTTAAATCAAAACATATATTAAATTATTGAGGGCGTCAGTTTCGAAACTGACCTTATCCGAAATTTAAAAAATCGTGTTTCTCTATCAATCTACTCTATTGGTATAACTGTACCAATCAAACACTACAATCTCCAAATTTTCAATGAATACCAATGGGCGCATTTAAAGGTTTTACGCGAATTCCCAAAATTTGATTTTCTCGATAAGGCGAGTTTTGAAACTCACTTCTTCAATTATTTTAACCAATCTGAAAGTTAATTACTAAAAATTAACACTACGGTAATATTTATACGGGGGAAGCACCTTCTGTTAAATCGCTTTAAAAATGCTTCTTTATATTATTTAAAACATTTTTGTAATTGGAACTATATGTCTTTGACTAGCGGTTTAGGAATTAGCCATTGAACATATCGTTTGGAGTGGACGCCCTTTATAATACTTTAAGCACTTCGCGTACGACCCCTGAAAGCTTGATCCAACTCATCTGTTTTCAGTTACAGAAAAGTAGTTTAAGTCATAAAATTGAAAATGTCATAACTCGGTCAATTTTAGTGTTAGATGAATGGGACTTTTTTTTGCCGTACTTGTTAGAGGAATAGGAAAAGTTTACTAAATATCACTTATAGGACCGGGGGACCGTATAAAAATTTAGATTTCGTATTTTTTAAATAAATGTTTTTCTTGACCCAAATCGCTTTAAAAATACTTATTTACCTCATTTAAAACATTTTTGTAATTGGAATGTCTATGACTAACGGTTTACGAATTAGCCATTGGACACCTTTGAGACCGGACACCCTGTATATATATATACTAGCAAACCCCGCGGCTTTGCTCGCGTAATATTTGAAATATGCCAAGTGATATTTATATGTCTAATTTTTATCAAAAGGTACTAACTAATTTTTTATTTTATTAAAAGGTAATATTTTATTTTATTAAAAGGTTTTTTTTATTAGAAGGTACTTATTACTTTTAGGAATAATTCAAAAATTACTATTTAAAACACAGTTTGACTAAACATCATTATTACACTCTATTAGGCAGAAATGAGATTTAAATTAATAAAATGAAATAAAACTAAATAAATGATAGTTTAGAAAATATTTTGAAACTTTTATGCTCAATTAATACGCCCATTTCAGTATTCATTTGAAGTTTTGAATTTTTTAGAAACCATCTTCTTACATCTTAAAATTAACCATCATGTCAAATTCCAAGTCCTACCACCTCTCTCAACATAAAGGTCTATGTTGAAATAGGAACTGTCACAATTAATTTGCCAACATTCATTTTGAAATCGGTTTGTTGTTTCCTAATATTCCACAAAAGCGTAATTTAAAAAGCTTTTAAAGCCCTTTTTAGAACGTTTGTTGTTCCTGTGAACCCCGGGTGGTAGAATCACCGGCATAACATACAGCCTGTGTAGGATCAGAGACTGTTACCATTGATTCGCAACTATTATTTTTATAATCGGTTTATATTCCCTGAAATTGCATAGAATCGTAATTTAGAACTTTTTTAGAATGCTTTTCGCACCTCCCCTTCGCTTCACCCCTTTTTAATTCGAATTTATTTTCGACGTTCCTTCGAGGGCATTTATATTTTATAAGTAACTACCATGTCATATTTAAAGTTTTCAGCCTTTTCAGTATCACAGAAATCGCAATTTAGAAAATTTTTAGCTCCTGCAACCCTCTGGTGGTAGTGCAACAGACATAAAATATAGCTTATGTTTGAGCAGGTTCTATCACCAAAATTTGTCATCATTATTTTTTTAATCGGTTTGGTAATTTATAAGTTTGCTTAAAAATTGTAATTTATAACGCTTTTCACTCACTTCATTTTTTTAAAATTTGGAATTTTCTTTCGACTGCTCTTAGAAAGCAGCTGCATCTTGTAAGTAAATACCATGCCATACTTCAAAGTGTTAGACCCCTCAGTTGTGCAAAAAATGCAAATTAGAACATGTTTTGCCTTTGAAACCCTCAGATGGTAGTGACAGCAACATAAAATGTAACCTATGTTGTAGCAGGGACTGTCATTATTGATTTGCAACCATTACTTTTGAAATAGCTTTGGTATTTCCTTAGATTGGGTAAAAATCGCAATTTAGAACGTTTTTAGGGCGCTTTTTGCGCATTTTCACCCCTTTTTAAACTTCCAATTTTTTCGAAACTGTTATGTAATACATATGTACCTTGCCTAATTTTAAGTTGCTAGCCCCTACGATCACAAAATCGAAATTTAGAACGCCTTTTTGCTCCTGCAACGTCTTGGTGATAGTGATACCGACATAAAATAGCGTCTATGTTAGAGCAGAGGCGGTCAGCATCAATTTCCTACCATTACGTTTGAAATCAGATTCATTCTTTCTGAGATATTTCCGACAAATCGGCATTTAGAACGTTTTTAGAACGCTTTTCGCGCATTTTGCTCCTGCATCTCCTCTGGGGTAGTGGAAACAGATATAAAATATAACTTATCTTGGAGCAAGATCTGTCACCATCATTTTTAGACCATTATATTTGAAATGGGTTCAGTACTTCCTGAGATTGCATAGAAATCGCAATTTAGAAAGTTTTTTACAAGGCTTTTTGCGCATTTTGACCCCCTTTTAAATTTCGATTTTTTTAATAAATGTCCTTAGAGATCATTGATATCTTATAACTAACTACCATTCCAAATTTCACGATTCTAGGCCTTTCCGTAACGCAAAAGCTGCAATTTAGAACGTTTTTTGCTCCTGCACCCCCTTTGGGGTAGTGGCACCGACATAAAACATCGTCTATGTTAGAACAAGGGTTTTCACCATCATTTTGACGCCATTATTTTTTAGATCGGTTTGGTATTTCCTGAGATTGTGTAGAAACCACCATTAGAACGTTTTTCAGAACGCTTTTCGCACATTTTGACCCCTTTTAAATTTCGAATTGTTTAAGAACTGTTCTTAGAAATCCTTTATCTCTAATAAGTAGCTAATATTTCAAGTTTCATATTTCTTGGACCTTCGGTAACGCAAAAAATCGCATTTTTAGAACGTTTTTTGCTCCTGCATCCCCTTTGGGGTAGTGGCACCGACATAAAACATAGCCTATCTTAGAGCAAGCGTTGTCACCATCATTTTGACACCAATATTATTTAAATCGGTTTGGTATTTCCTGAGAATGTGTAGAAAAAACCATTAGAACGTTTTTCAGAACGCTTTTCGCGCATTTTCACCCCTTTTAAATTTCGAATAGTTTAAGAACTGTTATTAGAAATCGTTTATATCTAATAAGTAGCTAATATTTCAAATTTCATATTTCTAGGCCCTTCGGTAACGCAAAAATCGCATTTTTAGAATGTTTTTTGCTCCAGCACCCCCTTTCGGGTAGTGGCACCGACATAAAACATAGCCTATGTTGGAGCAAGGGTTGTCACCGTCATTTTGACACCCTTATTTTGACACCATTATTTTTAAAATCGGTTTGGTATTTCCAGAGATTGTGTAGAAACCACCATTTAGAACGTTTTTTAGAACGATTTTCGCACATTTTCACCCCTTTCAAATTTCGAATTGTTTAAGAACTGTTCTTAGAAATCCTTTATATCTAATAAGTAGCTAATATTTCAAATTTCATATTTCTAGGCCTTTCAGTAACGCAAAAATCGCATTTTTAGAACGTTTTTTGCTCCTGCACCCCCTTTGGAGTAGCGGCACCGACATAAAACATAGCCTATCTTGGAGCAAGCGTTGTCACTATCATTTTGACACCAATATTTTTTAAATCGGTTTGGTATTTCCTGAGATTGTGTAGAAAACACCATTAGAACGTTTTTCAGAACGCTTTTCGCGCATTTTCCCCCCTTTTAAATTTCGAATTGTTTAAGAGCTGTTCTTAGAAATCCTTTATATCTAATAAGTAGCTAATATTTCAAATTTCATATTTCTAGGCCCTTCGGTAACGCAAAAATCGCATTTTTAGAACGTTTTTTGCTCCAGCACCCCCTTTCGGGTAGTGGCACCGACATAAAACATAGCCTATGTTGGAACAAGGGTTGTCACCGTTATTTTGACACCCTTATTTTGACACCATTATTTTTTAAATCGGTTTGGTATTTCCAGAGATTGTGTAGAAACTACCATTTAGAACGTTTTTTAGAACGCTTTTTTTGCATTTTCACCCCTTTTAAATTTCGAATTGTTTATGAACTGTTCTTAGACATCATTTATATCTTATAAGTAATTAATATTCAAAATTTTATATTTCTAGGCCCTTCAGTAACGCTAAAGTCGCATTTTTAGAACGTTTTCTGCTCCTGCACCCCCTTTGGGGTAGTGGCATCGACATAAAACATAGCCTATCTTGGAGCAAGCGTTGTCACCATCATTTTGACACCAATATTTTTTAAATCGGTTTGGTATTTCCTGAGATTGTTTAGAAATTACCATTTAGAACGTTTTATAGAACGCTTTTTGTGCATTTTCACCCCTTTTAAATTTCGAATTGTTTAAGAACTGTTCTTAGACATCATTTTGACACCAATATTTTTTAAATCGGTTTGGTATTTCCTGAGATTGTTTAGAAATTACCATTTAGAACGTTTTATAGAACGCTTTTTGTGCATTTTCACCCCTTTTAAATTTCGAATTGTTTAAGAACTGTTCTTAGACATCATTTTTATCTTATAAGTAACTAACATTCAAAATTTCATGTTTCTAGGCCCTTCAGTAACGCTAAAATCGCATTTTTAGAACGTTTTTTGCTCCTACACCCCCTTTGGGGTAGTGGCACCGACATAAGATATAGCCTATGTTCTAAGTTGGACTAACACCGTCATTTTGATACCATTACTTTTGGAATCGGTTCGGTAGTTCCAGAGCTTACCTCCGACAAATAAACAATTTTTCCCTCTTTATAATAGGAGTATAGATAACGAAATCGAATCATTCTGCATCAGATAAAGCATGTACTTCTGCTATATAAGCAGAAGTATGACCATTTTTCTTATATGTCTTGAATCTGAAGTGAAATGAAAAAAAAATTAAATGCGGTCAACGTGCATTCAAACAATATTATTTTTTATTCATTTAATTCTTTAAAAACAAAGCTAAGAGTTTCATTTCTCCAATGAATTGCTCAATCTTTTATTCTGTGATTAACACAGCCTACAAAAATATTTCATTGTTGTAGTTTTTGACAATGTTTTGACACTATCATTATTCATGCTTATCGATTTTCACTTTTGCACTTCTTACTGTTAATATCGTATTTTTTTTTTCTTTTTCTTTTTTTTTTTTTTTTGCTAAAATAGAACTTTTAAAAAAAGAGAAGAGTTATTTTTCGAAAGAATTAAGTGACAACATACGAATCACCAACATGAAAACATTACGGAGCAAATTTCTGTTATAATCTTAGAATAATGTCACATAAAAATAGAATGTTTCAACAACAGTCTTTCTATAAATTTCTAAGTATTAAAAACAAACACAAAAATCTTAATTGCATTTAAAGGCTGTAAAGAATTAAAAAGAAAAAAATCCTACGGATTTAAAACAGGGTTATACTTATTAATCAATTATTCGATCCAATTAATTGCGAATTGGTTTATTGTTTTTGTTGTTGTCTTTTTGTTTTTTTTTTAAGATTCCTAATCTAAAAACAAGTATCACATGAGAAAATATCGTTCAATATTTTGGAATTTATTACTTTATTTCTTCTTGAGTACTATTAACGAATTACAAATTTAAAAGTCAGTTATTTTTGCCATGTACATTCTAGATTTTAGAAATAAAATTTTCTTTCTCATCTGGAAAACTTAATTAATCTTCTGAGTAAAACTGGAAAGCTTATCTAACTAAAAATGAATTTTTTGCGTGAAATATGTTTGTAATTAATCAGCGTATCAAAAACTTTAGGTATAAAGTTTCTTAATATCGAATTTCGATAAAATCTTAAGATAAATTATGCTTTTAATTAGTATAGCTATATGCAGTCTCTATTTTAACTGGTGAATTCAGTTTTCAGTACTTTTTAGGAGAACAAGTAAAAATTTAACTCTAGTATAAAGAAAAAGAAATTATGTTGCCACTGCCATAATTCAGTTTATTGTGACCTTCATAATTTTTCGGCTGATAATTTTTTAAAAAGTTGTATATAAAAACATGAAAATTGATAGTTTTATAAATAAAAGTATGCAAAACAAGCGGAAGCAGACAGTTTTTAAATCGAAGATTTTAATCACTATTACAAGGTGTGGCTATTAATTTATTGGACTGTCGAAATAACTTCTGAAATATGAATGTACGGTATATAACTGTTTAATATGTTTAGGAGTAATTTCCTTCTGACTTAAAATCTTCAGCTCTCCGACTCTCACGGCTCTACAATTATTTGAAGCAACTTGCAAAATCATCTTTGCGAAACCTTTTAATTTCGGCCGTCACGTTTTCTTTGATGTTAGCACTATTCGGAAATCTTGTTAGCCCCTGGTATGCTATTTCTTTCTCCCAGGTTATTTAGTGTCGTCTCCAAAAAATAACATTACGTTGTATAAGCCAGCCGTAAATCAGGTGTATCATTGTACGATTAAATATTCTATAGCAATGTTTTAAACTTCTAAGCATCGCACATTTTCAATTTTTATACCGTTGTATTGGGGAAAAAAGTACTTTTTAATGCAATTAGTTTGAAAACTGTCTCTCCATTTATTTTTGAAATGTTAATTTTTTGGTTGTTTTTAGTGGCATTTGTACAATTTTGGCAACTCAAGTACTCCATTTCTGCAGAAAGTAAAGGAAAAATAGTTGAAAAATAGTAATTACATCTTTTTCTTGCCATTTTCCCATAAAAACTGAAAACATTTATTGAAAATACGTGCTATTTTGAGAAAAATATTTAAATGAGTGATTTCTGATAAAACATGGAGCTATTATAAACTAAATTTAATTTTAAGTATCTATAGTAATATTACAAATACATGAAGGCATATGAATCATTAGACAGACGATTTTTTTGTCAAGTTTCTTGCTGATTTCTTTTTCTGGATTTGTGTATTATTCTGAAATAGTGACGTCCTATGCATACTTTATTGCAGATGTTGTTTATGGCTGGACCGTAAATGAGGAATTCTTCAGCGGATTTGGATGACGTCGTTTTATATAAAAAAAAATCGCGTGTTTTAAGTGTTAAAACTGAACTACAGTAGAGTCCCGATTATCCGAGTCCCGCTTAACCGAGTTTCCGCTTTAACGGATTATTTTCTGCTGATGGACTGATGGCTTCTATTATTATGAAACAGACATTATAAATGAAGTGTTAGGTGAAGATGAAAGAGCAGTCGTAAAAAGTTAGAACTCTGATTTTCTGGTCAGAGTGGAAAAAAAAAAATGGCCATAATTATTTTTGCAAAAAAAATTATCCACTTTATCATGATCAATGATCATGATAAAGTGGATGAGACACTGTACATTTGGTTTGTGCAATGTAGAAGTTTAGGTCTTCCTGTCAGTGTGTCAATTCTGATGGGAAAAGTTCTCGCTTTGAAGATAATTACGGGTGGCACAATTTTTACTGCCAGCAAGGTTGGCTGAGTCCCTGGAAAAACTTTATGGCGTCCGTCAAGTGATGGTAATAGGAGAAAGCAAATCAGCAGATGAAAAGGCGGTAGAGAAACTTCAAAAGGACTTTGAGAAACTGATTAAAGAAAATATCCTGGTGCCCGCCGAGGTCTATAACGCAAATGAAACGGCGCTCTTCTGTAAAATGTTGCCCTCGAAAACCTTAGTTGTGGAAAATGAATCAGCTGCACGTGGTTATAAGCAACAGGAAGCACGGGTCACAGTTCTGGCATGCACTGATGCCAATGGTAGAAATAAACTGCCTCTTTTGGTGATTTAGGGAAATCTGCACGTCCAGTGTGCTTCAAAAACATTAAAATGGGATTTTTACAATCACTGTACGGCAATTAGCAAAAAACGTGGATGGATTCGTTAACATTTCAGTATAGATTTCATCTTGTATTCGTTCCCCATGTTAAAAAAGAACTTCAGGCAAAGAAATTACTTTTAAAGGCTGTACTAATTTTAGACAATGCTCCATTACACCCTAATGCCGATGATCTAATTGATGGTGATGTCCAAGCCGCTTTTTTTGCCAGCGAATGTTACATCAGTCATTCAACCACTCGATCATGATATTCTAGAGGCATTGAAAAGGCTTTACGGACGAGCTTTGTTGTTAACGTTGCTTCATTCGATGGACAGTAAGATGACTACAGAAAAGTTAATAAAAACCTGGAAAGGTGTGAACCTCCATCATGTTGTTTTGAATTTAGCAGAAGCATGACATGATATTTCCGACGAAAAAATAATGAAATGCTGTAAAAACCTTTGGCGGCTCGGCGCTGTCAACAGCGAGGACGAAACTGCAAATGACAATCTCATCAGTAATAAGGATTTCGAAGAAGTGTTCAGCCAACTGCCTGCGTGTAAACACGTTGTCGTGTTAGGCATTATGAATTGGCTTCAGTACGACCAAACGGAAGTTTCACACCACATTTTGACAGACGAATAATTCGTTGAGAGTGTGATGGTGAAAGAGGTTGAAGATGAAAACAATGAAGAGTGCAGCAATGCAAATGAAGGCCATATTACCCACACAGAAGCTGCAACACATTTTGAAAAGGGCCATGCTATAACAGCGCGATACAAACAGCACGGGTGTACTACTGTTGAAACATTTAATGAATAAAGCTTGCGTACGACGTATGAAAACCCAAAAACAGAAGAAAATAACGGAGTTGCTTAAACCCAAAGATCCACAAAATTCATTTGTAGAATCTGACTATTGATCACTTGTTAATCATTTTTTACTTTAAACATTTGTAACTCAACCATTGTAATCATTTTGTAACCTTTTCAATGTAATTTTACTAATAAATTTTTAACACTTAAAAAAATAAATAAGTAAAATTAAATTAAAATATGGAAACAAAGATAAAAATTGGTGGTACACAATGTGTGTTGCGCGCATGCTTTATGGCACGTGAATCACATAACTATTCGCCTTTTTTGTAATCCGACGTTTATGGTAATCCGACGATACTCACAAATAGGAATTGGTGGATTAGAGGATTTCTAATGTAATTGTATTTCACATAAAATTATCTTATAATTTATTTTCCTAGAAATTGAGAACTAAATCGTGCGTTTGTTGTATGAGTGAAGATAAGAAGTTGATTAATAAAACAAGCTTCACTGAAGCTAATGTGAGAAAATCTGATATTAAAGTGAAATTAACATCAAAGGTTTACTCTCATTTTAAGAGATTGAGAGCATTCCCGCTATTTGTATTTCACGATTGGCACCCTAGATTGCGCATATTAAATTCCTTTTCGTTTAAATGTGACAAACAGCTTCTTAGCGTCAGTGGATATTCTTCGTTTCTATCTGATATTTCAAGGTAGGTCGTTGTCATTATTCAATAATCGTTAACTTATGATTACTATAGCAGAATATCGCTGTTTTCCCTCCAATTCAATTTCAAGAACCCACAAAACCATGTTCATAATTACCTCTCACTTTTTGTGATGTGGGGTAGTTACGAAGAGTTTTTTTCTAAGTGTATTGTTCCAAAGTAGAATAGCATTAAGTTACAAATGAAGGCATAACTGCTTGTACAGTGGAAACAGTGGCTACAGTTCGTTTGGACAGATTTTCGTTTAAAAATATAAAATAATACACATTTGATGGTGTACGCTATTAACGTCAGTTAAGCTATTAATGTTAGGTGCTGGAAAGAGTGTCGTTTAAAAATATAAAATCAAAACAAACCAGAGTGTACTTAGTATGCCCGAAATACGAGGTTCGAAGCAGTGGGGCCCCTAGTTTTAGGCTCATTTGGATAGATTTTCAACGTGAATATCAAATCATACAAATTCAAAGTTTAACGCTCCCGAAGGCAAAGGGGCTCTCAACAGCAGATTCGTTTCGAAAGTTTTTCGTTTAAAACTATAAATTCATTTAATATTAATTATAAGTATATTGAACGTTAATATCCGCAAGATCGGAGAACTCCAGGCGGGTGAGCAATATGTAGAATTATTCGTTTATAAACTTTTAATTGAAACAAAATTGTGTATGAAAAAATGTCTTTTGCATTACACGATCCCGACATAAAAATAGAGATGATGTGTCACCATTTCCCCGTAGTCACTGCTGGAACTGTGAACATCTGCGGTAGTTTTGAACAGGCAGGTTTAGGTAGCTTAATTACATCGCACAGTTCCAATAACTAAATGTAATTCACATATAGGAGAGAAAAAATATATTTATGGCGTTTGGCAAAGTTTTACATTGATCAAGTATACTCCTTAAAGCCGTCAATATTTGAACCTTACAAAATTCCTTTACAATAATTAACCTAATTGATCTAAAAAATAATGAGTTCTGTCAGAAAAGTTTATCCAGAAATAATGTCAAAACTGACAAATGTTTTAACAAAGATGAAACTTTAAAATGACTAGAGTTGATGAATGAGTTGTGTGAGAGTGTGAAAGTTACTAATGAATGACCTGAGGTGTTTGTCGCATTTTGATAATCGTGGTATTGTTGGAAAGAACTTGTCGTGAGAAACAAAAATCTAGTGGAACTACACGTCAGAAATGACTTGTAGGCAGGAAATGTACTTCAAAGAAAAGTGTAGGAAAATGTCAAAGTCATGATTATACCTGGAGGTACAACGAAATAGCTCCAGCTGCTTGATATTGAAAAGTTTCATGACTACAAACTTATACCGATTTATGTCTTGGAAAAGATTTGACTACAAAGGAAGCTATCGTAAAATAGATTTACAACCAAATCTTCGCACTTAAATTTGAATGCATGCGCCGATATGCTTTCCAAAAGGCGTTAGTACGAATTGAAATACCAAACTTCACATCTGAGATACAAGTATGTTTCATACTAACAGCCAAAACTTGTAATAGATAACCTCTTGATAACCCAACTGTTTATCAAATGTGCCTGGTGTGAAGAGTTCCTATTCTTTACGCGCTTTTACACTGACACCCACTTTCACTAATATTCAAGTGATCAGCCAAATGTCATAAATGAACCGACTATCATATCGCTCACTCTCATGAAAAATGACACATCTCGCAAAGATTCATTTTGCGTTTTATTCCACTAACAGGTCTGTCATAGGTGTGTCTTGCTACACAAACAAATTTATAGGTGTATTATACGGGAAATCACTTTATTACACTATTTGTCCATTCGTGACCGTAGAAAAGGGGTGGATTGTATGGGGAGGTAAATTTATCCAACCCTCTCAACCGCATCATACATCTTCATTCTTAAGGGTTTTACGCTTTTATGCATATTTTTACTCTTGCATGCTGAGCTAAGTGCTGCAATTTCAAGTTATAGTAAAATCATGCACATTTTCTTTTGCATCTCCTGTGAAATTTTACTTTTGTCGAGATGCGTCACTTTTCTTGCGGGTGAGCGATATGGTCTACAACGTCTTTACTAATCGCAATATTTTGTGGCATAGCGGCCTTTTCTGTCTTAATAAGACCATTTTCATAACATTCCATAACAAACAGTACATTTCTTTCATTGTATTATACAGAATACATTGTCTATCTTAACAGCATTACAAACACATGACAATAGCTCACAGTCACATTTGAAAAAATGCTTATTAACCATTTGGAAAAATGGTTATTTTTCTCTGTCAGGGTAGGAAATCAAAAACATATCTGAAGCGTTTTATTGGTTAAATCCGCATTTTATTCGTTTTCTAATTGATCTATACAGTAATCTGTATTTCCCTTTACTTTCAACAGAGATGGATACTTCTGTTGCCACTATGACAAAAAAGTAATAAAAACTACAAAAAAATTAATAACTCAGAAACAAATTGAGATACAGCTTTCAAACAAATTGCATTTAAAAGTACATTTTTTTCTCTATACCACGGTGTAAAAAGTAATATTGTGGGATGTTTAGAAGTTTAAGAATGAAATTTCATTTAAAGTCGTCAGATTTCTTGGAAATCTGATGATGGAAAAGCCTTTTCCCGAACAGCCAATGAAATGCTTGGATAATACGTAAGTTTCAGGTGGATAATATGTAAGTTTCAGTAAATCTGAAGAGTCGCAGGCGATTTTTGTCGCTTTCAACTTTTACGTGTAATAACACTATTAATGTTTAATTCATGGCGTACGTAATGTATGATCAACTCCGTGTGATTTTTTAAGTCTTAAATTTTAGTCTTTGAAAAAATCATATTCCAAATGGTCGTTGTAATTTGTTAAATTGTTTTTTTATTATTATTATTATTAAATTTTTTTTTATTTATTTATTTATCTTTTGGTGGAATGCTTGTGCAAATTGCCTTGCCGCTACTGCTGAGCTAATTTCGGACGGGTAGTTCTACCGGGTTTTTGTTTCTCACGACAAGACTTTTCCAACGATACAACTCATATCCAAATCGACGACGATCTCCTGTGGTAGTTCTCTTGTTAGGCCAATAGAAACCAGGAGTAATTAAAAAAATTTCAAGAGTTTTTCTCCCAAATAAGGGGAGTTCCACAAAATATTCCCACGTAATGCTTTCCCAAAAGAAATTCCCCAAAAGACACAGAACTCCCCAAAATAAGGGAAAATCCCCAAATCTGGCAATACTGCTCGACGCGCTTTTGTACAGCAAACATTACAATATAATTTTATTTGCCTTTAATCTAAAATCACACACTTTGTCATGTTAATCCTATAGAAAAATGCAATTTCTAATTCATTTACGAGACTTTTGCATTGAAATAAAATAAATTACATTCCAAACTAATGACAGAAACTGAAGTTTAAATAGATTTATAAAAGTTGAGTTTGTGAGACAATAAGGACGCGAAAATAACAATAAAGACTAAAAATTTTTTAAATAAAATGTATTTTCAGTTTGTAATACAGAAAATAGGAAGTGTCATCTCAGAAAGATACAATTTTTAACAATCATGTGTAATAAAATAAAATTTGCACGCTATGAAAACATGACTTTGAGAGCAGTAACAAAATTAAATTTTAAAGTGTTAGATCATCTTGATATTGGGTCTACATACTGAATGCAACTACATATATATAATTTACAGCCTTGACCCATGTACAAAATTGGGATAGGTGTCCATTTAGGAAATCCTACTATATACAACGAAACCATAAAATTACAGCATTAAAAAAAAGAGCTATTTTACGTATCTTTTAAATTCTGTACTATTTTCTTCCTAATAATATTGAAAAGCTGGAAAATATTTTTAGCAATAGCAGATTGTTTGTCTTCAGTTCTTTTTTTTATTTAAATAAACAGATTTCTTTTCTCATTGTATGCTCTTCTTATGTACATTTTCTTTTTTCGTCCCAAATCTTTATATAAGGGGCTTGGTTTTATAATATTTTCTACATCAGCGATGTCACGTATTGCATTATTTTGTAATTATAAAATATCTAAGAGCAGCTAGCTGTTTCTGGTTTTAGTGTTTCCTTCAAGTATTTTTTCATTCAATAATTTTTCTCTTCCTGTTTATTATATATTTTTTTCTTTTTGTGTGCTCTTATGTATATTTTCTTTTTTCGTCCCAAATCTTTCTATAAGGAGCTTAATTTTATATTTTCTACATCAGTGACGTGACGTATTGCATTATTTTGTAATTATAAAATACATAAGAACAGCTAGCTTTTCCTGGTTTTAATTTTCTCTCAAGGTTTTTTTCATTCAATAATTTTTCTTTTTGTATGCTCTTCTTATCTGGGAGCACGGCAGTGCGTCCGCCAAGTTCGCACAAGCCGTAAGCTACCTTTTCCTGAACCATTTCGGCATACTTTTCACCCCCTCATAACGTCGTTTTAGGGAGGGATATAGAATTTTTTCTTTTATACACATGTTCGTATGATCAAACTGAACTAAGGTTCCACGATTTCATGTTTCTGTATTTAGTAGTTTTCGAAATATTAAATTCCGAAAAAGCGCTTTTTTGTCACTGACTCACTTCGCATCATCAAATAACTAAGGTACTTCTAAAAGCCGTAGAATCATGAAATTTCACAAGTAAGTCGGTTTTGTAGCACAATTAACCAGAAAAATCTGAAAACACAGAATTTCCGCCTCTAAACCCTTAAAACAGGGGGTGTTGATTTGGCCGTAAACAGTTCCTTCACATTTAATTGCGCCAATGTTGGTCGCCAATACTCGATTACAGAGTTTTGAAGGGGTCACGTAATTTCAAGCAGAATAAAACTTTATATATATGCTTTCTAAAAGATTTTTGTTAAATAGAAAAAAATGAATATACCTAAAAATTTTAATCAGTATAAGTTATGATATATTCACGATATTAAAACAATAAAACATTTAACAGAATATAACCGCAATTCGGTATGTTTCCGATATAGTAGCCTTGGCGAAATAGAGAAAATAGCCTTGACGAGAAAAGAAATTTGATAATAACGTATTTTCTGGCAACCTATCTACTGTGTCATACACACAAGCAATTTTTTCCATATGTATACAATTTATTTAATGTAAGGAACCCGTTTATTTATTTTTATATACCAACATAAATAATTCGTATATAAAAAACAATATTTTATACGTGTATAAATAAAATGTTTATATGTATATAAATACATATAAATAACATAAAAGTTCATCAGGTTTGTTTTCATAGTTGTTTATATCATTTGGCAACATATCCCAGTTTCTGAAGTTCGAATTGCGCCAAGATTAAAAAAAAAAACGCCAAGGTCCCTATAGTGGAAAAATATCCTAATTCTCATATGAAAGTTTAAAAATCTGCTTTTAATTAAATGAAATGTGTAACTAATAAAGCTGTATTTAACGATGTGTGACAAATGCGGCGTCCGAAGTCCGCTGCTAATGTTATTATCTTGTATTATTAGCCTACTTACTGTTAATTTATTGTTAATTTTAAATCTGTAAAAGAAAGATTATAGTTATAGATCAGATATGTTGGTTGCCAAAACTCCATTACAGAAAATTATCCTGAGTTATAAAGGCGTTACATGATTTCAAAATTAATGAAATTTTATAAGCTTTTACAAAAATCGTAATAATGCAAATCTTTCAGTTTATCTGTCCATCTTTCTATCGTTTACTTACTTCAAACAAATTTTATTAAAGACCGGGAGGCGTCTGCGCAGATCATCACCTCATCGAGTTGACGGCTGAAATTTTAGGACAAGTTAAAAATCGATTAGCGTATTAAAATGTAACTGGTCCGCCAAGTCATATCTTTGTGGAAACCACCTGCAGACACGATTTTACCGGTTAATTGGTGGATTTTTCATTGTGTTTTCCTGCACCCATTCCTCCATGTTTCCATACTTTTGGATGCAGGAAAATACAATAGTAAACCTATCAGTCACCCACTAAAATTAGGTCTTTAGGTTGTTTCTACGAAGATATGACTTAACAGACCAGTTGCATTTTAATGTACTAATCTAGTTTTAACTAATCCTAATATTTCAGCTGTAAACTCGATGAGGTGATGGTGTGTGCAGACGCCTCCCGGTCTGTTATAAATGTCGGAATTCTAATCTCAATAGCACTCTGGTCAATCTTGCAATAACTCCTACTATTTATGGAACACTGTTCCTTTAAGTGCGTTTTAGTGATGTTAAAGAACTTTATACGTATGCATCATACATATTATACATATGCATATAATACGTAATACATTTGCATCATACATATTATAGGTATGTGTATAATAAATAATACATATGCATCATTATGACGTCAGAACAAACAAAGCATTTTTGTCGCCAGTTTTGAGAATTGACATGATATATTACCAAATTTGGTGACACTTCGCTAAATGTCGCCAAGCTTGGCGACTATATGACGTTTGTGGCTATTTTTCAATGAGGTAATTATATGCGAGCCATCTATTTATATTTTTCCGCATATCGTCTGAATAGTTAAATAATATAACGTACGGATATTTCCAAAGGGCCAGTAGTTACGTCACTGCACAAAACCTCTGGTATTGTTAATATATTGTACTGTTATTATACATACTGTGACTATGTTGTTAATCTTTACTCTGCTGAAACTTCTGTATTATATAAATAGAATTTACGGAAACTATTAAAGCACCGAAACTGACAATTCTCCTTATGATTATTATAATTTTATAATATGTAACCTGTTAATCGGTATGTACCGTTAGAAGGAATCTTCTATAATCCGGTTCCTCGCATTTTAGTTTTCAGGTTTCGAATAAAATTAGCTAAAAACTTAATACCATGGCAAATTGGCTAGTTCTTCAACACGATTATATGAGAAGAATGATAGTTTTTCAAATGGATCATAGCAGTGAATCCGTAGACCTTCTATTCTTCCGTAATCGAGTCTATTGAAAAGGTTAGCATGAAACAAAAAGATATTAGCAGCAATATGGTTTAATGTAAATGCAGATATTATCAAAGGATTTAATAAGAATCATTTCACTTGTACCGAATCTTATCAGTTAAAATACAATAATTGGCAGTGAGCCCAATTAGAAAAGATTACTTAATAGGATTAAAAATTTCCGCATTAGAGAACGAATCGTAACTGATAAGGAAACATGCATAAGTGAGTTAAGAGATATTTGTCATGAAAGAATGGAATACATAACAACACAAAATATATGATGTGTAATCCATGATCGTAAAGATTTCTTGATTTCTCTATCAAAAGCTTCCGACTGGGCGAAAGAATGGGCAAGTAAATTAATTTATGAATAACAGTAACATGATGCAACGTTTAACGTGCAATTAATAGAGTATATACTGCTTGCTAGAGGCGGCAAGTACTTTAATATAAAAAGAAATAAAGTATGAATTTGTAAAGCTCAATAAAATAATTTTAGGTATTTTTATGCTATCCGGGTGCGAGTGGCAAATCGCCAAATACTGTCCCAAACTCTATTGTTCATATTGCATTCATTTCATTTAAAAATATAAATTTTTCAGTCATCTCATTTAAAATAGATGGATTTCCCTCATTTTATTTAATAGAATATTTAACATAGAAATAAATAAATAAATAAATAAATAACAAATAATAACATAAACCAAAATATTTTATTTGAAAATCAAAGCATTGTTTCTAATTTACACATGTGAAAAATGAAAACTACTATTGGCGAAAAAACAAAATGCTAATTAGGAAATTTGTTCCCGGCTAACATAAAAGTACTGAAATTTAAGTTTTTTTATATTAATATAGCTTAAAAAAAACTAGAAAAACATACAAAAAGTAATGATATCCCAACAAAAAGTTTTCGGTAAAAAAAAAAAGCGCCAAGTTCTCCTTAATGTTTCGGCCAGAAAAAGTAGTGATATCTGAAGTTCGGACAAGGGCACAAGTTAAAAGCCAAACATCCCAAATCTTTCATTGAAAATGGCTTCCTGCGACTTGGCCGTTAATGCCTTCGAGAGGGTTTTTCAAATTTTAAAGTATGTACAAATAAGCTACATGACAACTACATTTTTTGAATATTTTAGGCATTTTGTGGCACAAAGTACAGGAATAAAATACACATTTAAAAAAAGCATTTAAACCACTTCAGTCTATTTAAATGTTTAAAAATTAAATATAACAAAATACTTGTATTCAGAAGGTAATATCCCTAATTGCTAAAATATAATTAGTATAAGCTTTTAACAGTTTATAAATCGAATACCTCTGAATGTATGGAAACAAACTATAATAAATGTTCAAACGAAAAAAATCTCTTTCGTCAATGCACAAGATTTCAATATTATACAATAAAATATAATGTAACATATTGTGAGATTTGAAGGAAGTAAATTTTGTTTTATTACTTAGGTTTTACGTTAATGACTTTAGCTTTAGACCGTACGAAATGGCAATTAAACCACATGTGGACTAAATGATCTGTAATCAAAACTATTGCTTGTTGAAATTGAATGGTATTTATTAGAAATCTTTTACTTATAATGTCTTTATGTGAATTTGCCTCTTGCATACTGATATTAATTTTAATATTTAAACAATTCATAAATGCGAAATTTCCAATCATTAATTTTGAAATGCTGTAGAAGGCATTAACGGCCAAGTCGCAGGAAGCCATTTTCAATGAAAGATTTGGGATGTTTGGCTTTTAACTTGTGCCCTTGTCCGAACTTCAGATATCACTACTTTTTCTGGCCGAAACATTAAGGAGAACTTGGCGCTTTTTTTTTTTACCGAAAACTTTTTGTTGGGATTTATATTATCTTTTTTCACCCAAATCCTTCTATAAGGGGCTTAATTTTATAATATTTGCTACATCAGTGACGTCATGTATTGCATTATTTCGTAATTATAAAATATCTAAGAGCAACTAGTTTTTTCTGGTTTTCTTTTTCCTCAGGTGTTTTTTCTTTCAATAATTTTCCTTTTCCTGTTTATTATATATTTTTTGTGCATAGAAGTGCTTGAAAATCCATCAGCTTCTTTCTTGAATGTTTTGAATCATGCACTGTTCTTCTTATTTTATTTTTTTCCATTTCTGAGCAGTGAGATTTTAGAAAAAGCATTTTACAGGCTTTAAAGCTTTAAGGTATAAATTTATTTAAAGTTTGCTTATTGTAATAACTTCATTTATTTAATTGCTATTTAGTGAAAGCCATTTAAATATTTTCTTGGAAATAACATAACTATAACAGATAAATTACATTTCAAATATACAATATTAGAAATACATTTTAAAGCACTGATTTAAAGGCATTTAGTTCTCAAAGAAGTAGAATTCGCCTATTCTCGACAATTATAGAAGTTTTTTTTAATTCATTCTTAAATATGACCGAAATTTTAAATTGTTACATTTTAACAAATATCTATATACTTTTATTTTGTTTGCCATTTTAATGTTTGTTAACGTTTAACATTTTTTAATTACATCCTTTCTAATATTTTTTTTTTTTATTTAAACTTTTTAAACTCTAAACTTCTTTAATATTTTTACAGTCATATCCTCTCTTCAATCAGCGGAACATCATCTTATTTCAGCTTTATTCCTGAAATTTTGCTCTCAATTATGCTTAAGTCTGCTCTCTATTCTCTTTACTCCCTCTTGTCTCTCCCTACCGTCTCCCCCCGGGATTGCACTTATACTCTAAAGCGAAAGCTGGGTTCCCGGGGCGGTCATCCCTGTCATCCCTGTCTCTCCCTACCTTCTTTCTGCCTGTTCCCTTACTAACGCCTCTCCATTCTCCTCCTGTCTTCTTCGCTCCTCTTTCCCGTTTTCCTTTCCTCCCTCTGCTCATCTTCTTCCACTCCTAATCCATCCTTCTGTCACTTTTCCTTCGCTTCCTTCTTCTCCTACCACATGTCTGTCACCCATTCACCTCTCTCCGACCATCTAACAAAGTACAAACATTGCCTTCTATAGGTATCTCTACAAGGCAATGCTTCAAATTTTATAATTCTTATTTCGAACTCCCTACCTTCATTTCACTTTCTTTGTCTTCCTTACTTCCTGTGAATTTTTGTCTCTTGTTCCCTTATATATGTATGCACGCTGTGTATATTTGTGTGAGTGATGTTTGCGTATGTCACGCATATATGCATATACGCGCACATATTTTCTCTTTCCATTTATACACAAAACATGCACGCATATACATACACATGCAAACAGCGTACACGCGCACACACACAGCACCCCACACTTATACCCGCAACCTATACGTGGAAATTATACATACACGCGCGCAAACACCTTCCACGCAAACACTACTCACACGTACACGAACCCACACAACATGCACTCATCCATAAAACATTACTGACATATCTACGCTCATATACGACCACATTCCCGCTTTCCATTTACACACGATTCACGCGCACACAACCACAACCACCCACCCACGCAAATATCATGCAAACATAAGGCACACACAAGCGCGAATAAGCATGCAGAAGACTCATAAATCATACATCTACGTACATACGCGCTCATATTCTCCCTTTCTATTTATAAACTAAATTCGCACGTACCCATACAGTCATATACATACACACACATACGAAAACATAACACCCTCGCACTTACGCGAACACGTACAGACACGCACATATAACTCACGTACAAATCATACACGCATGCTATACATTGAAACACAACCCCATGCACATGCGCCAGACGCAACCCCACATGAACACATGCGAACACGTTACACACATATACAGTCAAGCACATATATCTCACAGGCACGCTACTCGTAAATTCGCAAACCCATGCATATACCCCCGACACAACCCCCATGCACACACGCAAATACACACATACACATACATACATGCACATATAAATCATAAACAAACCATGCACACACACTAGACGCTACACATAAATACGCAACCCCTATGCATAATGCACACACGCAATGCACGCATACAGACACGGACTCATAATTCACACAGACTTCCATATTACGCAAACGCCACACCAACACACGCAACTTGCATACACACACAATCGCAAACACCATAAACACACATGCAGACACGCACGCATAAATCACTCATAAACCATACACACAACGTACACACACCATACACATACCACATATATACGCACCCCATGCACGCACGCACACAAACATATCTTCCACACACGCGAAACATACATATGCAACCCACACGCACACACGCAATACACATACACACACTTGGAAACACAACACACATACACATACACAGTCTATACGCATATAGAAATCTCATTAATCCATCTACGCACAGGCACTCTCACATTTTCTCTTCCCGTGCACGCACAAAACGCGCACCCACTCACAGTGGCACCACCACACACGCACACACAGGCACGCAAACATACATACAAACATACGGACACGCATTATACACACACTCTTGCAAACACCACACGCATACACCCAAAAATAACACACATACAAGCAAACACTACAAATACACATATACATACACAGTGTACACTCATCTAAAAAACTCATCAATCGCACATCTATACACATACGTGCTCACATTCTTTCTTTCCATTTACACACAAAACACGAGCGCGCTCACCCTGGCACATACGCATACACAGACACGCAAACATATCACCTTTTCATGTGCACACACCCAAACATAACACCTTTTCACGTACACACACACGCAAACATCACTCACACAGATAGAGGCGCGCACACATAACTCTCACACAAACCATACACACATACATCGCTACACATATATACACACACACAGTTATTCTATACAGACGCCACACGTACATACGCATCCTAGATGCCTACACGCAATACATACACACGTTTACAAACGATACAGACCTACACTAATGTCATACACATACAAAAACACAGTGTACACGCATATACTCATAACTCACACATTCGCTGACGTTCTGTCTTTTTTTTTCACACACAAAACACGCGTCCACTCATCTTGGCACTTGCACACACACGCACACACAGACGTGCAAACGTAACACCCACGCACATACAAACACACACAAACACACATACGCACACCTAAGTCACGCACACGCACCATACACATTCCACACGTACATACACAATCCTCATGCAAACACGAAACACCACACGAATACACGCAGTACACACACGTCCACACGCAAACGCAACACACATACACGCGATAAACACACATGTAAATACAACACACACACACATACTTTCACATAGTGTGCACACATATATAAGGGAGATAAATGTGTTTCTATAAAGAATTTGCAGAAAGCGGGGAAGACAAAAAGTGGTAAAAGAGAAAGGGAAAAAGAAAATAGAAGAATAGAATATACGAGGTAGAGGAGAGATGAATGGGCAACAGGCGGCGAGTGGGATGAAGAACTAGTGAGGGAAAGGAAAGAGGGTGATGGAAATGGGGTGGTAATATAGGAGCAGAGCGAGAAGGGGAAGAACGGGAGAGAGAGGCGAAGAGGGCAGGGGAGGTGAGGAGAAACGAAGGAAGAGGAGCAGGTGGAAATACCGAGGGAGAGACGAAAGGTGAGTAGAAAGAGGGGAAGAATCTACTAGTATACAGAACTATAGGGCTAGCTCATCTCTGTGGTATCTTCATAGAGAATAAATAGGGGTGGAGAGAACTTTGATACTTTTGGCTTGTGGGAAGTGGTACAAACATAAGAGTCACGCGCTTTTTAGCGCCAAAGGATGATATATACGTTTGCGAAATGAAAATAGACAAATTACAGTGTTTAAAGTTAAAGTAACACATTTCTTTAACTGTTTTGAAACGGATTTCAGTTCATTTTTTTTCGTTTATACTTTTGAAGTAGTTTACTCTATGGTTTCATTTGGTATATGTTTTATTTATTTTGTTGATAAAAGAAGTTCTGGAATTGTTTTCACTAGAGTATGTCATTTATAGATTATAAAATGTGAATGATAAACACGTTTCTAATATTATGTAGTTCCCTTTTTACCCTCAATTCTACAAAAAGGGGCTTGTACATGTTAAATTACATGTTAACGATTCCATCTTTTACAGCTAATGCACTCACATGCATATATATTTGGGAATATAACTTGAAAAACAGTATTATGGAAAATTATTAATTAATTGAAACTAGTACTTCTGTAATTGACTCAAAATTTTATTAATGCCCAATACTGGCTATAAAATAAAATTGTATTTATATAGCTGACGTATTTAAGCTCCGCTTATATTGCCATGAGTATATGTATTAGTTAATGACGAAAATTTGTTTTCAAGAAATTATTCCATCATTTTTTCAAATTTTTTGCACTTCACATGCATAATCTGGATATTGAGTCTTTTATATTTTATCACGACCGGCAACAATATTGAAATTGTCCAGCAAGCGATAATGCGCCTAATCTCGAATCGTTTACATGAGTAGGACTGCTTATGTGTGTGCCACTTTTCAAGGGAAGGAATAATTGGAAAGCGCACTCCACCACTATCTATTCTCTATGGGTATCTTTTGCCGCTTTGAGCCCACTCCAGGAAGTCCAGTGTGACGTCAATTGGCTCACGCTTAGGGGAGATAATAAGGAGTAGATTGTGATTTACTTATGTGGCTCAATAGGATCGGAAAATCAAATACTGATTCGGTCATATTTTACATTTAAAAAAAGGTTAGTTAATGTTATGTTAAAAAAGATGCAAACACCTAAAAAAATACCTGCTTGTGTGACTGCAGTAATACGCATCAAATAAAAGAAAAGAATGATTTGTTTTGTTTCATCGGTTTTCTAAAAATTGAAATGTCAAATTGATTCGGTTAGCAGATGCTGACGAAAAGAATTAAAGCCGAAAAATGGGCAATACTGCAGAGACCATTTTGTTGAGAAAGATTCTGTTGATGAACTTCAAAACAAACTATGAGGTCTGCTTATCAAGCAAATATTAAAAGATTCTTAGAATTCCAAATGTTAACAATGCCTGAAGCAAAGTCCGAGAAGCGAATAGTACCTCCGAACATCACTAAAAATGTGTAATGCTTCAAAAAGTCATGGTAAACTTCAATTTTCAGTTGAAAGGCAAATAAAATGAATTAGCAATAATAATAAAAAAAATTAAACATCGTGCTTTTAAAATTACGGCACAAAAATTAAAAATAAATGGTCGTTTCTGGAAAGAAACAATAGCTGAAGTCCAGAAATTAAAGAGAAAGATATTGCATACAATCATTAATTTAATACATACTTTTTTTCATAAAGATTCATTTTTTACTGAATAAATGTAAGATGCATTTAAATGCTTCTGCACAAGAAAAAACATTAACATTCACATTTAAAATTATAACCGAACAATCAATATTGCGTACCCCGTAAAAACCACCACTTGGTGCATCTTTGTTTATTTTAATATTGTAATAAATAAACTAAAGCTATTAAAAATGATTTTGTACTGTTAAAATAATAACCAATCTAAAAAAATCTTTTCAGTAAAATCTTTTAAAAAGTCTAATTTTGCATACTAAATTTGAAATGATAATATTATGTTGTATGACTAATTTTGAAAGTAAAAACTAAAACAAGAGCCAGAAAAACACAATTTACCCCTAAACTTTATATAGAATCATCATGAACTATACTAGCACTTCCTGGGACGATTGAGCTAGCCCTAAGCCCTGAACTGCATCATTTAAATGGAAGCATCAGGAATAAAGTAACACCTGCTACAAGAAAGCCTCCCACACGGCACCTGAAGTCGCCATTGATATTACGCTGAATATTCGATTACTATCTTCAGTGGGTTTTTTTTTGTTTGTTTATTTTTTTTTTATTTTTTTTTATTTTTTACGAAGAAGTAGTTATATATCTATATATATAAAAGCCGTTCTCTGTGTGTATGTCCTTTATACAAATCTTTAATTTTTGACTGATTTGCACGAAACTTGCTGTGCATAGGCTTTAGAACGTGGAATAGATCCCTGTCACCTTTAAAAAATCATCAGACCAATATTTATCCCTTTTTTCTATCATCTTTCATAATTTAACATTATAGAAATATCTCATTTTAAATTTTCAAATTCAATAGCTTCTTTCCTGTTGCCACACATCTATAAAACTGCTCAATAATTTTAAAAAAATTGATAACTCGAGTACTTTGTTTTATTAGCCAATAAAAATTCAGACTCGACTGCTATATTTTTACATTTTTGAAATCGACGTCATTCTAATCAGAAAATGCACATTTTTCATATATTTATGTAAAAACTTTAACAAAGCATGTTTTAAAATGACCTTAGAAGTACTTTAGTTGAATGTTAAAAAATCTATTTTAATGAAGTCGTTTCAATATCAAGAATCAAATAAGGA
The DNA here is from genome assembly GCA_963932465.1 of Maratus speciosus. Classification (NCBI taxonomy): domain Eukaryota; kingdom Metazoa; phylum Arthropoda; class Arachnida; order Araneae; family Salticidae; genus Maratus; species Maratus speciosus. The sequence continues at coordinate 121,153,431 of OZ010786.1, forward strand.
AAATGGTAATAGTAAAAAAAAATCGTTTGCTAGATATGACGTCAATGTCATCAATATAATTTCAAACTGGCTCTAAAAACTGGATGCTACAATTTATTCCCTATTTCTTTGTAATCTTTAATTATATCATTTAGATAAATGTTTTAATACCTGAAATGCAGTGATAACATTCTACGATTTGTATCGAATACGGTTACATAAAATAAGATTTTTGTACGATTTATATTAAATAGAAATTATAGCTACTATTTTTTAGGGTAAGCTTTTTTTCTTTTTTAAACAAAATTTCATGACTGACAGACTTTTTTGTTAGACGTTGAAATAATGGGATGCATGATGTTTAGAGATCAAATTGCAGTAAAAGCGTAATTTATGGTACGGTTAGGTTGTTGCTACCAACAATATGGTGCTAGACGTTACTCATAGATATGTCTTTTCTTCATAATATTGCATTAATAGCAAACGGATGTATCTTTCTGAATTGGGTTACAGGATTTAAAAATATATCCGTGATTGAAAATTAATTTAAAATGGATAAACAATCCGTAAATTGAGATAAGCTTTTCAAAAAAAAATTACCGAAAGTACTTTTTGTATTCTATTAGATTTTGGAATAATCAAATGTGCGATGTTTAAAGATCAAATTGCAGTAAAAGTTAAATTTATGGTTGGGTTAGGTTATTGCCACCAATAATATGTGCTAGAGTTACTCATAGTTCATCAATGTCTTTACTTTATAATATTGAATTAAGAACAAACAGGTATATCTTTCGTAATTGGGCTGCATGTAGGGATGATATTTCCACGTTTTTGCACACCGATATATTCTTAAAGAAAATGTTGTTCTGTTAAATCAAGAGAGTGTCCCGATTAAATGAAATATCATTTACTCTAACAAAATACTGGTGTGAAAAAATGCGGAAATCTTATCCCTGGCTGCATGCAAATCAAAAATATCCATGATTGAAAATTACTTTAAAATCCATTCACATGAAAAAATTGAGATACAATTTTCAAATAAATTTCATTTGACAGAAGCTTTTTCTATTCGACAGTGTGAAAAACGAAATTGTATGATGATCATAAGTTAAAAAATTTTTAGTAAAGGCAAAATTTATGGGTTAGGTCATTGCCATCATCAAGTATAATGTCACAATTGGCATTGTGTTTGTAGTTTTATATATATATATATATATATATATATTCTGAAGATGACTCAATGAAAGAGTCGAAACATGTAAATTTTTAATATTTTTAATGTTTTTTATTATTTAAATGACGCTTTTTAAGCAAATAATTGTACTTTAATATATGTTATGACATTTGTTTGGAATATACATTGTTATGGTATAGTTAATAGTAGACGCAATTAAAACTATTTTACTTATATTTCTTATCGGTCTTTTAACGATTCGTGGACGGTAATGCACCAATCTCAGTTATTGTCACTGCCGTATTATTTCATTTTAATGTATTTTACCCGGGTGGACCATTATTATTGACACGAACGAAGCCGGGTAGATCTGCTAGTTTGTAATAAAATACCGAAAAATTTCGTATTCTTTGCTGAAGACAGTAAATAAAAACTTTGAGAAAATAAATATTCTAAGGTAAACGAATCTGATATCGGATTCTTATATCAATTGTTTATTTTGCAAATAAGTCTTATTTACTAAATTGCAGTACTTTTATTTAGAGTTAATATGCAATACATATTCACCCAACACAATATATAATACAAATGTGGGTATACAAAATGCAATTTTTTCTTATGAGAAAGTATGGGATATACTTAAATTACAAATTGTTTAATCTGATATAGTTTTTCTTTTGCTTTTGTTCTCAAAAAGCGCAATATTTGCATTAATAAACTGTAAAATAAAGATTATTTTATTTACATTGATTTATTATCTAAATCTTTATTACTCCAAAAGTAAATATTAGTATTCAAAAATGTTTATTATTCGTTGAGGTAAGTGAGCGAGACTACTTAACATTTTGATATTAAAAGTGTAACGGTATTTTTTTAGCTTATAACAAAAGTAACATCGAAAATGTTATTTATTCCTACAGAAAAGCGCCAAGTAGATTGAGAGCAGATGGATAAACAATTCAGAATAACAATTCTTATAGCAATAATAAATAAAGTTTTATAATTACTATGTTATAATATAAATGAGAATTACTGCCATAAAATAACTTAAAGCAATGTAACATAAACAGTTGAGATAAAAATAGGGATCGCTTTAAAATATTTCTTGAATGAACAGCTATCATTTTCTATGTTCTGAATACACATTATAATTTTTTTTTAGTTTTTATTTGTTTATTTACTTATTTATTTTTTGGTTAGCCACAAAAAAGCAAAAACACAACCAGTGTTACGGATGACTGTCGTAATTGTCCTCACAAATAGACATGACTCATTTATTATACATGTTTGTCTCTGTTCAAGGATATTTCATTCTATATTTAATAGTAAACAATATATTTTCAATTCAATTGAATTGTTAAGTAAAGATTGCTAGCACGTGTTTAGTTACAAACAGTCATACAGTGCCTCAATAAATTTCTAGATTGTATGACGCTAGGGTGCGGAAGGCTTTCTTGTAGGATGCCTCGAATAAAGCCCTTTCTTGTTCACTGACTGATTGAAGAGAGGATCACGTTTCTACATTGCTAGGGCCCCCGCATTAAATGATGTATGTCTGCAATTGAGCATTAATATTTTTGTTAGAAGGGGCCACGAAATATTTCTTTTTCTTGGGTACCGAAATAATTTTGTCTCGGGTCTCCATGTTTGCTTTTCGCCAAGGCCCGAAATTTTTTTTTTCTTTGAGTCTCCGAAGCCTCCTTTTTTCTTTGGAACCCAAGATTACATTGTTTTGGAGACTGTTGGAATAATCAAAAGTGAATAAATTACTGCAATATTGAGAATTTTTCTCTTTTTGAATATTTGTTCTTAAATATAATTATTTGGTGCTCCTAATATTTTATGTATAAATTGCCGGGCATTAAATAATAACACGTAATAATAATCAGTTTCATAAAAAGTCATTATGTTTAGAAATATTTATAAATAAACTTTTAAAATTTTCACAGTGTAAGATAACTGTTAAATTATTATTATAAATAATAAAACTAAACGCTTATATATTTCAAAGCATATTCTATGGACATTATATTACTTATGGTAAACATAAAATGATTAAATACAAATGATAACTATAAAATTATTGCTTCTTAACGAATTCAATATGAGCAAATGCCTTTAAATCAGTACTAATCTATTTTTAACCCGTTAAGAATAAGTGATTAAAGAAATTTATGAAATATTCAAATTTCTATTCAAAAAATAATTTTTTTTATTATATCTATACACTTATGTTGCTGTTATAGCTATGTTTAAGCATATTGCATAAATTAATTTTCGTTATGATAATTATAATGATGAAAATTGTATTATTTACTTTTACTTATTTTGATGATTACCATTTGTTATATTTTCTAAAAGTAAATATTAGGTAATGCCTTTTAATTTTTCTCAGCTAATTTTATTTTTTTTTATCCCCAGCTTTTAAAAGCAATCACGAAAATATTCGTAAAAGCATTAGTTTAAATTTTCTTACTGAGCACCATTTATTTATTAGTTTTAAGTTTTTGAATTCTAATTTAAAGAGAAATTACATAAATTCCATTTTGAGGCAAATAAAAATTAAAAATAGGGGAACCAGTACTTTTTCCAGAAAAGAAAAATTTAGCCCGTTAATAATTTGGAATAATTTCCTCAAACTGACTCCAAACATCGAAAATATGGATTGAAAGAGCCAAGAGAGGAAATGCAATAAATTTAATAATAAGCCTTTACCAAGCTATTTTTGCCCCTTAGCAAGTACTGTGATCATACGTTAGTATAATTGGGAGGCTTCAAAATGAATTCTAATTAACTTTCTCTCAATTCAGAATTATATCCCACCCCCGACTTTTGTAGAAAAAAAATATATATATTACTGAAATAGAGAGTTTTTCTTTTTGAATATTTGTGGTTTTACATAAACCTTCCGTGGTGCTCTTGGTATTTCATGAAGAAGTGACTGAGCAATAAATAATAGCTTTGTATAATCTTTAAATCGGTGCTGAACTATTTTCAATCTATCAATACTAAGTGATTAAAAAAGTTTACAAAATCCTTGTTATTATTATTTTTTTTTAATCTTATAATCGATTAATAAAATTATATTTGTGCAATAAAAAATCTGTAAAAAAATATTTGTAAGTAAAAAACATTTTGTACAAGCAAATATTATGCATTATAAATTAATAATTATGAAAGCATTATCATCATTTTAAATTATTTTTATAAAGTTAGGTGAAAAGATTACCTTCAAAGCCCAATAAAATGCTTTTCGGAAACCCATTGCATTCAGTTGATACCTATTTTCTTGTGATGGATGCTTTTATATTAAATTAACTTGCAATTGGATCTATTGTAAATTAAGCTATTGCATAATGGTCTTGTGGTGGATGGTTTCGTTGTATTTTATTTTGTCAGCTGTTTTGATAGATTATGGAGGTAGTTTTTTCGGCTCCTCATGTCGTAATTAAAGTTGGTCATTTCAAAGCAATCGAAACCCCAATTGAAGAATTTATGCATGAGATGCTTTCCACTGGATAAAATGTTATTAGTTGTTTCAGTGGCGTAGCTACATATTCAGCGCCCTGGAGCAAGTAAAGTTGGTGCGCCCTCTTGTCACCCGAAAAAGTTCTGCGACTTTTTTTTTTTTTTTTTACTTTAAAATTTATATACCAATCTTAATGCGATTTAAAACCTTACTTTTATTTGAAAGTCAGAATATTTCAACACGTATTAAATACGAATAATTAAAAATAAATAATGAAATGAATTATAATTCTATAAGTATGGAGTACCTACCAATATTTTCTGCGAATTGAGCGGGATTTTCGTTTTAAATCGGCCAATTAGCCAGTACAATCTGCTGCCCTTAATATCTGTTTTTCTTTTGAAAGATTTTGAAGCATTGTAGAGAACTAATAAAAAAAAACACTATTGTCAAGATTTTTTTTTTTACTTTTTGCATATGGATGAAACTGTTTTTAGAGTCACAAAATACCAAAATTCCATAAAATTCAAAATATCATAACTTGTTAAGTTTTGGTCATACAAAAAAGAAATTTTTATTATTTTACCCGTATACGGAGAAGATTTTTCTAAATATAACTCATAGTACCCAGGGACCGAATAAAAATGCAAATCTCGTAACTTTTAAAAAATAACTATTTTGACATAAATTACTTTTAAGAGGATGAAGAACAACTTTAAAACTTTATTACTATTGGAACTATATTTCCACAGGTAATGGTTTAGAAAATTAGCCAATGGACAACGACAAAAGTTAACAGCGGGTTTCTCACTGGCTTTTGCTAATTTGAGTAATTTCGCTAATCACTAAAGAAAAACTAGACAAATTCAAATAATGGTAGTAATAGATTCGCCGATAAGAAACACTAAGAATATAAAAACAAGAATAATGAGTTACACAGTAAAGGTTTAATCGTACAATGACATGACTGAGAGTGTCTCCGAAAGAAAAAAAAAACTCCTCTTGCAATTTGGCGATTTCAGTCTTCCGTTTTCTCCCCAAATGAAACATTTTGGTCCCCCTGCAACGAAAACCCTAATTGACACCCTTATACACTGGTGTGCAAAAATTGAAGACTAGATGGTTTTCCGAATGAAACATCATACAGAAGTTTTCCACATCGACCGAAATATCGTACCATAAATTCTCCAAGATGTGAAAATATGGTACAAGTGATCAAAACCATCTAAACAAGAAATCAAAAGGATACAAAAACACTTTATTGAAAAGGTAACTTGGATCACAACTGCAGAGAAGACAGAAATGTCTATCTGACAGGCACCTGGAAAGAACAATTCAGCCTTTAATAGGGGATATGGTCACCGCTGACTGAGATGCAGGGTTTACAACGTCTGTCCATGCTGAAGACGTGGTTGTCAAAGGAGCTGTTGAGACATAGTCCCATTCCGCTTGTAACACCAATTGAAGTTACGGAATCGTTGCTGGCGCCTGGTCACACGCTGGCAAGCGTCTCCCGAGAAAGTTCCACGCATGTTCTATAAGATTTAAGTCCAGGGACCTTGCAGGCCAATCCACGCGTTGTATATTTTCACTCTCCAGGAGCTCTGCGACAGCCACTGTACGATGAGGTGTAGCTTTGTCGTCCATGAAGAGGAAGTCTGGTACCACAGCACATCTAAAAAGACGCACGTTTGGCAAGATAATCTCAGCTCAATAGCGGGTACCAGTTACTGAATCTCCTTGGAAGACGTGGAAGTTCCAACGGCTGCCAAGCGTGATACCGCCCCAAACGTTAACTCCGGCACCTACAAAACTGTCCATTTCGATGCTGTTGGATGGGTGATTGCGTATTCCCTGCTATCTCCAAATGCGTATATATCCAGAATTGCTCGTCAGACTAATTCGGCTCTCATCCATAAAGAGTACTCGACCCCATCCCTGTTATGTCCAGTTCTTGTGTTCCTGGCGCCGCAGAAACCACAGTCTCCGATGAGCAGTCGTTAATGGTACACACCGCACTGTTCGATGTGCGTATAGACCACCTTTGTACAGCCTCTTGACCACACTAAAACGTGATATCTGACGTCCAATAGCCGGTTCCATGTGCCTTTCAATTTCTCCAGCTGTCTGTTGCCTGTTTCTTTTCGCCTTAGGACAATATGGCGCAGCGGCCTTCTTCTGTTGTTGCTGAACGTGGACGACCACCGCTGAACACTCGGACAGCTTGTTCTATCGTTTGAAATGCTCTACAGGCTCGTAAAACGATGCTGTGAGCGATCCTAAACTCTTCTATCACACTTCGACCTTCTTCGAACCTCCCAATGATGCGATATATGGTAAAGTCATCCAGATGACATCTCCTGGATTGGCTGTTGGCCATATCACACAGTAGTAGCAACAAACCGTCGTTGAAATCACTGTACACCATGCAATAGATTTCACTGAATTGCTGAGTGTCCACCGCATCTGTGGTTTATACTCTTGCGACTTTCACCTCTTAACGTTATATGTCATACATGCGCATGCCCAACAGCATCGGTCCAAGGTGTATCTCTTGATTGGCCTTTCAGTCCGTTCTGTTGCCTTGTTGGTCTTTTATGCAAATTTATCTGCTTCGTCCTTAATTTTTGCTCAGCAATGTATATAACTCAAGATTACAGTTTTTACTTTCCATACACATATACAATGTAAGGAAGGAATTAGGAAAGCATTGAAATCCAACTAAAAAATTAAAATAATGGTATATTTTTGCATTTTCAAATACTCTTGAATCCATTCTCACAAGTTTTACAATGGTTCAATATGTATGTGTGTATGTATGCTTGTATGTTAGAATTTCCCCACGTTTTCAGATTCCTAGAGCACGATTTGGTGATTTTTTGATGATGTCGGCAGGTATGTTATAAATCTGTCGCAAGAATTGTATTAATTTTCGAAGAAATTGGCCTACGGATCTGGTATCTAAACTAGTTTTCAACCATTCTGTGACGATAACTGACCAATATTTTCTCTTATATCTCAATTAAATTATTTTTATTGCTCACGTTCATCTTATACCACAACATTTCACTAGACAGACAGTAGCAGCTCAACAAGGGGTTCGCAATCACTTTACTATTAGCAATTTCACAAAAAAATTCTCCTTGTTTTGTCATGGAAAATCTCACGATTAAAACAAATCAAATTTTATATACCTATATTCTGGTAGAAAAGTTATTGTGAACCCTTGCGGGGCCACTATTGCACGCAGGGTCGGACTCGGTCACTGTCAAATATGCAGACCTTGGATTTTTGAAGGGCGCAACATTTTAGAAATTCATTATTATACCACCTAGCTATTAGAAACCAATAATATCCATTACTATTCGAGTTTTTTTCTGGGGATGCTTTCAATTTCGGATCCAGTTCCGAAATTGAAAGTGTTCTTAGAAAAAAAAATCGAAACAGGATAAAGATAACCGTTTAGACATTGAGCTCAGATATTCAATGCAAAGAAAAAGGCGTTTAAAAATACTAAAAATGAGAAATTTGTAATGAACGTTGCCATTGGTTTAAAATTAGCTTGCGAATGACTAGTGTCGGATTCTAAGTATAGCAGAATTTTAGTACTAAATAAGAAAGATTATCTAAACCTATTTTAAACTTTTTGTGCAGCGGAAGGATAAAAAATCTTAATGCTGCTAGTAATAAAAAGAAATGTGCTAATATTTAATTTCCTTTTAAATCAAAGTATCTTTAAAATTTTATGTAGATTCTTATAGAGTAAACTCTGTCTAAAGCTCTATGTAAGACAAATTTCCGTCTTATGCAGAATCCGCCTTAGGCAGAATATACTGTATTTAAAAAAACCTAGCAACAGGGTATAATCGAAGGGACGCAAAAAGAATCTTCAAACAGAACATGAACAGTCCAGATTTAACGTATATACAAAATAGCAGACCGCCGTTTTGATCATCACACTTATAGACAATATTGAAACAGTCCCGTTTTCATATTAAAGTGTAATTTTTGACTAAAAGAATGTTTGATTTATCTTCCTTTTTTTTTTTTTTTTTTTTTTTTTTTTTGCCGAAAATATTATTCATATATTTTTCTTTCCTGAAGCGCAAAAATCAATATAATAAACATTTATATAGGTTAGTTTACAAACATAGCATTGTACGAATACACAACACCTACACATTTCAATCAAATACATATTTAATGATTTTACAAAAAACTAAATAAAAAAATTTGTATATATATTTTGAAATAGAGACGACGCATAGTCCTCTGAAACGAAGAAACTTCCAAAAAAAAATTCAATTCTGCTTTGCAAAGATAAAAAAAAATCATTAATAGAAAAAATGCTTCAAAAAAGTGATTTTTTTTTAATTATTCAATAATTTACGACTGTTCAAATCTAATGCTTATAGAAAATTTTATAACATTTATTATTTCAACTCAGGGGGAGCACAGCATTACATGGTTTAGGTCTCACCAACCCGCAGGTCAGTTGCCTGCACTGTTAAAAATTTGCAGCATTCTGGCAGGTCATTTGACCGTTTTTTTTTTCCGAAAACGGTTACACAACCGTGAATTTAACACTATTATGACCATATTATTGGCCATTTTATGGTCAGAATATAGTTAAATTATGGTTATGAAACCGTTTTTTCAAAAAACGGTCGAATGACCAGCCAGAATGCTGCATAATTTTTAACAGTGTGGCGGGCCAGCCTGAGTGTGCCAGAATTTCACTTAATTTGGTACAATCCTATTTTTTCTTATTTTTTAAACTTATAGACCTTGTTTCAGCATGCGCAAAATGAAACTTTGTTGAAAATTAGGCCATTTGGAATTTTTTTAAGTCTTATGAATGAAAGTGCATATTTTCTTTCAAACCAAGGTCTTTATCATTAGTGGAAATATTTCACCTTTGCATAAAATTAGGATCTAAGATTTTATTCATTGTTATACTTTTTTGAACACACAGTTGGAGTAACTCCAGATTTTTTTTTTCATTTTATTATTCCAAAATTCATTGACTACTACTAATTATGCGATATCGGATGGTGCTGTTGTGTGGGCACAGTCTGATTACGGCCTCAGCAAACTCACATTACTATTTTCAAAAAATGTTTTGCCTTATTTAATTATAAAATTCTGCGATTAAATAAGGTTTAATCTGGAAAAATATTTTTTGAAAAAAAAAGAAATGATATAAATTTGCAACAGTGATAATCATGTTCTGGGGAACACTAAATTTGATAACTAATTTTTTTCTCTCTTTTTGAAGGAAATGCTTATCAATTCTGCATTTTAGATTTACCATATTTTCAAAATCTCAAAAACAATATGCACAAAATTTAATTTGTCGTTTCCCCCTCTTACCCCATCTAAAGTTTGTCGCCTTGGACTGATGTGGAATATGCCTAAATCCGGCTCTTATTGTTTTGTAATCTGCATTGATGAATGTTTAGTTTGCAGACATACAAAAAGAAAACCTTTAAAATTTTCATTTTTTTTTTTCGTTTGTAATATAGTCAATAATTTTCTTCTAGTTGTCAAGCTATTTTTTTTTTTCAAATCGTAAAATAACTAAATTGCTAAGTCTGTTACTCGTAAACATAGGTTTCTCAGTGGTCACTACTTTGACTACCATTATTTCCGTACAGTAATCATCATGATAAATTTCTAAAACATTTTCAATAGAAATGTACCAGGAAGTTCATTGTTTGGAAATAGTGGTAGCCAATAAAGTGACCAATGAGAGCCCTGTAAATAAGTTTTGATTACTTGAAGATTGAAAAATCATCAGTTGTCGTTTACGAAAGAGTCACAGGGTAAAAAATCCGGCATGCTGATATGGTGTTGGAGAAGTTACTTGAGGCTGCAATAAGTTATGAATTAAAATTAAAACTATTTAAAACTAAAAGTAATTTCTGTTAACTGTGTATAAAAATATGTTTTAAATCGAAATAATTGAGGCTAAACACAAGATAAAATATCATAGAAATATGATGGTTGTAAAAATATTCATCTATAATTTCTGATTAATAATGAAAAAAAATATGAAAATATTTTTACAAATGTATATTTCGCTCTTTCTAATTTTGCGCCCTCAGGATTCGTGCGCCTGGAGCAGTTTGCTCCAACTGCTCCACGGTCGCTACGCCCCTGCCTCTCATATGTTAACTCCCGAGCAAAAAAGCATTTTAGATCTTGGTTTAAATTTTTCTCTGTCTTGCAAACCTTCTCTCACCAAATTGATTGCTCCTACTGAGTCTTCCTTTAAACCAGGGTTGGAAAAAAACCGGGGTTTTTTGTAAAAAACCAAAAAAACCGGTTTATTTGGTTTAAACCAGGTTTTTTTGGTTTAAACCGGGTTTTTTTAAATATAATTTCCTATTGTATACAGATGCATATCTGTTGATAAAATAAACATTTTTGATATTATGTAAGTAATATAACTTCAGAAAATATTTAAATTAAATAATTACAGTCAATTATATAGAAAATTGAAATCATTTCTAATTTAAACATTATTAGTAACAGCTATGTCTTATGTTCAAAGTAAACTGCTCTACACAGTGAAACATTGATACCTTGAAAATCGTATGAAGAATCCTTTGATTAATAATATAATAATCAATCAATAAACATTTGATGCAGTTTCATGAATATAATATATTATTCTGTGGTTGTTATTATTATTATTTTTTTTTAATATCCAAATACTTCTGGTTATTTTGTTTTCTGAGTGATAACTCCAAGTGTCCAAGTCAACATTTTTGGCCATTAGATTCAGCAACTAACAGAAAAGATTGATTGGTATTACTGAAATGCTATAAATAGCATTCAATTTTTGCAAGCTGTGTTATTCAATTTGATATCTTAAGTTACTCTTATAAATTCTTTAAGGATAATCTTCCCCAATCCCAATCCAGAAAATTTTCTTTTACAAGGCTGTTCTCAAATCCAAGTAGGCAACTTCCTGACATAAGTTTTAATTTATTTTTGTGCGAAAATGAATGAAACTAGCTGGTGTTGTTGTTCAGAAACTATGTAATTGAGCTGTTTTTTTTAATTTTTTTGCTAACTCAATAGATCTTTCAGAAAATAGAGTCAAAGTGGGCGTTTTGAACCGAATTTCCTCGCGAAGGGAGAAAAAGCACTCAAGAGCAGGCGAAAAACGGGTTTGTCACGTGATCGAATTTGCTGATAACTCAATAAATAATCGATTGATCAAAAGATGGAAAAAACAGTTCAATTCCAAATCGCTTCCGTGGCCAGGCTTTCCAATTGTATACCTTTCCGTTAAAAAAGGAATTTGTAAATATGTCAAAACGTTTTGCGCTTGTTGAGCAGAGCAGTTAAGAACAGCCTTAACCAAAATCTTAAAGATCATTGTATTTTGTTATTAACTGCTGTAAATAATCTGCATTTTTTAAATGAAAATATTTTATGCTAAATATTGAATAATATTTATCTATTTTATTTTTTCTAATTTCACATGTTTTAAGGAAAATCTTTAGAGTACCAGATATGTTCATCAGCACATGCTAATTTTCATTCTACATGCATAGAAACATGACCTAGGCTCATTATGTCTCATGTTGACTGCTGAGATGAAGTGTTAAAAGTAGAAATTACTTCTATCTATAATTTAAAACAATTAAATTACAAAAAAGAGAAAATATTATATTAAACTTTTTCTAAAAAAAACAAATGGTTTTTTTGACAAAAAAACCAATTGGTTTAAACCGTGGTTTAAACCATGGTTAAAACCACTTGGTTTAAACCGTGCCAACCCTGCTTTAAACATAGTAAAGTCACTCCTTTTCAAAAAGAAATTCTTCGTCACATCCTTGCTGATACTATTTCTTCTAATAATTCAAAATTTAAACCTAATCTTTCACGTTCTCAAAATACCCCTCTGAATGAGCTTAAGTCCAATGATAATCTTATTATTGCTAAAGCTGATAAAGGTGGTCAAATTGTTCTTATGGATAAAAAAGATTATTCTGATAAAGTCTATGCTCTCTTATCTGAAGGTCCTTATGTTGAAGTTATAAAAGATCCTACTAATTCGCATCTTTCCACTCTCAAAAAAGCTGTTAAGAATTCTGTTATTTTAAATGACAATACTAAACATAGTGTTATTCCTTCTTCAGCCATTTGTGCGCGTTTTTATGCTTTGTCTAAAGTTCATAAAACCAATGTCCCCTTAAGATCTATCGTCTGTAATATTGGTACTGTTACTTATCCTCTTGCCAAATTTTTAACATCCATTTTTTCTCCTTTATGCATTTCTAATTCTCATACAATAAAAAATTCTTATGATTTTGTTAGTAAATTAAAAAATATTAACCCATCCAATTGTTCTATGCTTTCTCTTGATGTCAAATCTTTATTTACGAATGTTCCGATTGAAGGTGTTCTTTCTTGCTCGGAAAAAAGATTACGTGAATTTCATTTCTCTGATATTGAAGTCCAAGAGTTTAATTTAACTAAAATTTGCATCACTCAAACTACTTTTGAATTTGATAATAAATTTTTCAAACAATCAGATGGCTTAAGTATGGGTAATCCTTTATCTCCAATTCTTTGTGATATTTATATGCATTATTTTGAGGAAAAATTATTAAATCTGGTTAATTTTAAATGTTGGATGCGTTATGTCGACGATACTTTTGTTTTAGTTGATAATCCTTTTGATATTGCTACCATTCTTCTAAGATCACTTTGATTTCGAAAATTATGAAGTAAATAAAGGTTCTAATTATAGTTTAAACACATGAGATATCAAAATACAACATATTTATTAAAATTAGTTTGCAATAATTTTGAATTAGACAATAAATAAGTATGTTAACAAAAATATAAGCAAGGATTGGAAAATACACTGTTAACAAATAAGACAACTTGTCTAAAAACAAAAATAATATGTAAATTAATGCGATATTGTTCCTCCATTTTTTCTTATAACCTCAAACACTCTGTTTTTCATAGAAGTGACCAGGTGATTAAGTACAGATTCAGATATATTGTTCCATTCTTTTACAATGGCTACTTCTAGAAAATAGGCAGATAAAAGCTGTTAATTATTAACATAAACTTTGCGACTTAATGCGCACCAAAAATTTTCCATAGGGTTCAAGCCTGGACTTCGAATTGGTCATGATAAAACCTGATTTTTTTCTTTTTTAAACCATTGCTGGTTGGATTAAGACATATGGCAAGAAGCATTGTCCTGCTGAAACATCCAGTTAGCACCACCTAAAAAAGGTCCAAACGGTATCAAATGATCATATGACAGGCCTGATATTGCGCAGAGTTCATACGTCTAAAAATTCGGTTTAAATCGCATAATCCATCATGACTAAAAGCCTCCCAAACCATTACTGATCCTTCTCCCATTTGTCGACTGAAGCATTGTTTCGGTTCCTTCCTAAAATCATGCTAATAATATTTATAACCATCCGGACCGTCAAGATCAAATGTTTTTTCATCTGAAAATGTCCCTTGTTTCCATTTCTTGCCCTATGACATGACATTTTTAGCCCATTTCTGTCTTTCTTCTTTATGATGCTTCATTAACCTCGTTTTTTTTTTAACAGTTTCATACATTTTGCATTACTGTTTGATTTCAAACTCTTCCAAACCGTTACGTGTGAGGTTGTTATGCTGAAACGGTTCGAAATTTCTCTAGTTGAAAGACTATTCTGAGTTGATAATAAAAATATTTGTCGATCATCACGTGCTGTCAAAGTCTTTTTTCTTCCAGATAGTTTAATTTTACTTCAATCTTTTTTTCTAATTACTTCATTGTGAATGGCAGCTTTAGACCGCTTCATTAATCGAGCTATTTCTCGTTCAAATTTACCAGCACCCTTATAAAAACAAATTTTTTCTGATGTCACATATAATATGTGAATTTCCTCAGTTGGTCTTATAATTTCTTAACTGTCACCTTATTTACGTTTAAAAAAAATTAGACGATTTTAATAAAATGTAACTTAAATTTTAATGTATCAATTATAACAGAAAACCTTCTACGACCAATTTTAAATACCCGCGCTAAAAATTTGCGTATTGTGTCTTCTTCTTCCGAAATGCACCAATTCGTTAGTGGTCTTATAATTTCTTAACGCACTGTAACAACACATGTGTTTAATAAAAATTTTATAGTTTCCAAAAAGAGTACCCCGAAGGTAGGCACATACCTTAATCAAACACATATTTTTTTAAACATTCTGATGTGTAATAAATAAATATAGAAAAACTATATTTCAATTTGAACGACAGATTCACCTTAATAAAATAAATGAGAAAATGAATATTAAATTCACAATATATATCTTTAATTTTTACTTAATATGTGCTAAAATACAAAATGTTAAAACATTCTAAAAACAATCAAAATGATAAAACATTGGAGTCATTTTGATGTTAAAATCCGAGCGCTTTCGACTAAACCATTAGTCGTCATCAGGGAAAATCACTGCTGGATGAAAGACAACTGCTGGTTAAATACCAAAGGGCGAAACCAACGAACCACAAACAGGAGGGTGGGAAGGAAAGAAATAGAGGAGTAGCTAACCTGAAAAAGAGTACATATTAAGTAAAAATTAAATATATATATTGTGAATTTAATATTCATTTTCTTATTCATTCTGATGTGGCTAAAAATAATTCAAAAATTCAATATGTAACGATACAGCATCATTCAACATACCAAATTTACGGGTCGAGCTACTCAAGGTTTAGGAAAATGAAATAAGCATCCAATTTACAAAACATTTATTTTACTACTCGTATATTTGCTTTTTAAATTCAATTGTACTTTCAACTTTTAATCCTATCTAAAACATTTTTCTATCTTTAATTTTAATTATTCTACATTAATTAATCCAAGCTTAAAAAATCATTAATTTTTCATAATCGAGTTCGGAACCGGCGTCAAATTAATGTATTGTAACGGAAATTGTCGTGATAAAACATGAATTTGCAGTCAAAAAGGTTAGACGTGATTTTCAGGATGAACATTGAATGCTTATAAAAGAGTGTTTAAGAAAAACTATTTTTACTTTTATATTTCTTATAGATTGACATAACTGTGAAATGCATATAAAGAAAATAGTTTTTGTGCTGTATTTTCTTCTAAAACATAGATTTCATAGCATTTCTGGTTGAGTGATTTATATTGAAAACTGTCTTACCGCTACTCTAGAAAATGCGTTTCAAAATGGGATGTTATTGCATTTCACGATCGAAAGTTAATGGAGTATAAAAATTCAATTTCTTTAAGAACTACGAAAATATTTTATTTATGCTTTATTTTAAAATAAATACCGTTTCTGTCACATAAATTATTATCCTTGTCTAACAATATTTTATGTTCATAACTATAGACACATTTTAATGCAACACGAGCGACAAAGTAAATACATAAACTAAAAGTCCTTTCGTCATGTGCAGGGAGGAGGAGGTAGCTTTCATATATCTTGGTTTTAAAGTTTTGCAAGTTTAACTTGAAGCTAATTTTACTCAAAGTTTAAAAAGCTGAAATGCGACGAATCCGATAAGAGAACACTCGCCAATGCTAAATTTGAATGAGAATTGCGTCAAATTAGTAAGTTATAGCCAAGTTGGCATAATTTATGGTTACTTATTTTTGGTCGCCAAATTTGGCGATATTTCGCCAAGTGTCTCCCAACTTGGCGAGAATTAAAAGCTAGCGGATATTAATATTTTAGCATTGCGCGGCAGTGCACGGTTCAAATGGCCGCCATTTTAAACAAGATGGCGGATTAAGCTAGTCAACGAACTCGGTCGAGACATTCGTATGGACTATGCACGCAATCAGTCTAATCCAAATCAGTTTATAAATACGAGAGTTACAGCATGAGCAAACAACTGTAAAGCAAATTTTTGTTGTTGTTGTTGTTGCCTTTTAAGTATACTTTTAATTTTATACAATATTTTACATTGGTTCTTTCAAAATTATAACTTACAATTTTTTCAGAATCAACAATAATTATAAATTATAGCATTTAGCTTTCACTATTAACATTCAACATTGTTTCGTTTTAGGTAGCTTTCATTACGAAAAGTAAAAAGCTACCTATTGCAGCCGTTTGGTCGAAAGCACTTCTGGAAAATTTTGGTATATTTTCATCGATCATGTCCCTCAGACCCCAAAACCACTCTCCGTTAAAATGTGACACATATATATATATATATATATATATATACATGATTTTTGTCATGCGATAACTCTCGTATTTATTAACTGATTTGGATGAAATTAATTGTATGCATAGTACGTACCAATGTCTCCACCGTGTTCGTTGTGCAGCTTCATCTGCCATCTTGTTTCAAAATGGCGGGCATTTAATTTTTTTTTTATTAAAAAATTTAAAAAGCGGTGCGAATAAATTAAAAACTGAAAAATAGTTTTCTTAACAGTTTGACCTTAATACAAGGATTCCGGAGCATATTTTGATTTTTCCTTATCTTGAAAAATGGCTGAGATATAGCAGTTTAAATTTCTAGGGTGGCTGACATTTTGAAACAATCTGATATTTCTCATGCTGTAACTCTCGTATTTATAAACTGATTTGGATTAGACTGATTGCGTGCATAGTCCATATCAATATCTCGACCGAGTTCGTTGACTAGCTTCATCCGCCATCTTGTTTAAAAATGGCGGCCATTTGAACCGTGCACTGCCGCGCAATGCTGAAATATTAATATCCGTTAGCTTTTAATTCTCGCCAAGTTGGGCGACACTTGGCGAAATATCGCCAAATTTGGCGACCAAAAATAAGTAACCATAAATTATGCCAACTGGGCTATAACTTACAAATTTGACGCAATTCTCATTCAAATTCAGCATTGGCGAGTGTTCTCTTATCGGATTCGTCGCATTTCAGCTTTTTAAACTTTGAGTAAAATTAGCTTCAAGTTAAACTTGCAAAATTTTAAAACCAAGCTATATGAAAACTACCTCCTCCTCCCGGCACATGCCGAAAGGAGTTTTAGTTTATGTATTTACTTTGTCGCTCGTGTTGCATTAAAATTTGTCTATAGTTATGAACATAAAATATTGTTAGACAAGGATAATAATTTATGTGACAGAAACGGTATTTATTTTAAAATAAAGCATAAATAAAATATTTCCGTAGTTCTTAAAGAAATTGAATTTTTATACTCCATTAACTTTCTATCGTGAAATGCAATAACATCCTATTTTGAAGCGTATTTTCTAGAGTAGCGGTAAGACAGCTTTCAATATAAATCACTCAACCAGAAATGCTATGAAATCTATGTGTTTGAAGAAAATTCAGCACAAAAACTATTTTCTTTATATGCATTTCACAGTTATGTGAATCTATAAGAAGTATAAAAGTAAAAATAGTTTTTCTTAAACACTCTTTTATAAGCATTCAATGTTCATCCTGAAAATCACGTCTAACCTTTTTGACTGCAAATTCATGTTTCATCCCGAAAATTTCCGTTACAATACATTAATTTGGCGCCGGTTCCGAACTCGATTATGAAAAATTAATGATTTTTTAAGCTTGGATTAATAAATGTAGAATAATTAAAATTAAAGATAGAAAAATGTTTTAGATAGGATTGAAAGTTGAAAGTACAATTGAATTTAAAAAGCAAATATACGAGTAGTAAAATAAATGTTTTGTAAATTGGATGCTTATTTTATTTTCGTAAACCTTGAGTAGCTCGAGCCGTAAATTTGGTTACATATTGAATTTTTGAATGTTACAATTTTCATTGCTTCTCTTATGATAAATAAATGTATTGGCTGGAGGGAAAAATTGTTTTACTGTCATTGAAATTTATTTGGATGGTTTCTTCTTGATATAACTCTTGATAGGGCTGTGGTTTTTCTATTATATTTAAGCTATATGCTCCTTTTTTCTATATTTAAATTGCCTGCTTGTCATACCAATGTAGTAATTCTTTGATCCGTCTGCTATAATAAATGTTATTTCATAAACTCCTGAGTAAACCTCAAAATTAATTGGGAGGCCTGAAAAACTCAACGGAGAATATTGAGTTGTTTATAGAGATTGCAGATGTTAGTCGGAAGGACAAAGGTTTTGTTAATTTTTAATTTCTGAAAAATGATGTGCTTTTGATCTTTAGTAACAAATTTTTGCAGATGAATTACATCGGAATCAAAGTCAGAAGGTTTATTGGTTTTTAGGAAAAGGCAGATTGTAATTACTCTGACCGAATTTCTCAAATTCTGATAATTACTTACAGGTTATAAGTTATATTTCTTTTATTGATATATATTTTTAAACAAAGTTTCCAATATAAAAAAAAGGCTGCAGTGGAATCCTCAATTTCATAGTATTAAAAAACGGCATAATACACGGGAGTAAATAATTAAATTTAGATTTGATATTTGCTTTATTTCTATAAGTCGGGATTTCTACTAAGAGTTTTCAATTTTTTCTCTTTCCTTCCATTAAAATAACATGACGTTTATTATGCACAAGATATAACTTTTTCGTTTTCAACAAAAAATAGAGAAATGCATTAGACACCAGTCCTCAATTGACTTGAGTAAATAGCGCATTCTGATGTAGCCACATTAAAAGATCTTTCCAAAAACGCTGAGTGTAATTGCTAACTGATTTGATTACGATAAGCTTGGTTGTTCGTTCTAAACAAATAAAAAATATAAATCAACTATAACTTCGGAACGTCGTGTTCACCTTGAAATAATATAAGAACATTGGAACATACAAAATAAATTATAATTTTTTATTATTAAAAAGGTGTGAATATATATATATATGTAGTATTATATGTATACTAGCAGAACTACCCGGCTTCGCCCGTGTCAATTATAAGAAGCCTTCCAGGTAAAATAAATTAAAACGAAATAATACGGCAATCAAAATAACTGAAATTTGTGCATTCCCATCCACAAATCGTTATAAAGATAATCAAAAAACATGGCGTTGTTGTCTTGCAACTTGTAGTAAAATTCCTGAGCTTTAATAACAGAATGCACGTTTTCTTTGGCGGGTATAAGAGAAAAATATGTGATTTTCCTGACAATACGAAAATAAGAAATTCCTCCAAATCGCGCAGCACTTAGTGAAATTCTCGTTTGTATGACATTATATACATTATAAAGTAAAATCACTATGTCAGTGCCCATTAATTGTGCCCCATAAATTGTAGCCCATAAAATGTGCCTTTACTGCAAATTTTCTAACTTTTAAACATCAGCAATTTCATTTTTTACCATGTCGAATAGAAAAAAGTTCTCTCAAATGAAATTTGTTTGAAAATTGTGCCTCAGTTTTCTGCTTTTTAATGGATTTTAAAGTAGTTTTTAAGAATGGATATTTTTAAAGTTGAGTGCAACTCGATTACGAAAGATGAACCTGTTTACACCTAATGCAATAGTATAAAGAAAAGACATATCTATGAAAAACGCTGGTATCTTATTTTCGGTGGCAACAACCTAACGCAACAAATTTCCCTTTTATTGCAGTTTAACGTCTAAACATTGTACATTCGATTCTTCCAACGTATTATAGAAAACAAAAGTACTTTCAGTGATATTTGTTTGTAATGTTTATCTCAATTTACGAATTTTTTATGGGTTTTAAAATAATTTTTAAGCATGCATATTTTTTTTTTATATGCTTGCAACCCAAATAAAAAAGATTAACTCAATTGTCCAAAACATTGTAAATAATTCAGAATTTGTTTGCTTTCGCGTAATATTCAATAACTAAATTGGCAAACGAAATTAAAACGCCAAAAATAAAATAAAATAAAACACGAATTTAACATATATCAAATCAAACTACTCAAAATAACCTGATAAGTATATAAAATTCAAATGGGAATTTGGTTCCCGGTGCATATAACTTTAATTCTTCAGAACGGATTTCCACTCTACTTGCACTATTAGTTTTTTAGGGAAGATTTTAGTGCGTAACATATTGTTTTCCGTTGCTTAGTCATAGAATTATTGGGGAAAGTTATATAATCATGTGAACCCAATTATGAAGGATTAGTCTTATTAACTGAATGAAAAATGCAGAACTATTTTTATCTCTAAGAATATTGACGGGTTTATCTTCGATAATGGGGCTGTGCGCTAGGGTATTCTTATTTTAATGAGTGTGCCTGACACCTATTATGGCATGCACCTTTGTTTAAAACAATATAGAATGACTTATGTTTTAAGTGACCATCTGGCATGCAACTTGATTACAAAATACTAACCTGCAAATGCTTAAGGTACTTCTCCAGTTCCCTGCTCAACAACGCGAAACTTTCTGACACATTTTCTGACTCATTAAACGTAAAGGCTTAAAATTTGTAGGCCTGACTATTAAAGCGATTTGGAATTGAAATGAGTTTTTCCTTTTTTCATAAATAAATTACTTATCGAGTTATGAGCAATTGTGGTTGCGTGACGGCCGTTTTTTATCCTTTATTGCACTGTAGCGTCCTAAATTCAGTTCAAAATACCAAATGAAAGATCTTATACCTTTACCAACAAATGGAAACTATCTTTCGATTACATAGTTTCTAAATAAGAACTCCTGTCAATTTCATGCGTTCCCGAACAAAAATTAATCAAAAAATATGTCAGAAAATAGCTCCTTTGGATTTGAGAGCAGCCTTAACTTTATGAAGAACCTTAACTTGAAGTTTATGAAAAAACTCACATTTTTAGTTTTAATTTTGGAACTCGCGAAATTTAAATTCAGAAAAAGGATGTTCTTTTGACACATTGTGGTAATTTTTTTAACTATTAAAATTAAAATACATGTTTTCTTTGGCGCGCGTAACAGAAGTATACAATATCTTCACAATACGGGGGAAAATGCAAAAAAATACATCCAAATGAGGTAGTAGTTACTAAAATTTTATTTGGAAAATTTTAAATTTTATTGAAATCAAATCTACAAGGATTAGATGAAATGATGTCATTTTCCATAAATTTTAAATCAAGACATCTGTCAAGATTTTTTTTGAAAATGAAAAAAACCGCTCTCTTTTTGCTATAAATCACAGAAAATGATAGCACTGAATATAAACCAATACAACACTTAGCGATAAAGTATAGCTATAAGATATGACTGTAGTATACAATCGAAGTAGTAAGCAAAATATAAGAGCCATATGTTTACAATGAGTTTGATTACACGTTGAAAAGATTTGATAGAATGTGACGTCATATTTAGCGTTTTTTTTTCTTTTTGTTAAATTGTTTTCATGAAATTTGACTGTTTGTATTAAAATAGATGTTTTAATTTAAAAAAAAAACATTCGAATTGAGGTGCTACGTTATTTTCCCGCTCTTATAGTTAAAGTTTTTATTTTATATACAAAAAAAAGTAAATTTTCTGTTTAGAATGACGTCAATATCAAACACGCAAAATTATAGCAAGAAAATCTGAATTTTTATTGGCAAATAGAAACAAAATACACGCGTTATCCTTATTTTTTTCACATTATTGTGTCATTTTTTAGGGTTTGGCAACATGAAAGAAACATTTGAATTAAAAAATATTTAAAAAGCGATATTTCTATAATGTTAAATTATGGAAGTGGTAGAAAAAAAGGGATAAATAGTGGTCTGATAATTTTTTAAAGTAAACAGTGATCTTTTCCACGTTCTAAAACGAATGTACATAGAGTTTCGTGCAAATCGATCAAAAATTAAAGATTTGTATAAAGGACATACACACAGAGAACGGCTTATATATATATATAGATACCGGGTGTCCCAAAAATGACTGATGGATTTTAAAATTCAATAACTTGCAAACGGTGACAGATATTTAAAAAATTCTTGCAGCAGGGTTATGTATGATGTCAGTAGTTTTTTTACAGTGATTCTTGATTTTAGTTCGAATTTCAAACAATAGATGGCGCTGAGAGCAATAGGTGCTCAGTCCAGACCCGATTTTTGGTACATCGGGATCCATTTAGTGCATTTTAACCTCCTTTTTTCGCATGGAAAAAGAGAGATGCCAAAAAATCGAGCCTGGATTTAGCGGTTATTGCTTATAGCGTCATCTATCGATGCTATTTGTAACTAAAGCTGAGAATCGCAGCATAAAAACTCCTGAGATCTTGCATAACACTCCTGGAAGAATTTTTTTAATATCTGTCACCGTTCGCAAGTTATTGAATTTTAAAATCCATCAGTCATTTTTGGGACACCCGGTATATATAGTATATATAGTATGTACAGTGCGTTAAGAAGTTATAAAACCACTAACGAATTCGTGCACTTCTGAAGAAGAAGACACAATATGAAAATTTTTAGCGTGTATATTTAAAATTGACCGTAGAACGTTTTCTGTTATAATTGCTACATTAAAATTTAAATTACATTTTATTAAAATCTTCTAATATTTTTAAACGTAAATAAAGTGTCAGTTAAGAAATTATAAGACCACCTGAGGAAATTCGCATATTTTACGTCACATCAGAATCATTATAAAACGTACGTGTCTGTATATAGTGAAAGTATTCCCGAGAACAAAAGGTGTGCAGGTTTAGATAGTGTTATTTACGATATATGTGAAAATTCCGCGGGGTAAAGAGTTGCCTGCGACCGAAGTAAGAAAATTTTGGTTTTATAAGGGTGCTGGTAAATCTGAAACAGAAAGAGCTCGGTTAGTGAAGCACTCTAAAACTGCAATTTACAATTAAATAATTCGAAAAAAGGATTGAAATAAAATTAAAAAATCTGCTAGAAAATGGATTTTGACAGCACGGGATGATCGAAAAATATTTTGATTATCAACTCAAAAAGGTCTTCTAACTAGGGAAATTTCGAAGGGTTTCAGTAAAAGAACATCACACGTAACCGTTTGGAAGAGTCTGAAAGCAAATAGTAATGAAAAATGCATGAAACTGTTCAAAAAGCAGACATTATTGAAACATCATAATGAAGAAAGAATGAAATGGGTTAAAAATGTCATGTCGTGGGACAAGAAATGGAAACAAGTGATATTTTCAGATGAAAAAAAAATTAATCTTGACGGTCCGGATGGTTATAAACATTATTGGCATTATTTGAGGAAGGAACCGAAACAATGCTTCAGTCGACAAATGGGAGGAGGATTAGTGATGGTTTGAGGAACTGAACCCTACGGAAAAATTTTGGGGCATATTAAGTCGCAAAGTTTATGCTAATAATAAACAGTTTTTATCTGCCAATTTTCTAGAAGTAGCCATTGCAAAAGAATTGCACAATATTTCTGAATTTGTACTTAATAACCTGCTCACTTCTATGAAAAGCAGAATGTTTGAGGTTAAAAAGAAAAATGGAGGACCAATATCGGATTAATTTACATATCATTTTTGTTTTCAAACAAGAGGTCTTATAATTTGTTAACAGTGTATTTTTCAATCCTTGCTCATATTTTTGTTAACATACTTATTTATTGCATCATTCAAAATTATTGCAAACTAATTTTATTAAATATGTTGTATTTCATATGTTTAAACTATAATTAGAACCTTTATTTACTATATAATTTTCAAAATTAAAGTGATCTTATAATTTCTTAACGCACTGTATATATAGTATAATCGTATATATACTTTATCCATTAATATAAGTTGAGTTTACTTGTGGTTGATATGATTCGTGAAAACATTTTATAGCGATCTTATATTAAATTTTAAGAAATCATAGTAATAACTGAAGCACGTGAAACAAGCAAAATTTACAAAAAAAGGTTTTTTTACATTTTTTTTTTTATATTATGTAAAGAAAATAGTCAAAGAGTTAGACCGAAACCAAGATCTAACAAAAATGGAAAATCACATCATCTTAATACAAAACACTTTCAACACTGCAAGAGTGAAGTTTAGAAATTTCATTTTTTGTTCATAAAGTGAAATGATATATATAAATACAAATTAAAATAAACGCAACGCAGAAAAACTTTATTTTTAGCAATTGCTGTCCATAGTCCATATTGTGTGTGAATTCTTTTGTACAGCCCTGTATCTACACACATCGTAGTACAACGGTGATTAAAAATTAATTAAGTTTAAAAGTTTTAAGTTTAAGTTTAAAAATTAATTAAGTTAAGTTTTAAAACACATATCCTAGCAGAAAGCGTACATCCAGTTATGGCTTAGAGTCAGTCCTACAACCGAATTCATTTAAATAACCGAATTCATTTCTCTGTAAATAAACGATAAACTCTACCCATTTAATAATCTATTGAAAATATCAGTAGAGCACCTCAATAATGTCTATAAATTTCTTTTAAAGGGGTTCGGGACACAAAAATCCTCAAATTTTCTAAAAAAAAATTGTGTTTTTTATGTTAAAATGACGTTTTGTGTTAAAATGACGTTTAAATAATGTTTCTATCTTAATTGGAACAGGAAATATTAATTTTTCGTTTTGGTTTGTTTTCAAAATCTAGCTTTCAAGCAATGGTTGTCACGGAAACGACTTTTCGCGAAAAGACATTTTTTTTCATGATGGGTTTTTTCACCATTTCTTGTATTTAAATTGCTATAAGTCATGAACCATTAAAGATAAAGGATTTAAACTTGGAATACGTCTTTTTCAATTGCTTTACTTTAATTTTGATTCAGCAAATTTGAACAAAAATATTCACTTTTGAAAATATGATTTTTTTAAGTTACATAATTTTTTTAAAGATTTTTACTTTAAATATTTTTTATTAATATTTTTTAAATGGTGAATCAAAATTAAAACTTATATATTTCTGTTTACTTGAATGAAAAAAAAATTGAAATTCTACAAATAATATTTCGAGTTATAACGATTTTAAATTGCCCGACTTTTTTAATAAATTTTAAAATTTAATTTTTTTTTAAATATGAGAAGCTTTATCATGCGATTTTGTTTAGAAATTATATGGTTAACCATCACAAAAAATTTCCAAAATTTTAACTCAATAAATAAAAATTATTTGAAAATGTGTCCCGGACCTCCTTAAATAGTGCAACATCTTTAAAATACACTGCAAAAGATTTTCCGCTTAGGTCATAATGCAATGGAATATGTTTGTGTGTTCCTGTAAACGAACTACGATTGTTACTTACTCTCTGTGCTGTAAGAAAGAATGTTGCTATTTACCTCTGCCATCCATATCAATGTTATTATGTTCGAAACAGTGTAACATCATTAAAATAAGAATTGTTTAAAAAGATTTTTCCCTATTGATCTTTCTGAAGCAGAGCATTTTTGAGTGCCACTGTAAATGAACTATCATACATATTATTTTTGTTGCAAACATCCCTATTTCTCAACTAATATGTAATGTACAATGATGAATGAGTTATGCTTGTACAGGATGTTTTGCCCACATCTGACATTGCATACTGAATTTTCGTTACACCTTTAGGTTGAATATCATCATACATGTTATTTCTGATGCCGACATCCTTTTTATATGTTCGTACAAAAAGCACAACGATTATACGAACAGACTTTTCACATTGTACACTCATATTTCGTTGAAACAAGTCGTTTGATTAAAAAATTGCAATTAATTATAAATTAATGAAAAATGAATCAGAAAATAAATTCTAAGGATTGCAGCGGAAACGCGGGTCTAGTGGTAATTTCTATTTTTTCTATACCCTATTCTATATAAATCCACCTCAGTGATGCATATCAATTTCACTATGTCTGAAATAGTCTATTGATCATTAAAATGCACGAAAAATGATTTTTCCCTATTTAATGTAAGGAAATTTTTTTGAATGGGTAAAAAAAACATAAATGATACGTACTTCATTTTCAGTAACAAACATTCCATGAAAATAAAAGGTCAAGTGCGAGTATTACTAGCGCTCAGAGGGCTCCGTACAATAAATATATTAATTAGTAACTGTATTATTAAAAAAAAAAAAAAATCCCTGCCGGGCCGGCCTACAGGCGGAGGTAGATTTCGAACTTAAGTATATTAATTGCACTTACAAAAACTAAATCATGATTAGATATAAATCCACTTTAACAGTTTTATCTGGCCGCTTTTGACGAGTTTTTATTTCATTTTTATATAATAGCTGGTTTTATCAGAATCATGTTAAGGAGGTATTAAAAAAAAATACTTTTCCATGCTCAACAACTGGAAATTTTCTGGCACATTTTCAGAATCATTTTTAATAGAAAAAATACGAAACTTGCTGACGTGATTTTTAAAAGATTTATAAGCGACATGTGGTTTTATTTTTCTTTCAATTAACTGAAACTTGATTAATAAACAATTACTTTCTCAGTAGGACAATATTTTTTGCTTCTAACACAATCGCTTCGGAAATTCTGTTCAAAATGCCTACTTTGACATCATTTTTTGAAATATATTCTGCTTCTATCAAAAAAGCGATCATTACGGTACATTATATAGTTTCTGAAGAAGAGAATCAATCAATTGGATGCGTTTGAGAGCAAAAATGAATTTAAAAATGAGTAAGAAAATAAGCAGTTTGGATTTGAATACACCCTTAATAAGATGATTTTTTTCTTCAACCGCTATGTATTTTTAATTTGTTTTTGCTGTAAGAATTGGTCCCATCAAAAACTTGTCTATATAAATGTTGAAGACAATATTAAGAAGATGTATGATAAATTCATGGGGATTTTATATCTTGTGAATTAATGGAGTTATGGAAATTTTTCTTCTTCACCCCCCCTTTTTTTGTTTTCGTTTTTAATTTTTTGCGGTACGAATTGATCCTATCAAAAACTTGTAAATATAAAAGTTGTAGATAATATTAAGGAGATGTATAATAAAATTAATTGGATTTGATATCTTGAGAATTGACGAAGTTATGAATTTTTTTCTCCCAAAAACCCTATTTTTTGCGCCCCTTGAGCCAACTTTATCAAAAATCTGTGATACATAAATTTTTGACCCTATTTTAGAAGTAATAAAAACTTTAAACTGATTTGATATGTACAAAAATCAAGAAGTTATGGGGTTTATTCGGTTTTCACAAAATCCCTCCCTATTTCCATCCCCTTGGTCCGATTTTGCCCATTAACGAACTTGACCGAGATTTTATGCCCCTTGATTTTATGTATCAGTTTGGAAGAGATTTGTGCAGAATTGTGGAAGTTATCGTGTCCAGAAGAAAGTGATACATATAGATAGATAGATAGATAGATAAATAGATAAAGTTTTTTACTGAGGGTGGTTTTGGGTTCTAGGGGTCATGATCGGTGTAGATCTGCAAAAATTTTTCAGAAATTCCAACATAGGAAAGAAGCCAATAGGTAGTATTTCATACGAAATCTACCTAAAAAAAGCTATACAATGTAGGATTGGGTTATAGACTATAGCTGTATATACTAAAAAAGGGGCTGTGCATATATAACGTTATCAGCTTAAGGGGGAGGGGGTGTCTGGCACTTGTTTTCGTAAGATATCTGTGGGGGGAGGGGCGTTGCTTTTATCGTTATCATTTTTGATTCAACCAAATTTTTCTTTTTTTCAGAAACTTTTTCTTTACATCCAAATAGTCTGTTACCTTTATTATTATTTTTTTATATGTTTTTATGAAAATACAGTGCTATTATTAAAGCCATTAAATGTTTAGAAAATCATTTTATTTCAAAATTTGGAATACACCAACGTTTGTCATTCCTGTTCTTCTGCCATATGCGCATATAACTCGTTGTTAAATTAATTAGGAATATAATATGTAGGACACGATACTTGCATTTACTAGTAACGAAAGACAACGAATGTTGTCAACAGTTTTATTGACAGGGCTGCCACAGGCGACTATTTTTCTATTCTGTTCGCATCTGTATAGTATATTTCTATAGTGTTTTGTATAGTATATTTCTCTTGCAAATGTTCTTGAACAGTATGTCAATAATTTTTGTTTTGAAAAAGTTGTGTCAGGTAGAATTAAAAAATTTGTCGCCGGTTTCAGCCGTGTATTGATAAATTCTGCTTTTAACCTCCTTGGGCAGAAACCTCCTCGGCAAGAAGACAATATTACTTTTGAATACATTATGTAACATTAGGCTGTTATTAAATGCTTTTAAATTGTAACTAAGTCTTTTAGATGTTATATGATTTAAATTTATTTCATTTATTGATATTTTATTGACTTTTTGAATCTGTAAAGTATGCAACTAATAAATGTATAATCATATTTGTATATCACTGTAAGTGTATAAAAAGAGAGGAAAATAATCTAAAAATAAAATCATTTTTTGACATTAATAACGATATCATCGGATGGGGGGGGGGGTAGGGGGTTACCAATGATAACGTATGATATCGTAATGGGGGTGGGTCCAAAATTAGCAAAATTTTCATAACGTTATATATGTAATAGCCCCAAAGTATGAATGAGCATACCATAAAAGTTCAAAGAGATATGAAGCCTATATAATATCAAATATTGCTATTCTGTATAACTCTTTTTTTAATCTTATCGCAATCTATTTTTTTTATGAACTTAATTTGGCAATGACAAAAAAGTAGTGCATATTTAAACTTCATTTGACATTTCATAAAACTAAATTTAGCGCGATAATAATCTTTTCTTTTTACAGTGTAGCTAAAGCAAAACCCTTGTTCAAAGTTTAAACTCGGCATTTCGCTAAGCGCGCTTCGAAAGGAGGTCGCAAAGTTGCAACGCCACCTTGGACCGTGCCGCGTTTTTCCAAATAGGTTTTTAATTAACTTTTAACCCCTTCGAGACGGAAGCCTTTTACGAAATGTTTATTACTTTGCTACCGGTTTTAAAAAACAGAAGTTTGTGCTTATTTAAATCGGGAAAATGCTCGGATTAAATAAGGCAAATTTTACAGTAAAATTTTACTGGTGAGAATAAACGAGGATCCTTAGGCCTATTTCCGGCACGTATACGTGTCGCTCGTCCCCAAGGGGTTAAAGGCACAGAAGGCATATTGAGAGATCCACTCAGTGAAAAGTAGTCGCGAATCCCATAGTATTTATGTCATTAATTCTAATTAAATTAGTCTGTTTTTAACAATTTGACGTTTATTGCTTTTATACTGCTACTGGGCATTGCATTACACAAATATATCATTCAAAATTGTTATGTAGGCTTTAAAAGCTGATCGTACATAGAGTACGCCGCCCCTGTCAATAAGTATGTCCAAACCGTCCGTAACTTTAAGGGTTAATATCTCGACTAATTACCTACGAATTATTTCGAAAATCGTTATTAACAATGCTTTTATACTTCTGCTACGATAGGTACCTCCAGCGCTCCTCAACACATTTGCTGAATGCCTGCAAATCGAAATTTGTGTGTAATGGAAAAATGCGCTTTTCTCAAAAACTAATGTGACCTAGGGAAATCGCTATAATTTTCCTGCAAGGTTTAAATTACCGCCTATTCCCTCTAATTTTTTCATAATTTTAGTTTCAGTAGATTCGGATGTAGATGGGGAGGGACGTTTAATACGTGGCACTCGCGTAAGAAAAAAAGCTCTTAAAATAAAGCACTGATCTTAGAAAAGATTAACACACGCGATAAAATCGACTCGCATAAAAAAAGCACTGCCAGTGGTTATTGCGCACAAGATATTCAACTCGCAAAAAAAAAAAAAAAAAAAAAAAAAATCACTGCGAGTGGTTTTTAAAAGACAACAAGCTGACTTTTTTCTTCTTTTAAGAAGCACCTGTTTCCGAAGTTCTCGAACAGAAGACCAGAAGAGAGTTTTCAAACGAAGTTCTTTGTCAGGTTTCTTTATCTTCTAAAGTTCTAAAGCAATGTCGAATGATGAACGTGACTTGCTACGGTCCTGTTTCCTCTAATCGCGGCCTTCAGCCCCCAAAAATTTTAGAAAAACTGAGTCGGTGGCTTGGATACGATGAAACAATTTTACTGAATTTTCACACAGTTTTAATTGCTCTTGATTATATAAACCCATTTAAATACAAGCACTACACAGACGACAATATTAATAAAAATAGCAGTAAAGATTAAGAGAAGAGTTGCTATAAGACAGGGATATCGTCCCGTCATCAGCTATAATTCCCTATTTCAGAGAGACACCTCTCTCTGACCTCGAACGCTACGCCTCCTCGTTAAAAAATTTTGTTCGCAGATACTTTCTGCTGCGATTGCAATTTTACGGCCGGACCTCAACTGCTCTTTGCTCCCATAGCTTACATTTTCTGCATGAGAACAATTTTACTGCTACATATATTTTATTGTTATTTGTTGCCGAAACGTCAGTGAAGGCTTACTGTGGAGACACGAAAAGTTTTGATTTCCGTTTGTCTGCCTGTCTCTGTCTGTCTATCTGTTCCGCGATAACTGCCGCAAAAAGCATCCGATCGGCTTGAAATTAATTGGGCATGTTGATGAGGTACTCGGACTTAGCTGTATAGTTTTTGGTTAAATTTGGTTCATTCGTTCGGGAAATATAGAACATTTTATTTTGCTGTAATGTTTTTCTATGGCAAGTCAGACGATTTTCAAATTTTCATTTGTTGAAAGAAATGGCTCATATAAAAAATGGATTTAAATGGTAAATTTTGGATGCTGAAATTTTTAAATAAGTTTATTAAATTATTCCAATTAGTTTGAAATTATGTCAATGTATTTGCGAGATTTTTTAAATTAGGTTTATAATTTTGGGGGAACATTATGCATGTTTTCCAATAATATAAAGCATTTTGTTTTATCAATTTGACATAATACATATTTCATTTTTTACCTTTTCTTTCATCAGTTGCCTAGCAACGTATTTGGTCTTAATAATCTATTATATATATAAAATCCAAACGGAAATTTCGTTCCGAACGCCTAGATTTCGAGTTCTACCGCATGGATTTTTACGGAACTTATACCGTTAGATAGGTATCGTTTCAGGGAAGGTTTTAAGCTATAACACATCATTCTACCTAGCTCAGTTATAGAAGTATGACGGAAAGTTCTGTTATTTTGGACTTTGTTACTTCATATTTCCTTAAATATCTGGGCTCCTATTGGTCGTAGAGCTTAGATCTCGCGCCAAAAGTAGCTCCGAAGCACACAAGCAAACTTTTCCCCGCGATTATTTTGTCGTCTTCCGGTTTCCTCTAACTCTATTAGGGGCCCGCGTAGGGCCCCTTTAAAATATTTTTCGTAGTAATTTCAGCAATTATCTTAAATTATTGGTTAAGACCGCCACCCTCCCGATTCATGTATCTACGGAAAGGTTGCATAAAGGAGTTTCGTTCAGATACGCTTTCGTTAAGAATAGAGTGCGCTCCCTGGTGGTGGAATGTGGAACTAACATAACGCGATATTGTTAAAATTAGGAAATCTAACAATGCGATCTATTTTAAACTTTAAGATAGTTCATAACACATAATCTATTATCTATTCTATTATATATATGTAAAATCTATTATCTATTCTATTATCTATTATATATATAAAATCCAAACGGAAATTTCGTTCCAAACGCCTAGATTTCGAATTCTACTACATGGATTTTTACGGAACTTATACCGTTAGATAGGTATCGTTTCAGGGAAGGTTTTAGGCTATAACACATCATTCTACCTAGATTAGTTATAGAAGTATGACGGAAAGTTCTGTTATTTTGGACGATAAAGTTACCATTTTATTTCTTGGCGAAGTTTTTTGTTGTTGAAAAAATTGAAACGGCTATTACACCTAGAAAAATAAAAGACAAAAAACTGTTACTAATTTTATTTAAAATCTTTAAAAAAGAAAAAAAAAAGAAATCCATTTTAATGAGTGATAATATTAAAAAACGAATATATTTAATTTAAACATGAAAGAGAATGTTCGTAATACTTAAAGAATTACTCAGTTGAAATATTGCAATTGAAATAATATTTGGCGATTTATCTTTTGCATCAGATTAAGAAAAATGCATCTGAAAATTGATAAAATGATATCAAGGAAGTTCCCCATAAGCGCATGCTCAGCATTATTTGAAAAAAATTATAGAATATTCTTCTCATAAATATATATATATATCCATAAAAAAATCGGCAGAACCTTTATTTAGCATTCCTAAAAAAACAATGAAAATTTCATTTTTTGCGATTTAGCGCTGGATGGCGACACGATAAAATTTTAAATAATACTATGATAAATATTCTTTAAGGAAAACTTTTTCAACTCTTGATACGAAGTTAGTTTAAGTAAGTTTAACTTAAATAAATACATATTTATAACTGCAGTTTTGTCATATACATTTATATATGTAACAATGAAATTTAACGATCGTATTTATGCCGTTTACAATGAAATTTAAATGGATTAAAAGTGTTTCAAACTCAAATTAAGGTCCGATTCTGAGCATTGGCAATTTGATTTCGATATTGTTAGTGTCAGAGACAACAAGAGAGTTTTATTGCCATGGAAACAACAATTTAATATCGAAATGTTTAATGATAGCATTCTTAATTAAAATACCCTTAAAACTTATCCAGCCGGTGACACCGTATAAAATTAAATAGCTCAATACAAGTAACACGCAATTTGCATATATTATATAAGCTTACAGCAAAAATAGTAAACTAATCCACAGTTTAAGTTTAAATTCATTGAGCATTAGGCATTTAATTACTTATTTAACAAGGAATTTATAAATGCATTTCAATCTCTTGCATTTGGCGAGGAAACCTATTGGTTCGCCAAAGAGCGTCGAGCGTTCGTCTGTTCGCGCCAAATACTCGAAAAAATATTTTTTTACAGATTTTATACTGCGATTCGACCGCTATATTTTTACCGATCTTTTTTACATACATGAGTCATTTTATTAGCATTTCCTTTTTCAATATATTTTGAGTATGCGTTTTAAGGAGACCTTCCTTGTGAGTAACAATTTTATTATTATTATGTATCTCTTACAGTAAAAACTAGCAGATGTAATTATAAAAATAATGATATTACATAAATAGCAGTTAATATTATAAAAGTGGAGTCAAATATTTAAATTTTAATGCAAACGTTTGCCCCCCCCCCACACACACACACACACATATTATAAATATTTTAATTTCAGATATTTAAAATATTTTTTGCGTACTTTACTACGGATACATGCTATTTTGTTTTTCCCCAAACTTATGACTTTTATAACCTCGAACTCAGATCAACAAATATTGTCCACTCTCTCTTTTTTTTTTTTTTTTTTTTTTTTTTTTTTTTTTACATATATCGCCAATATTTCTTTTAGAAAAGTCTACTATTTCAAATGTTAAGTACTAAAGATTATTCTTAAGAAAATTTATGCAATTTTGCGTTATTAATACCACAAAAGAAAATATTTTGCTTACTGAATAAAAATTGCTTACTGAAATACATTTTCGATTGTCTTTTTAATTCGTCATCCCATTTTCAGTTTTTTTAAGGTTTTTGATATTGGATTAATCTTTCGTAATCAGGTTACCTGCTAATTAGTGTATTTACTGAACTATTTAGATGTTTCTTTTATATTTGAAAGAGTCAGATCAGTGATCAGACAGTGACTGTCAGACAGTGATCGCGATTGTAGAAGATTACATGAAATTTGTACTTAGCTATTAGTAAATTTATGTTTATTCATTATGAAACAAACGGAAAACAGAAGATTTAGTATTATATATATTTTTATTTGCAGTTATTTTACTGTCACTAAAAAATAAATACTTGGGAAAAAAATTTGAAATTCCAATGGTGGCTGGTGGAACAATATTTGTTCATTTATCATTTTAGCCTGGATAAGAAAAAAAGTACCTGAAATGCAGATAAAATTGAAAATAGAAATCATTATAAAGCAAGTTCTTCTGACGCACAATCCTATTCGCTAAACTGAGGAAAAAATTAATGATTTTAGATTTATTTAGGCAGCAGACTGAAGAATAATGTAATTTTGAAAATAAAAAGTGTATTTATTTCTCCGTGTTATTGCACTCTTTAGAGAAATGAAAAAAGGTCTTCGGTGCATCAAAAAGATTATTTCGTTATATTATAACTTGTTAGGTTATTAAGTTTTGTATAACTGACTTTATTTCTCATTTACAAAGAGTATTTTTGGCGAAAGATCTATAATTCAGCCAACAGCAATTTGACTTTATTTAATGGGATGTAGTCTGGCGCATAACTACGCATGTTTTACGTGTGTTAACTCTGGTAAATTTGTAACCATATAGTTTGCAAACACTTCTAATGTTTGCCGTAAAACTTAGCTGTGCACCCGATTATGGACGATTGGGAAGATTTTGATTGGATGAAAACAAAAGGTTTATTTTTCTATCATAATGAGTTATCGAGGTTTTTTTTCAGGTTAACAGTTACATAATTGCAAGTGGTATATATATAAAAAGGAAATGGTAATGAAAATGACATTATTTTAATTTTATTCAAACACTTCATTTTTAAATATCCACTTTTATGTGATTCACATTTCTTTTAATGAAAGTTAAAGACTTTTTGTGTGCAAACAATTTATTACATTTTTTTTTACCGTATTTACGCTGCTGTAATCAGAAGATAGAAAACTGCAGTAGACCTGCTAGAAGACGTGTATTACAAAATATAATGCAACGTAGAGAGAAATTGTATTTACGCTACCAGAACCACACATAGCACCAAGCTGAGAAGCCCGGAGTTCAAGAACTATCAAACGAAAGTGAATAATCCGAACATAAGTAATGTTCAGTGGTCACTCTCTGCAATCATTGTAATTATCTCTCCTTTTAGTAGTGTGGTGACTAGAGAACATTTTAACATTTCTGATTATCACAACGGCCGTATTTTCTTCCCAACCTCTACTTTAAATATATACTCTAAAAAGAATTTCTTCTGAATAGTCCGAATTTTGCCTAACCCATAAGATATTATAATAGCTAAATAGCGTTCGCATAGTATTCAGCAAATGCGGAAAGATTTTCCCGGTGAAGGTCCATTTTAATTTAAAATACAAGGTCGAATTCATAATTTTGTTTGATCAATGATCATTTGGAAAATGGACCAGCGAAGCGGGTGTAGCCTGCTAGTATTAGTATAAATGCGTCTATAATGTTTCAGTAAAGCCAACGTCAAAACGGATGAATTAATGCATTTGTATTTTTGCATATAGATGGATTTTAGCCCCAGAAATAAAAATAGGCAATATTTTATTTATTTTATTCAAATATTTTGCTTAAAAATACAAAAGTTCATTATTTTCATAGAGAATAATGTGACATTTTTCCATAAAATTTATCAATGTTTCGTTAATCGTTGCCAAGAAAATAAAAACCCTGAATAATATTTTCTCTTAAACAATTTTCAACTGAAAGATTTTGACATGAAACAGGAAAATGAAAAAAAAAAAAAAAATTAAGAATAAAAAAATTAATATGGCGACATATTGGGAATAAAAAGAAAACTCTCAAGTATTTCTTAATATAACAAGATGAAAGGTTTTGAGTAAGTACGAATATCAGGTAAATTAAACGTCATTTATCAAAAAAAAAAAAGATGTTGGAATAAAATTAACTATTATTCACGGAAGAAAGAGATAGATGGAGATGCAGTATGCCGTAAAAATAGTTTGCAATATGATGTGCGTTATCGCTCAGATTTAAATGCCCTCATTCGGCCCAAACAAAACAAGCACGTTGAACAGGGACCGAATTCTTTAACTTCATCCGTGCATTTTTTCTGTAAAATGAAAATGATCTGCTTATATTTAAGCATTCTAAAGTAGCATTTCAACGTATTATGAATTAAAAACTGTATTACTAAAAATATTTTTCTTTTCTTTCTTTCCTTTTTTAAGCACGCCGTTGTGTTTGGATCGAATGTAGCGGATTTTAAGGTTGCATTTTTGGCGTCACTTCAAGATTTATTGTTTGCGTACGGTTAACATGAGGATTTTATTTTAAATTTTAAATTTATTAATTTATAAAAAAAAACTTATGCTTATCCTTATAAATCGCA
This sequence comes from Maratus speciosus, assembly GCA_963932465.1. Lineage (NCBI taxonomy): Eukaryota > Metazoa > Arthropoda > Arachnida > Araneae > Salticidae > Maratus > Maratus speciosus. Next base: position 121,189,985 of record OZ010786.1, read on the forward strand.
GCGTAAAAAAAAAATCTATGATATACTATAACCATCCGCACAATCAATAAAAAATTACGAATGTAAATTTAAATAGACTACGGGGGGTTCAGGGAGGCAGAGCACCCCTGAAGAAATGCAATTTTTGATTTAAAAAGTTACCAGAATAAGCAGCTCATCAGAATTTCAGAACATCAGTGTATAACCACTTGTTTAACACATTTAATTTCTGAAACTTTACGAAGTATTTTGTATTCTTATAAATATTTATGTAATTTCAAAACTTTAAAAAGCGATTTGTGGGAAGATGAATATTACGCAATGAGTGTTAAAAAACAATGACTTGCAAAGATGACGTTGAGGCTCCTGATCTGCAGATTTACTAGTTAGCTTTATTTTGAAATATTAAAAATATGGCCTACTTAGGTAGAACCAAAGAAGTTGATTTAATAACTTTAGTAGACGAGCTGGTTTCTGAAGTGCCCAACAACCGTAAGTGTGCCCAATCAGAAGACACCGTCGCGAAGGCTGACAATTAGGATGAAGACCTGATAAAAAAGAGAATAACTGTTGACAGAGAAGAAATAGAGGCACTCGATAGAGAAATGGCAAATGAACAAGCCATGCATGATTTTGAGTTAAGGAAACTGAAAATACAGGCTTAAAGCAATACAACTGCCTCCCTCTTTGACAAATAAAATAAATTTGTTAAAAATCATATCGAAATTCCAATTACTTGGCAACATAGGCTTGTATCTCAATCTTTTTGTGCAGCAAATAAATAGGATGGGTTTAGATCATAGTTTCCCAGCGAGATCTCCTCTCATCTGAAGCAACTGGCGGCGAAGGAGAACTTTCCATTCGGGTTGGGTTGGGTTGGGTTGATTTTTGACGGCCAATTATCTACACGAGGGATATAGGCCCGGGGGGAGTGCCCTCCGTGGGGGTCTTTCTAAGGGAACCTAATCCGTATTAACGCATGGAAGATCCACGGCTCGAAGAAAACCACGAAAACTCCGAACGATTAGGCCGACGGGCGCGATTGGGATCGAACCCAGCACCTCCCGTCTACCAGCTTCGAGAGCAGAACCTCTCGGCCACTGGTGGGGCCCTTTCCATTCGGCTAATGGCTTGTGGTGGTACGCCATTTGGATCTCAGAAGCTTGTGCTATGAACACGGTATTTTTATTTTCGCAATGACGAATAATTTGATTTTGTTGTATTTGATGAAATAAAAATATAATTTAACCTTCTGATGGAGTAACACACATATTCAGAAATTTTATATTTCAAAATGTCTGAATCTACGAAGAAATGCCGGCAGTATACTATTGAATATCTAAAATATGGATTTTCGTACTCTCCTACAAACGAATCATAACTATGTGTTTAATTAGCCCAAAAGTGTTTTCAAATGAAACCTTCTAGACTACAAGAGCATTTGAATAAAATGCATGCTGATAAAAATGACAAAGAATTATCCTATTTTCAAGGACTGGAAAAGAAATGTTTGAAACAGCCAACTGTATCAAACCTCTTAGAGTTGTCTTCTAAACAAGAAGATGGTGGATAATTATTAAGATGCTACTTAGCGCAGAATGATATAAATTTAAAAGCAACGTTAAAAATGCCAGAATGTGCAAACTTTGAGAAAACTAGTTTCGGTAGCCTTTAGCGTACCGTCCTCAGTGCAAGGAATAACGGAAAACTGCTTAATTATATAGAGGAGAAGTGTAATCAACTGAGAAGTTCATTAGCCAATGGGGAAACAGGAAAATACGGGTACCAACCGATAGGATAATAGAATAGATAATGCCACCAATTGTTCCCCTTGTCGTCTATCCTCGCAGACATCTATATGCATTATTTTGAATGCTCACTTTTTAATAAATTCTCTTATCCGTTCTGGACCTATGTTGATGATATTTTTACCTTAATTGACACTTCTCTTCACAATATTGATAATATCGTTAACATTATGAACTCAATCGATAGCAATATACAATTCACTTATGAAACAGAAAATAACAGTTCTCTCCGGTTTCTGGACACTCTTGTTACGCGTACTGTAACGGCTTCTCTACATCGACCTATCGAAAAAGTTTTGCCGTTTGTCTACCCCCCACCCCCCATGCTCGCTCTTGTCACCCTCCCAGCCAGAAAATGGCTGCCATTTTTTACTTTCATAAATCGTGCCATGCATGTTTGTACTGATTCTCACTCACTTAATAGTGAAATTCAATATCTTAAAGCCATTGCGATTGACGGAGGTTACAACACTTCTATTATCGATACTGCTTTACGTAAACTACAGCACCCTCGTCCCTCTAACTCATCTCTTTCCAGAAGTAGCATTATGTTACCTTTCTTTCCTAAATCCAGCTTTCCTATTGCCAAAATTCTTAGAGAGCATGACTTCAGAATAATTTTTACCCCAACGAATAAACTTACCCTCTCCAAATTCAAAGATCCTATTGAGTTATACAACTCATGGGGTATCTATAGAATTAATTGACAGTGCGGCCTTTCCTATATTGGACAGACCAAACGTGGTTTAAAATTTTGCATTAAAGAACACCAACAATATATTCAAAAACAGGAAACCAATAAATCTGCAATTGCTAAACATTGCTAGGAGCAGGCCCGTAACTACCGCCGGGGCACTGCCCCGGGGCCCCCAAGCCCAAGGGGCCCCAAACTGATGGTTAAAAAATTATTGTATTTTAATATCTAATCTAACTTCCTATAAAATGCCCAGCACCTAGTAAAAAGTTAATAATAATAATTTTAAAAAAAATCCGGCCCGGCCCGAAATAAAGCTATTTTGGCCCGGTCCGGCCCAGTGTAAAAATTAAAAGTTCGGCCCGAGCCCGGCCCGTACAAAAATCAGTGAAAACACTCCCGACCCGGTCCAACTCAATTTCTACTGAAAATTCCGTTTTTTCTCGACATACAATTAAGATTCTTTTAATGAATACTACATACGTATTTATGGGAACATTTTATAGTTATTTTAGATTACTATGTGTTCGCAAAAGATTTGCAGTCTTTTAGTCATCGTCTCTACAGACGTTTCAAAATTCAAATAAGGATTCATTAAAAAATTAATGTAGTTTAGAATAAAGGATTAAAACATATGGTAACTTTTGAAGCTGTATAATAAAAAGTAGATTTGTGAAAATATTTCTCTCATTTTTATGTCTCAAATCCAAAGGAGCTACATTCTGACACATTTATAAATTTATTTCTTTTCGCAAACGCGTAAGATTGGCAGGTATTCTTATTCATAAATATGTAAATGCCGTTTTTATTTTCTTAAATAAAAGCAATATATCTTTCAGAATGTACTGCCACAGTTAGAGTTTTGAACCGAATTTCCGGAAGCGACAGCACAGGTTAGGAGAAAAACCTACAGTCACGTGACATAAATCTCTGTTATCTCTGTAAGTAATTTATCAAAAATTGAAAGAGTTATTCGATTCCAAATGCCTTCAGTAGTCAAGCCTGTCAATTTTATGCTTTTACATTTAAAAATGAGTCAGAAAATGTGTCTGAAAGTTTCGCATTGTTGAGCAGTGACTATGAGAAACATCTTAAGGTATATTTCCAAAGATACTGTTAACAGAAGTTCATTATCGCTCTTAATACTTTTACAAAACATAATGCCTGCCCTACACATCTTGAGAACGATTAAGACTAGTTCCGTCCCAGTTCTATAAAAATTAAGTTTAGAAACATGAAAAAATGTTAAGATAAATGTTTTTGGTTAGAACTCCTCGTACGAGACAATTTTTTAACTAAATCGACGTAAAAATCAATGTTTTGTAGAAATTCACTTGGGCCGGGCTGGGTTCGGGCTGAGAAATTAACTTTTTTCCGGGCCGGGCTAACGCCGAATTTTTAGTTGTTATACCGGCCGGGCTCGGTCCGAATTTCGAACCATTTTACCAAGCCGGGCTAATATTTTTTTGTATGGGCCGGGCCGAATTCTTTTCTATGAGTCGAGTCGGGCCCGGGCCTGGTTTGCTTTATTCAGTGTAATGTGTAATTTATGTCAAAATAGTACAGTCAAACTTGAATAATTCGAACGTGTATAATTCGAAATCGTGGATAATACAAATGTTTCTGTCGGTCCCTTGAAATTCCTATAAAACACAATCAGTGGTGGATTAAACACTCACGAGATAAAATTTTGAGGCCCCTCCAAATATTTTCAGTACCACTATAGTGTGCATTTTTAGGTAGATTTCGTATGAAATACTACCTATTGGGATCGTTCCTATGTTGGAATTTCTGAAAAATTTTTGCAGATCTACACCGATCATGACTCCTAGAACCCAAAACCACCCTCAGTAAAAAACTTTATATATATATATATATATATATATGTATCTATCTATCTATATATATCACTTCCTTCTGGACACGATAACTTTCGTAATTCTGCACCAATCTCTTCCAAACTGATACATAAAATAAAAGGGCATAAAATCTCGGTCAAGTTCGTTAATGGGCAAAATCGGACCAAGGGGATGGAAATAGGGAGGGGTTTTGTGAAAACCGAAAACCCCCCATAACTTCTTAATTTTTGTACATATCAAATCAGTTTAAAGTTTTTATTACTTCTAAAAATAGGGCCAAAATTTTATGTATCACAGATTTTTGATAAAGTTAAAAATGGGCTCAAGGGGCGCAAAAAATAGGGTTTTTGGGAGAAAAAAATTCATAACTTCGTCAATTCTCAAGATATCAATTCCAATTAATTTTATTATAAATCTCCTTAATATTATCTACAACTTTTATATTCACAAGTTTTTGATAGGACCAATTCGTACCGCAAAAAAATTAAAAACGAAAACAAAAAGGGGGTTTGAAGAAGTAAAAAATCCATAACTCCGTCAATTCAAAAGATATAAAATCCCCATGAATTTATCATATATCTTCTTAATATTGTCTACAATATCTATATAGACAAGTTTTGGATAGGACCAATTCTTACAGCAAAAACAAATTAAAAAACATAGCGGTTGAAGAAAAAAATCATCTAAGTAAGGGTGTATTCAAATCCAAACTGCGTATTTTCTTACTCATTTTACAATTCATTTTTGCTCTCAAAGGCTTCCAAATGGTACGTATTCTTACTCAGAAACTATATAATGTACCGTAATGGTCGATTTTTTGATAGAGGCAGAATATATTTTAAAAAATGCTGTTAAAGTGGGCATTTTGAACCGAATTTCCCGAAGCGGATTGTGTTGGAAAAATCATTGCATTAAGGATGCACTCAAATCCAAACTGCTTATTTTCTGACTCATTTTTAAATTCATTTTTGCTCTCAAATGCATTTAATTGGTAGATTCACTTATTCAGAAACTATATAATGTACCGCAATGATCGATTATTTAATAGAGGCAGAATATATTTCAAAAAATTATGTCAAAGTGGGCATTTTGAACGGAATTTCCCGAAGCAATTGTGTTATCACTTTCTTCTGGACACGATAGCTTCGCAATTCTGCACAAATCTCTTCCAAACTGATACATAAAATCAAGGGACATAAAATCTCGGTCAAGTTCGTTAATGGGCAAAAGCGGACAAAGGGGATGGAAATAGGGAGGGGTTTTGTGAAAACCGAAAAAAACCCATAACTTCTTAATTTTTGTACATATCAAATCAGTTTAAAGTTTTTATTACTTCTAAAAATAACGCCAAAAATTCACGCATCACAGATTTTTGATAAAATTTAAAATAGGCTCAAGGGGCGCAAAGAATAGGATTTTTGGGAGAAAAAAATTCCTTACTTCGTCAATTCTGAAGATATCAAATCCAATAATTTTATTATACATCTCCTTAATATTATCTACAACTTTTATATTCACAAGTTTTTGATAGGACCAATTCGTACCGAAAACAAAACGAAAAAAAAAGAAGGTTGAAGAAGAAAATTTCTCATAACTCCGTCAATTCACAAGATATAAAATCTCCATGAATTTATCATATATCTTCTTAATATTGTCGCCAACATTTATATAGACTAAGTTTTTGATAAGGCCAATTCTTAAAGCAAAAACAAATTAAAAATACATAGCGGTTGAAGAAAAAAATCATCTTATTAAGGGTGCATTCAAATCCAAACTGTCTATTATCTTATTCATTTTTAAATTCATTTTTGCTCTCAAACGCATCCAATTGCTAGATTCTCTTATTCAGAAACTATATAATGTACTGTAGTGATCTATTTTTTGATAGAGGCAGAATGTATTTCAAAAAATGATGTCAAAGTGGGCATTTTGAACAGAATTTCCCGAAGCGATTGTGTTAGAAACGAAAAATATTGCCCTACTGAGAAAATAATGGTTTATTAATCAAGTTTTAATTAATTGAAAGAAAAATAAAAATACAGGTCGCTTATAAATCTTTTCAAAATCACGTCAGCATGTTTCATATTTTTTTTTATTAAAAATTAATCTGAAAATGTGCCAGAAAATTTCGAGTTGTTGAGTATGGAAAAATATTTTTTTAATATCGCCTTAACATGATTCTGATAAAACCAGCTATTTTATAAAAAAGGAAATATAAACTCGTCAAAAGCAGACAGATAAAACTGTTAAAGTGGATTTATATCTAATAATGATTTAGTTTTTGTTGGTAAAATTAGTATACTTAACTTCGAAATCTACTTCTGCCTGTAGGCCGGGCCGGCAGGGATTTTCTAGTTTTACAATTAAAATTACTGAAAGTGTATGTTGTTAATTTTACACAATATTCTTTCTAATTGGAATATAAAGTTCAAATTATTTTCTATCACATGTTAATAAAATATTGAAAGTACTTCCCATTCATGACATTATCATAATTTTTAGAACTAAGAGATCACATTTTTATTTAGCTGTTATTTTGAAACATTCTTTTTACTAAACTATCACTTCTTTCTATCATTCTAAACAAATGTGTTTTTCATAAATATAACTGTAGGATTTTCTCTTATCAATACCTATTTTCTCTTTTCTTTTTTTTTCTCCAGTAAAGTTATTGGTAAATCTTTTAATTAATTACTGAGTTATATCTAAGAAACATTTTAGGAATACAAAGTCATATATTTTATTTTTAATTATCAATTATAATTAATCAGTTAAAATTAATTGTAGAAACTATTAATTAAGAAATAATGCGACAGATTGACTATTTTACGTTAGTTGGATTTGAAAGATTTTTGAGTCGGCCAGTCTTGCCCCCCACAAAAATTTTCTTTCGCTACGATCCTGGATATTTTATGTATGATATAGATCTTTTTCTCTATATTATATATGTTTTTTAATTGGAACATACAACTTATGCGTCAATAAATAATTAAGTAAGGTAGTAGCTGGAAAAAACAAAACTTGTCTAATTCGAAATCTTGGGTAATTCGAATTTTTTAGCGGTCCCTTTGACTTCAAATTACTCAAGTTTGACTCTACATATCATGGAACTATCAATAAAGAGGAATTGACATATCCTTAAAATATTGAAGCTTCAACTGTAACCGCTATCGCAGACGTTGTTTACCGCCGGTGAAAACTTCCACCAGCAGATTTATATAGAAATTTTCTCCTTATTTAAACGCTTTATTAGTGCAAAATTTCAGTCTTAAATAATGGTAGAAAGAGATTTTCATTTTTACTGGTAGGAGTTTAATTTGGAGGTAGTCAGACTCTGCGTTTCGACCATATTGTGACAACCAGGGAAACAAACTGGCAGTTTTACTGACACCAGTAAGAACAAATAGAAATTTTTACGACATTTTTGAGAAAACATTTCCGTGAATAAGACGCTTAAATAACACGAAATTTTCCATTCAATTTTACTGGTGTGATGTTTGCCCTGGCGGTAATCAGACACTGTATATCTGATTTTAAAAAAGCAGCTGCCATGTTGTGGCAACCTCCTCAGTTACTTCACTCGCAACTGGTAGACAGGACACTATATGTCTCCTTCTCTTTATTCGTAACTCCATTACGCCCTAAACAAAATAATTTTGTTAACCCTACACGTGGGAATCGGCAAAGGTAGTTTTGAAGTTTATAATTAAAGCTATATTTCCACGCGCTACTTTCGAACGGAAGCACCATTCGAATGCGGTTTGTTTTGTTTTGTAATTTCATCCCTTTTTTTGTTTTAACACTATTTTCGAATCATAATCCTTATTTTATTAATAATTAACATTAAAATTAGGCAAAAATTTCTATTCGGAAGGAGTGATAACTAAAAAGTGGAATAAGTGACAGCTAAGTATATGCAGAAATATTTAAAAATTTTATTAAGTATTTTGCTTTTGTATTATTCATCTTATTAGGTACGTTCATAATTATATAAATACGTAGCACTTATAGCTGCCGTTCAGTCCCTTTGTCCGTCCACATATAACAAAGCAAAAACTACCCAACCGAATGGTCTGAAATTTTAAATGTATAATTTTTTTCAAAATTTTGTCGAGTCATTTCAAATTTTATGAAAATCGGATGCACAGTTTAATGACAGGGACAGTGAAAAGTTTTTCGTTACATTACGGCCAATGGAAAAAAAAAATATTTCAAGTGCATTTTAATGTTGTTACAGCCTTTCGAACAAAAGGAAATTGATATGCACTTATGAGGTGCACTAAAATATACATTCAGTACAATTTGCGGTGCAAAAGATATTTATAAAACTAGTTATAGTACGAACACGCCTCATTTGCTGCGTTTGAGGTGCAACTTCCATTTTGTTCTTTTTACAACCATACGCACTGAATATTTTATTTCCAAAACTTGTATCATAGAAATAATCCCTTTAATAATTTGTTAATTGTATAAGCTAGATAAAAACTTGAACATTTGGCTTAGGGAATCTTTTGTACCTAGTTTTCTTACCATTGCATGGAGTAATAGATAAAAACAAATTTTTGTCGCATTAGAATAAACCCCCATGCATATAAAAAGAAAGAAATATTCAGGGGCCTCAATATGAAATTTTGCCCCGGGGCCTCCAAGTTTATAGTTACGGCCCTGGCTGGGAGACGAACCACTCTTTTGATTTTAATTCAGCGAAAATCATCTTTAAACTCACTTCTATATATTAACTTAACTTTCTTGAAGCCTTCTACAAAAATTTTGGCAATATTGTTAATAATGAATTCGCTATTTCCCCTTTATTAGATTGCTGGAAATATTTCATAAAATCCTCTTTTGCTTAATTACTACCAGTATTTTTCACATTTTTGGTGGCATTATCTATTCTATTCTCCTATTGGCTGGTACACGTATTTTCCTGTTTCCCCATTGGTTAATGAACTTCTCAGTTGAAGCCGCTTCTCCTCCATATAATTAAGCAATTTTCCGTTATTCTTTGCACTGAAGACGGTACGCTAAAGGCTACCGAAACTAGTCTGCTCAAAGTTTGCTCATTCTGGCGTTTTTAACGTTGCTTTTAAATTTATAAAGAAGATGATGGACTACGAGCTCCATATAATATTTTGCTGTTAATCGCAAAAGCGAGAAAACCACACACAATTTCACCAGGAATTAATATTGCAGGCAGTCAAAGAGGTAATGACAATTGTTCTTCATTATAAATTTTTCACAAATATTGCATTTAGAAATTTATAATTAATGACTCTGTGTGTAATTTTTTTGCTGATTACAAATATGTAATTTTCATTAAAATATTCCCAATAGAACTCTAATTATCAATTAAAAATCAGATTTAATGAAATGATTTATTTTGAATTTCATTTTCTTCCCCACGACGATAATTATAGCACCAGCAGATAAAAGGACTGATAATTTTTGGACTAGGATTTTTCTGCAGGGTGTAACATTGTTACAAATAGCGCATTTACAGATTTTAAAGGTATACATATTTTAATATTTTTCGTCGCCATTTCCGAATATCCAAATTTCTTAAAAATCAATCAAGAACTTTTTATTTTACTAAAAAATCGATTAAAAAAAAAAAGACTTGCCAACGGCTCTTTATTTAAATCTAAGCTTCTTGCACTAATTAATCACTATTTTACTTGCGATTTTTTGGATCGATTTTAAAATTTCAGATATTTGATAACACTTAAAATTTTAATGAGAGAATCGGAGTCGAATTTCGGGGGGATGCGGGAAAAATTATTTAAGATACCGAAATATGCAAAGCTGCAGATTGTAGCCCGAAACATTATGTATCTGTTCGTGATAAATTTGGTTTTTCTTATGCAACAGTTTCCTATCTTACTCCGAACAAGCAGACAGACAAAAAAAAAAAAAAATTATGTTATTTTTGACCATGCGTAGAGAGCGTCGCGTCCTCTAAATGAATGAACTTTGAAATAGATGTATAATTTTTCAGAAAACCACTCAAATTTTATAATTATGTATAGATAGATAACAGAAAATCATATGTCAGCAATGTGTATCCTAAATACGCGGGGTTTTTTTATGTTTTTTAAGGGGAGCATGGATTTTTATTTGAGCAAAAATCGACAATTATTTTTGTGCACATTAATTATTCTCCAGTTTGTTCTGAGCTATTTGCGAAAAACCGCATGCAGATGCTATTATTTTTCGCAAAGTTACAAGCGTTTGAATTTTGTACACTGACAATTTTTCCGACCTTTAATATACTACTTTAAACCTGTTTTTCTCAAAACTGATTTTTCAACGTTTTTAGATTTTTGAAATGCTTTGAGTCTTAATTTTTGATCAAAATTCATGAAATTGATAAGGAAGAAGTCTGATATTGCTTACAAAGAAACTGTGTATGCATTTTAAAATTAGACTTCATGACGACAATTAAATTTGATTTTTAACTTATTAAAAGGCAAAATTTTGATAAAAATCGATATGGAATTCAGATAAAAAGATCTCTAAAAAATTTTAAGTATTCAAAGGATTAACAAATCGATACACAGATTTGTTTGAAATCAAAAAATCATAAAATTATAACAACTGGATATTTATATTAGATGTAAATTTCCAACTGGGCGAAAAATGTCCGGACCAGTATTCGAACCAGGGATCTCCTGGCTGAAGCCGCCAGTGCTCTACCATCTGAGCTATCCCGCTAGAGCACTGGCGGATTCAGCCAGGAGATCCCTGGTTCGAATCCTGGTCCGGACATTTTTCGCCCAGTTGGAAATTTACATCTAATATGATTTATTTACCAATTAGAATAATAGTGTTAAACTTAATGTAGTGCAACTGGAAATTCCTTTTAAGGTTTTCTATATACTTATAGTGAAATGTATGTTTGCACAAAATTTCATATATCTATGATGAAAATTAAAGAGAAAGTTTTTTAACTTCTACCGACCCATTAATGTGATGAAAGACTGGCATATTGGTCCAAAATGTACTTCGTTGTTTATTTCTATTCAATGCCATTCAAGAAAGTTGATTTTAACTATATATTATAGATATATATTATATAACTATATATATCTCTTTTCGAAAATTCATATCTAGAGATGTGCAAACTTTTCTTCCTCTTATCTTTAGTACAACCTTTTCTTAAAAAAAAAAAAAAAAAAAAAAAAAAACATAGTCAATCGTACATTTCCCCAAACGTCAGCCACAAAAATAAGTCTCCGTTTTCTCTTCCCCATTTTCTTTTTTAATTCCTGTCATTTTTTATTCCGGAAGCAACCTCAAGTCATTATCTTTATTACCTTGAAAATGAACGAGAGGCAGCAGTAGTATTTCTTTCGCCACTTTCCAGAAATCTTGGAGAGATTATGTGAATTATACATGTTCCCTTTTTCGTTGAGTTACAAAAAGAAATCGATTTATTTCTTCAGAGAAAGTTTTGTTTTGCTTCAGTATGAGAAATGAGAGATTACTACATTCTCAAAATTGATTGCTCTTTTTACGTTCCTCATTAAAATCCAAGCTTATATATTCTGGCCCTGTGGATAAATAAATGTATACATATTGTCCCCAACCGATCGAAGCACGTTTTAATTTTTTTACTTGTATGACGACAGTGTTAATTGCAATAGTGTTCAAAATAAAGTAAGATATAAGAATATATTAATGTAATAATCCTGACATTAATTTTCAAAAAGTTACATTTTTTAAATTTTCATACCTATAGACAAAATTGTTCAATTAGAAAAAAAAATCCCTTTTCTCTAACTTAAACATTATAAACTAGTCCGATGTGCCATTCTGAAAACTTTCTTCTATCTCATGTATGTTAATATTTTAAAAAGTTCTTACACATGTTAATACTTCAATGCTATTACTTCAATACTACACCATCTTTGATTTTCATTTTAAATTTCTGCTTCATTTTATGATTCCGAGTAAAAATGAGTTAATCTCAATCATAACATTTAATAAAATCAATATTTTTCGTTATTCTGTTATACGTCAGCTGTTTGCGAATTCCCATGTTAGATGTGTGCGAAGCAGGGATGTAGTGGAGGGTATACGGGGGTATACGCTGTATACCCTCTGGATTTTTTTAAAAAACATCGTATACCCTCTGTTTCTCAAGAAAGCTATAGTATATATGCACTAGAGTATACCCTCTGCCTTGAGCGTAATACCCTCTGCTTAGAACGTATACCCCTGTTTTTTTTTGTTTGTTTTTTTACGACTACATCACTGGTGCGAAGTGCAAGTCGCTGCATGAGCAGCCGATGTACAACGAAACTACGAAAAATCGATATCACGGTGCCTTTTTCCAGGGGAATATCTCCATTTTCAGATGGGGCCTGACGTCGACAGTCAAAAGCACATATATAAAGTTTGGTATAATTTTCATAACTTCGTACATCTTCCGATGATGCAATAATGGGTATGGCACAAAAATCACTATTACAACGCCCCCTTCGGTTGGAAAATCCCCAAATTGAAATGGGGCCTGCTGGCTATAGTCAAAAACATATATGAAATTTGATTCAATTCTATACATCACTTCATACACTTTTTGGTGATACAATAATGAAAATAGCACAAAAATCGTTATTTCAGTGCCCCTTACCGTCGGAATATTTCCAAATTCAACTGGAACCTGCTGGCCATAGCCAAAAGTATATACAGGGTGTATTTGAAAAAAAGGGCAAAACTTTACGGGTTGCTAAACGCAGCTATTCGGGCAAATTTCGTCATCTAATGTATGGTCGGAACAATGGCGGATCTAAGGGGGGGGGCGAAGGGGCGATCGTCCCCCCCCCTTGGACTAATAAAGGGTTTGCAAAACGACTTTATGCATCCTCACGGGAAATGACTTGGGACGAAGCTCGAGCCAGGCGCGACCCGCGTCGGGTCGCGCCAGTTTAAATCCACGTGACAGGGGCTGGGTCATGTCTTCTTTCTTTTAGAGCTGGGCTGTGCCCTGATCTTGAATTTTCTGCAGATTTGGGCTGGGCCAGATTTCTTTTTCTTCCAGGTCGAGCCTGGCGTGGACTTCATTCTTCTTAGAGGTCTGCACTGGCCAAAATTTCCAGGTCGGGACTCGGCCTAGAATAAAATCTAAACGTTCGGTCCGTGTCAGCCCGTATGATAAGCATTATTGGCCCAACCGCGACCCGTGCACTCCTCTAAATTCTTCCCCCCGAGGCCAAGTTGGTCTGGCATCTTACTTATTTGTTATCCGTAAAAATTATATTTATGTTGTACATTTGTTTAGCAGAATCGTTAGAAATTTAATTTGATTTGATATGTTACAGAGATACATTTTAAAAAATCTACTTTTTTTCTTTGTAGAGCTTTAGAATTATAATGTTCTTTTATCACCCTTTTTTTTTTCATTCTAAACTGATTTTCTTGTCATTGCCTAAGTCATATTTTTACGTAGTGTTTATATACATAATTGCCTAAATAGTCATTAATATTATTGTTTTTCTGTTGTCATGAATTTCGAACATAATCTGAAAATAAAATAGGAGCATAAGTAAGTGCACTTCATGAATAATTTTAATTGCAAAATGCAGGCTGGGCTGCAGTCGATATTTTAGCTTTTCTAACGGGTCGGGCCAATAATTTTTTTGTATGGGTTAGACCTGGGCTTGGGCCTGGAAATTTCAGCCCGGGTAAACCTCTAACTGACATATCGAAGCCAGCTTTATTATTATTTTTTAATGCTTCTTTCAGCCATCATCGCATAGCTACTGAATATACCGGATGTCCTAAAATGTTCTGACTGATTTTAAAATTCAATAACTTTCAAATTGTTGCAGCTATTAAATATGTATATATATATATATTTGCAGGAGGGTTATGTAAGATGTCAGGAGCAGGGGTGATTCTATTCCAAATTTTCTGAAAATTTAACCCTCTTGTTGCGCATCCGGCGATTTCCACGGCCAACGTAAAAGTGGCAAAATTTACGCAACCCGCAATTTCTGCAGCAATTTTTATTTAAAGATCAAATTTATTTTTTTTAACTCTTTCACAAAGATTTTGGACATATTTTACATGTAAATTATATGCAGATTTGAAATATGTAATAAAATAAATGAGCAATTTTTGAACCTATTTTGATTAAAAAAAAAAAAAAAAAAGAATTACGCAGCGAGAGGGTTAAGGCATTCGATTCCGAAAATTAAAAAAAAAAATCGATCCGAAAATTCGGACATAAAAAAAATCGCCAATTTTGACAAATGGTCGCCATAAAAAATCTATTTCGTCAATCGTTCGCAGGAAATAACTTCAATTTCGCCAAAGGATCGCGGAAAATACGCGGAATTTATCAAAGGGCTAGAAAATTACATTAATTTCGTCAAAGAGTTGCGGAAGAAACTCATATTTCAACAATGCCAATTTCCTCAAACGGCTGCGGAAAAAAGGCGAGTTTTATCAAAGGGCTGCGAAAACATGCTAATTTCGTCAAAGAGTTGCGGAGAAAACGCGAATTTCGTCAAAGAGTCGTGGAGGAAATACAGTGATCTCTTTAGAAAACAGCACACATACATACATCTATGTTTATTATTATAGGTATAGTTTCTAATCTGAAATGATATACTGAACTAACTTTTGAAGAAAATGTGTTAACCCAAACCCAGCTTGTAGGAATCTACACTCAGCCTGAAACCGACCCGAATCGAAAGCAGCTAACCCGACCTGCAACAAAAATAATTAGTGGCAGGAGGGAATCCCACTTCCTCTACTGTAACCTTTCAGAAAATTTGCTTTGAATTTCAGATTTTTTTTTCCCCCCTCAGAATCATCCTCGACCAGGAGTTTTTTTCTACTGCGATTCTTGATTTTACTTTAAAATAGCGGCGATAGATGGCGCTGCACGCAATAGGCGCTAAATCGGTTCCCGGAGGAGGAGCCAGAAATCGGGCCCCAAATTAACGACTACTGTTTGGAGTGCCACTAACGCTGCTATTGCAAAGTAAAATCAAGAATCGCAGTAAAAAATATCCTGACAACTTACGTAACGCTCCTGCAAGACTTTTTTTAATTGCTGTCACCATTTGCAAGTTAAAGAATTTTAAACTAAGCAAGTCCGTTTTAGGACATCCGGTGTTTTTTTTTAATAAGTTCCAAAGCATTCTTTACTGAATTGCAACTGATCTTAGATATAAAGAGACAAGCAGTCTTATAAGCAAATTAGTATTTTTTACATAATCCAGAAGATTAAAAAGTATTCCTAAGTAATTATTTATGCATGTCCGTTATGGAGCTTTTACTGTATATAGTTTTTATCTTTAAAAATATTTAGACTTTCTTTTCAAAAATCGGGTTCCTTCTCGCAAGAGTGAAAACCCTCGCCCCAAACTGACCCAAACTCGAAATAATGTATGTCAATCTGCCCCAAACCCAACGCGCTAGATGCAGCTATAAAGTAGAAGTCAACCCGAAGCGCACCAGAAAATCAGAAGTCAACCGGACACAAACCCGACCCTCAGCATAAAAATAGAAGTTAACCCGACCCGCAGCGAAAAGTAGGAGTCAACCCGACGCCCACCAGAAAATTAGAAGTCAATCGGACCCAAACCTGACCCGCAGCATAAAAATAGAAGTTAACCCGACTCGCAGCAAAAATTAGAAGTCAACCGGGCCCAACCCCAACCCGCAGCAAAAAAGTAGAAGTTAACCCGACCCGCAGCAAAAAATCGAAGTCAACCAGGCCCAAACGCGATCCAATGCAAAAATTATAAGTTAACCGGACCAGCAGCAAAAATTAGAAGTCAACCGGACCCAAACCCGGCCCGCAGCAAAAAAGTAGAAGTTAACCCGACCCGCAGCAAAAAAATAGAAGTCAACCAGTCCCAAACCCGGCCCACAGCAAAAAGTAAAAGTAACATTAGTAAAAGTAACACACAAAAAGTAAAATTAGCCCCGACCCGCGCATCAGATTGGAATCTCCAAATTTTTAAAATCGCCCCCCCCCCCCTTGAGGACTCTCCAGATCCGCCCTTGGGTCGGAATACAAGCGGTGAGAAATTAAGAGGTAGTTTTCCACTGTCGCAGTTAAAGAATTAACACAAGAATGAGAGGAGATACTTCAGGAAATTATTAATTAATGCACATGCTCAAGGGAATTGCTCAAAAGATCTTCCGCCAGCGCGCCAACTGCAGTGCACGCTTCACACCTGCTGGACAGGGACTGACGCACATTTGTGAAGACACCAGGCATTTCCCAAATACCGCCGGCAACAACGCCAATCCTGGCGACTAGATACATATCGGTTTCAGCGGGGCACTCGTAGACTAGGTTTTTCATATGGACACACTGGAAAAAGTCCAAACACGAGAGATCCGGCGATCTTGGTGGTCAAGCTTTCGTACAACCTCGACCAACCCATCGCCCTGGGACAGTGGAAAACTACCTTTTAACTTCTCACCGCTTGTGTTCCGACCATACATTCCATGACGAAATTTGCTCGAATAGCTGCGTTCTATCAACCCGTAAAGTTTTGCCCACTTTTTCATGAAATCATGACCATCATTATGAAATTTGGTTCAATTCTACGGATAACTTCATACACTTTTCGATGATACAAAGAAGACACACACACACGGAGGGAGATACAGACATTTTGTAAAAACATGTTTTTCCGGTTCTCTGACCCCTAAAATGTAGAAGAAATGAAGAAAGTAAAAACTACATACCTACATCTTTAAAATTGAATAATTTATGCTTAAGTGAAAACTGAAATTTACGAATGTGTTACATTATATTATAAATTAGATACTAAATTAGAATGTAAGCCTTTGAGATATTTCATGAAAGACTAAATGCAGACAATACAGACGCAGTTGAGCTTAAAAGACAATAGATGCTTTCAACAAAATTTATTAGTCACGAAGTACCCTAAAAAACTTACAGAAACATCATTAGAGGAGCTTAGTATACGTATAGAGGAGCTTAGTATACGGATTCAACTTCGTCCAACTTCTTTTTTGTGTGTGTATAGTTAATACATCTAATACTAATATTACAAAGAAGTAAAGTTTATTTGTTTGTTTTTTTTGATCGAGGTAATTTCTGGAACTACCGAACCGATTTCAAAAGAAATGGTATCCAAATCATGGTGTTAGTACCTGCTCCAACATAGACTATATCTTATGTCCACGCCACTACGCCAAAGGGGGTGCAGGAGCAAAAATCGTTCTAAAGATGCGATTTTTGTATTACTGAAGAGCCTAGAAACATGAAATTTGGCACGGTAGTTACTTATAAGATATAAATTAGGAGTGTACAACCTTTTTAAGAGAACAGCTACTTACAAAAATTTCTGGGTTGTTGAGGGCCACAGGAGTAACACGGAGAGAAATCTATTTTTGGGAGGTGATCTGTGGCCTATAATCAGATAAAAATTAATGTTTCAGAGGCGGGGGGGGGGGGATTTTTGCCCCTCTAGATTCCCCTACCCAGTCAACATATCCAATTTTGTTGGCAAGGATACATCAACAGTTTACGTTTGTATATATAACAGAGATATAACCAGGATCATTTAGAAATAGTGATAATATCCCTTGATTTTATTCGGGGGAATAAATTTCGTTTTATTAAAAGTGCTAAAAACAAACATAGGCATGAAAGTATCTAGTGCCAAAAAAAATGTGAACTTTATGAATGAAGGGGACAGGAGGAGCCCATCAACGAAATTTGCGATTTGTTCGCACCTGATCAACGATATTCAGTATTTTTCACGCCTGACCAATGAAATTTGCAATTTTTCCACGCTTGATCGACAAAATTCGCAATTTTTACGAGGCCGGTCGACTAAATTCGAAATTTTTTTTTCTTCTGATCGACAAAATTCCCGATTTTTCCGCACCTGATTGACAAAATTCGCTATCTTTCCGCGCCCGATCGACAAAATTTGAGATTTTTTTCTCGCCTGATCGACGAAATTCGCGATTTTTTTCGTGCCCAAACAACGAAATTCACAATTTTTCGGAGCCTGATCGACAAAACTCGCAATTGTTCAGTGCCCATTCGACAAAATTTGCGATTTTTCCGCCCCTGATTGACGAAATTAGGTGATTCTTAACTGAGTCTGACGAAATTTGGATTTTTTTCCAACGGCAAGTTGACGAAATTCGCGTTTTCTCGCGATAAACTGAAGAAACTAGCGATTTCTCCGCAGCCGATCAACGAAATTTTCAATTATTTGAGCACCATCGATAAAAGTCGCGATTTTTCTGTCGCTTATCAACGAAATTTGCGATTTTTCTGCGCCTGATCGACAAAATTCGCGATATTTTCTACTCTACCAACGAAATTCGCGATTTTTCAGTGTCCAACCGATGAAATTTTTCCCGCGAATGATAGACGAAATTAGCGATTTTCCGCACCTGATCGACGAAATTTGCGATTTTTTCGAACTCGATCAACGAAATTCGCGATTCGTAACTGACTTTGAAAAAAATTTGCAATTTTTTCCGCGGCAAATTGACGAAATTCGCGATAAACAGATGAAACACGCGATTTTTCCACAGCCGATCAACGAATTTTGAGATTTTTCCGCTAGTAAGCGACAAATTTCTTTATTTTTCCGCACCCGATCGATGAAATTCGTGATTCTTAACTGACTGACGAAATTTGCTATTTTTTCCCGCGGCAAATCGACGAAATTTGCGACTTCTTCTCCCGACTGACGAAACTCAAGATTTTACCGCAGACGACCAACAAAGCTTACAATTCTTCCGCAGATCATCGACAAAATTTGCAATTTTTCCGCGCATCATCAACGAAATTCGCGATTCTCCCGTTTCCGACCAACGAAATTCGCGAGTTTTCCAAGGTCGGTGCTCAAAACTCGCGATTTTTCCGTGCGCGATCGGCAAAATTTGCATTTTTTCCGCGCTTCATCGACAAAATTCGCGATTTTTTTGTGTCCGATCAACCAAATTCGCGATTTTCTGAGCTTCATCGACAAAATTCGTTTTTTTCTGCACCCGATCAACGAAATTCTAGATTCTTAACTGACTGACAAAATTTTCAATTTTCCCGTGGCAAATTGACAAAATTCATGATTTATTCCTGGGACCTATGGACAAAAATTTTAATTATTTCCAGCTATAAATTAACAAAATTCGCAGGCCACAAGTTAACCCATCGCGGGCCACAGGTTGTGCATCCCTAATATAAATGACCTCTAAGAATATTTCTTAACACATTCGAAATTTAAAAGGGGTGAAAATGCGCAAAAAGCGTTCTAAAAAGCGTTCTAAATGTCGATTTCTACGCAATCTTAGGAAGTACCGAAGCGTTTTCAATATAACGGTGTGAAAATGAGGGTGCCCTTGCTCCAACAAAGGCTATATTTTGTGTCG
Source organism: Maratus speciosus (assembly GCA_963932465.1). Taxonomy (NCBI): domain Eukaryota; kingdom Metazoa; phylum Arthropoda; class Arachnida; order Araneae; family Salticidae; genus Maratus; species Maratus speciosus. Next base: position 121,209,712 of record OZ010786.1, read on the forward strand.
GTGCAACTACCCCAAAGTGGGTGCAGGAACAAAAAACGTTCTGAAAATGCGATTTTTGTGTTACTGAAGGGCCTAGAAACATGAAAGGGCATAGCCGGATAAGCATTGGAAACATGCCTTTCAATCAAATTTCCTTATTTTTTTCCCATAAGTGGCTACATATCTGACAATATATTTCCCCGATTATCACCCAACAAATATTCATATTTAATGAGATAAAAATGTTTTTTCGATTTTTTTAAAAAGGAATTTTCTCAAAAACTGCTGAGCGGAATTTCATGCCATTAATTGAGGATATGCAGATGCCACAGATGCATAACTGGTAATTTTTGTATAATTTTCTGTTTATAAAAACTGTGTGAAACAGCGAAATAAAAATTTAAAGAAATAAAAATCATATCTTACGATTATCCGAAAATTACCATTTTCTTGTAAAAAATTCCCCATATGTGCCCGTATATTTTATATAAATTCGGAAAGTTTGCGTTGGGTACTACATATAAATATTTACAAAAATATATATTAAAATTATTGAAATTCATTTTAAGGCGTTATTTTGGGCGGAGCTACTAAACTTCCACATCCGAAGAAATTTTGGAACAAAGTCAGCAGACAATATGTCAACTGATGTATTTTTGATTCCATTAACCATATAAGCCATATTTTTCAACATCATGTTCATTTTGATATCGACAGTGTTAAGTATTTGCGCATGTGATCATTAAAATTTAAAATACAGCAATTCTGTAACTGTTTATTCCAAAAATTCTTCGGGTGTGGAAGTTGAGTAGCTCCGCCCCAAATAACGCCTTAAAATGAATTTCAATAATTTTAATATATATTTTTGTAAATATTTATATGTAGTACCCAACGCAAACTTTCGGAATTTATATAGAATATACGGGCACATATGGGGAATTTTTTACAAGAAAATGGTAATTTTCGGATAACCGTAAGATATGATTTTTATTTCTTTAAATATTTATTTCGCTATTTCACACAGTTTTTATAAACAGAAAATTATACAAAAATTACCAGTTATGCATCTTTGGTATCTATATATCCTCAATTAATGGCATGAAATTCCTTGCAGCAGTTTTTGAGAAAATCCGCTTTTTAAAAAATCGAAAAAACATTTATATCTCATTAAATATCAATATTTATAGGGTGATAACAGTGGAAATATATTGTCAGATATATACCTACGTCTGGGAAAAAAATCAGGAAATTTGATTAAAAGGCATGTTTCCAATGCTTATCCGGCTATGCCCTTTGGCATGCACTGTAAAAAAAAGAAAAAAACCCCGGACAAAAATACGGAAAAACTACTGGCAATCGAGACGCCAGTACTATTACCGTATTTTAACGGAACTTTTTTCCGGTAAATCACAGAAAAATTTCCGTTTTTTAGCATTTGCGGGGGGGGGGGGGGATTTCCGTTAAAATACGGAAATAGTACTGGCGTCTCGATTGCAAGTAGCATTTCCGTATTTTAGTCCCTTTTTTTTTTTTTTTTTTAACAGTGTGGTAGCTATTTACAAGATATAAATAATCTCTAGGAACATTTCTTAAGAAATTAGAAATTTAAAAGGGGTGAAAATGCACAAAAAGTGTTCTAAAAAACTCAATACAGCAGTATTAAAATATAGATTTCTGCGCAAATTGGCAGCCGAATACTTTGTTGAATGTCACATGTAAACACATTAAAAAGTATTAAGTAAAGTGTCTAAATATATTGTAACTTTAGAAAAAATAATAATATCTAACAAAAGCATAACTGTGAACTGTGCCAAGTTCTGCATAAATTTAAAAAAAAAAAAAAAAAAAAACTGCCGAGAAAAGAAGTGATATGTAAGTGGGTGCGAAGTTCAAATAAAATTCACTCAAACGTATCTACTGAAGTATTGTAGCATTGTTTTAATTGTTTAAAAATAAAAATTCTTGATAGCAGATCTATATATATAAAAGCCGTTCTCTGTACGTATGTCCTTTATACAAATGTTCAGTTTTTGACCGATTTGCACGAAACTTCATGCACATACGTTTTAGAACGTGGAAAAGATCGCTGTCTACTTTAAAAAACCATCAGACCACTATTTATCCCTTTTTTCTACCACCTTCCATAATTTAACATTATAAAAATATCTCTTTTATTTAATTTTATAATTCAATCATTTCTTTCCTGTTGCCACAACTTAAAAAAGATGCAATAATTTAAAAAAAATGATAACATGCATACTTTCTTTTTATAAGCTAATAAAAATTCAGACTCAATCGCTATATTTTTGCATTTTCGAAATTGTTGTCATTCTAATCAAGAAATGCACATTTTTCCCATATAAAATAAAAACTTTAACTAAATGTGTGTTCAAATGACGTGGTATATCGTCATTTGAATGTTTTTGAAGCTAAATAATCTATTTTAATACAGGCGTTTCAATATCAAGAAAATAATTTAGGGAAAAGATAATAATAATAAAAATCGTTTGCTAGATATGACGTCAATTTCTGATTAACTGACACTGCTTTCTAATGATGTTTTATTCTGAAGTTTTTACATATATATATATGAAAAATGTTCATTTTCTGTTTAGAATGACGTCGATTTCAAAAATTCAAAAATACAGCGAGATAATTTGAATTATTTTATTGTGTTGCCACACCCTAAAAAACGGCACAAATAATTTTTTAAAAAAAAAGGCAAACGCGTGTAGTTTCTTTTCATAAACCAATACAAATTCAGTATCTCTCGATATATTGTTACATTTTTTAAATTGATGCCGCTCTAAGCAGAAAATGTGCATTTCTCATATTTTAAATAAAAAGTTCAAGGCTTTGAGAAAACTTAAAACCTCCATTTAATATATTTGAAATTACAATTTCACTAAAATATAGGCTTTCCTATTCCAAGAAAAGGATCAGAGACACAAATCACTAAATACGGCGCCACTTTCAATAAATTATGACGTCAATTTCGATAAATATGGCCTCAAACTGGCTCTAAAATCCGGTTGCTATGATTTATTTCCTATTTCGTTATAATGTTGTTTCTTTAATTATACCATTTAGGTAACTGTTTTAACATTTTAAATGCAGTGATACCATTCTACGATTTACATCAAATACCATAATTTAAAGTCTGCTTTTATACGATTAATATTAAATTGAAATTAACACATAACAACTATTTCTTTTTTTTTTTTTTTAGAGTTAGCTTTCTCATTTTAAACAAAGCCTCATAGATTGACGTCATTTTCATGTTAATCGCTGGGGATTTGGATTTTATGATTAGTGTGAGTTTCCGTTTAAAAATTATAGGCAATGAGTCTTAGGATACCCGTGTTTAAAGGTACCTGATATACTGCGCATTAACAGAACATCAATAAAAATCGTTTTTAATTTGAAACACTAATATATTTAGTGTACTTTTTAGATTTCTCAAAAACTACATGAAAAAGCATTTTTGGTACTTTCGTATTATAGTGAGCAGTTAATCGCGAATACTTTCACTATAATTCGCTTATAATCTGCGTAGCACATTTCACTCGCTGTACTGGTCGGTTTCTCCAAACGAATCTTGAATTAAATGAAATATATCGGTGAATTTGATCCGTCATTTTAATGCAATATGGGTCTTCTTTATCTGAAACGTCCTTCCGCGTAGATGAAAACGTTACTAACGCCACTGCGCTATTATACTTTCTAATGTTTAAGACAAAACTTCGGTTGTTAAGGGCCAAACTTTTTTAGTTGATGATTTACAGTAGAACTTGGTTTAAGAATGATAGGCCGATATGCAATACACTGAAACTATCCCTGAAAAATTATCTAACATTTTAAAAGGCTAATCATTCAGAATGGGATTCAACTGATTAGTAACTTTTCAGCTAACTCTATAACAAAACATGTAGAGAAAAATGGGATATACTTAAACCATTATAGAAAAATGCGTGCATAGTAACAGCACAAATTCCATCAAAATCTGTCCAGTAGAACTTTTTAAAAAGGCTAATCTTTTATAATCGGCCTCATCTGATTATTGAACTTTCTTCCATAATTTTATATACAACTGCCTGACGTAAATGCAATATTCTAAAACCATCCGTGTAAAAGTATCCAATAAACGATGCAAGTTCCAAGGAAGTCCATTAATAAAAATCTTTTTTAAAATACTAATCTTTCATAATCGGGTTCACATGATTATAAAACTTTTCCCCATTATTCTATGACTAAGCAACATAAAACTATATATTACACAGTAAAACCTTTCCTGGAAAACTGATAGTCGCATTGAAATCCATTCAGAAGAACTCAAGTTATAAGCAGCCGGAACGAAATTTCCATTTGCATTTTCTATACATAATAGATTATTTTGCGTAGTTCGATTTGATGTCTGTTAAATTCGTGTTTTATTTTATTTTATTTTATTTTGGCGTTTTAATTTCGTTTACCAATTTAGTTATGAAATATTACACGAAAACAAACAAGTACTGAATTATTTGCAGCGTTTTTGAGCAATTGAGTTAATCTTTTGTAATTGCAGGCACATTTAAAAAATATTCATGCTTGAGAATCACTTTAAAATCTATAAAAAAAAATCTATACATTAACAGAAACTTTTCAAACAAATATTATTGAAAGTTTTTTTTTTTGTTGTTTTTTTATTTTTTTTGTTTTCTATTAGACGTTGGAACAATCGAATGTGCGATGTTTAGAAGTTAAATTGTAGTAAAATCGAAATTTGTGGATATATTAGGTTGTTGTCACCAATAATATGGTGACAAAGTTGCACATAGACATGCCTTTTCTTCATAATATTGCATTAAGAGCAAACGGGTTCACCTTTCGTAATGGTTTCGTTGGGCTGCGCGCACATTTAAAAATATCCATGTTTGAAAATTACTTTCAAACCCATTAAAATAAAAAAACTGAGATACAATTTTCAAATAAATTTCATTTGAAAGGAATTTTTGTTCTATTCGACAGCTTAAAAAATTTAAATTGTGTGTTGTTTAGAAGTTAAGAAAAATTGCTGTACAGGAATAATTTGTCTGTTAGGTCGTTGCCATCAACAGTATGATGTCAGCGTTACTCACTGGCATATTTTTTTACTTTATAATGTAGATATACACCATACAAACGAGAATTTCACTATATGATATGCCATTTGGTGGATTCGTTTTTCGCATTGTCAGACAATTAAAAATTTTCTGTTACCCCAGCCGAAGAAAACGGGCATTGTGACATTAAAGCTCAGACATTTTATTATGGTGGCGAGACAATAACGTATGTTTTCTAATTGTCATTTTAATGATTTGTGGACGGGAATGCACAAATCTCAGTTATTGTGATTACTATAGTAGTTCAGTTTAATTTATTATTTTACATGGAAGGTCTCTTATAATTGACACGGGCGAATCCGGGTAGTTCTGCTAGTTAATAATAAATCTAGAATTTGGCAAATTTTTGATAAATGTTATGCCTATCATTTTCATGTTTTAATAAAATGATGATGATAATATTAATAACAATGTCATTTTAACAATTTGCAATATTGTTATTATAATAAACAAATGAGTCATGTTAAAGATTTGATAAACAAATATACACATAGATACACTTCCGCTCGTCTTTGATTATCACATTAGCGATGACCCTCGCCCCCCGGAAACATCATTACAAACAGACTAATGCCTGACAAAGACACAGATACACATACGCTTGTCCTTGCTCACCACTCTAGAAACTCCGCCCCTTTCAGGAGCCTCAATACACTCAAATTAAGGCCTCCAAACATGAAATATCAAGTTTTGATATAATAATGCAATTAATAATAAATAACTCGTAGGTAAAAACTTGCCAAGTTCTAGATTTATTATTAATATACTTTCAATAATTTTTATTTTTAAACAATTAAAACAATGCTACTATACTTCAGTAGATAAGTTTGAGTGAATTTTATTTTAACTTGGCACCCACTTACATATCACTTCTTTTCTTGGCAGTTTTTTTTTTTTTTTTTTTTTTTTTTTTTTTTTACGGAACTTGGCTCCCTTTTTTCACAGTTGGATACTTATTTACTATTTCTTTAGGCATTAAGGAAGATAATTATTGCGGTGGATTAATTTCTTGATTCATAATTCGGGGCATAAAGTATTAATAAATGTTTTCTTTACTAGTTATTCTCCAGCTCCAGCCTTTTGAAGGGAAATGATGGAGGGAAATAAGACCATAAAAGGCTCAAACATTATTGATTGTTTTGCTTATGTGTTTAGAAATATGAAAAATCCCGCAGAACCGCAAAAGTTCGATTTTTTTTAAAAGCGTTGTCAGAAATAAACATACCAAGGGCGTGGATTGCAAATAAGTTTGTTTTGGCCAAATTACAAAAACAAAATGGGGAAGACGTATTTCTTCCAGAAGCCACTTCAACTCCATATAATAAAAGGGATGGTGATGCTTCGTCGATTATGAAAGGAGAGACTGTACTCGGGAAACGCAGTCGAGACCTAAAGAGTTATTCTTTTTCTCCGAGCTCATCTGATTCTAAAAAATGGATTCGATCCAGAAGCCATTCACCGAAGAAAAAGTGGCTAGAATATTAGAAAAGTACTATTATGATGTAAAAAATCCGGCATCTTTTGGCGGAATTTTAAAACTATCAAAAGCAACCGGTTTACCCGCAGAAAAAATTAAAACATGGTTAATGACACAAGATGCATACACTTTGCATAAGCCGGTGAGATATAAATTTAAACGTCGGAAAGTTTTATCATATGGCATAGGCGAACTCATAGAGTGTGATTTGACAGATTTGTCAAAATTATCGAGATATAACAATGGAATGAAATATTTGTTAACAGCAATAGATGTTTTTAGTAAATATGCATGGGCAATTCCCATCAAGAATAAAACTGCTGACAGCGTTGCCGATGCCTTGAAAAAACTGTTATCTCAATTAAAATGTACTCCACATCTTATCCATTCAGACAGAGGGAAAGAATTTTATAATAACAAGGTACGAGGGTTGTTTAAAAAGTACAAAATCAAACATTATTCTTCACAGAGCGAAAATAAAGCTTCGGTGGTTGAGCGTCTTAATCGAACTTTAAAGTCAAGATTATATCGCATTTTTACATACAGAAATTCATATAAATACACCGATATTTTAGATTCTGTATTAAAAAGCTATAATTCCACCAAACACGGCAGTACGGGCTTGGCTCCCGTTGATGTCACGTCGGAATTGGAGCCCTACGTATTTCAAAAATTATATGGTTATCGGAAGGAAAGCGATTTTAAATTTAGTGTAAATGACCAAGTTAGAATATCGAAAGCAAAAAAGATATTTCGAAGAGGTTATTTACCGAATTGGAGTGAAGAAGTTTTTATCATTCACGAGCGCTATCCCACAAATCCTCCTACATATGTCATAAAAGACTTGAAAGGCGAAATTTTGAAAGGAAGATTTTATGAGGAAGAGATTCAGAAAGTTGTAAAAAAATCGAACGACTATTGGAGGATAGAGAAAATTTTAAAGACTAGAGGAAAAGGAGCAAATAAGGAATACTTCGTTAAGTGGGCCGGATTTGATAAACGTTTCTCCTCGTGGGTCAAAGAATCATGGATGAGATCCTAGACGAATTTTATGTGACTCTTCCGAGCAACTCCAGCATGGACTATTTTCCTGAAAATACTCAATCTTCATATCGCACGAAATTATTTTCTCCAATTGTGCTATCAGGTGAATGGGAAGTATCACTTTCAGAGGTATTTATGCCCAGAAGTTGGTTCAATGTGAATTCTCATAATAATAGTTATTCGGTTGCAATAGAGAAGGAGGAAATTTTACCTCACGATAACGCAAAATACAACATAGCATTACCCGATAAAGTGGGAGAAAATACCGAAGAATTTTGGTCAAGTATTAATAAAGAAATCGAAAAAAAGATAAATGCGGACTCGCCATCTGTCAAATTTGAGATGCGGGATAATGGATCCGCATTATACATAGACATAGCGACCAGATTCGAAATAATGATCGAAGCAGCTTCGGCGCCCACATTGTTATACATGCTTCATTTACCGAACGAGGATATTCTTATTACCACCTCGGGCGTTTATCAGTTTAGACCGTCTCAGCTAAGTTTAGCATCGAATACTTTTACCATTATTAACAAAAAGCCTAAAAATATATTTAATCACATCTTACCATTCAATCGCATAAAGCCGAGAAAATCAAAGGATTCAAATGAAGATATTTTTAAAATTTTAAACGCTAATATAGAACTTTTAGAATTGCAAGATTACTTAATTATCGATTACCAACCTGCAAAAAACGAAGTGGAATTCAGGTTATCGGAAAACGCAGAGTTACATCTGTCAAAGGAAAACTGTATTTCTCTGATGAGAAAATTAGATTTGAAAGAAAATTGTACTTTGAGCTTCGGTTCGTGGAAATATAAAGTGAATCCATTACTTCAACCAGCTTCTGGAGAATACATAGAATTAGAAATTAAAGAATATTACACTACAAAAAAACTTGTAAGCTATACTGAAAATTTGACAATCAATAGAGGAATGTATAAAACGGCGGATCAATTATTTAAAGAATTTAAGTACATACAGTTGGAACAACAACCTGGTTTAAGAGTTCGATTGAATGTTCCAAAGAGTCATGAAATTTCTTTTGGCAAAGGATTGAGAGATATGCTAGGGTTTATTAACAATGAACCGTTCAAACACGGCGTCTACGTGAGTAATTATGCATTGGAGATCGATGGCGGCATTACAGAAATTTATATTTATACAGATATAATTGTTTCTCACAATGTCGGAGACACGGTTTCGCCCCTTTTACGTGTTATACCCTGCGCTAATGAAAAAGAAGATCAGATTGTCAAGCATTACGACGCTCCATTGTACTTTCCTCTGCGTAAAAAATTCATCGAAACAATAGAGATCGAAATTAAATCTAGTTCTGGGGACAATATTATATTTACACATGGCAAAACTTTAGTCGTGTTATCATTCCGACGGAAAAAGCTATAAAAGCGAGGAAACTCTGCTTAAAGTGTTATTCTTGCAAGCATGCATCTAAACGTGAAGGACTGCGAGGCGTACTATTGTAGTCAAGTAGGTGCGGGAGCTAGAGGTCCTTATTTTCACGGTGTGTTACATCAGAGGGGATATGGTTGGTTCGGCGACTTACGCAGATACCTTCAGCCAATTGCGATAAAAGCAACGAGTTATTTAGGAAAGCATTTGTTGAATACAGGGGAAAATGTCATAAGCGATGTCGCTTCTGGAGCGTCTTTTAGAGATTCGACTCGTAATAGATTTCGTGAAACAACCTCCAAAGTTAAAAAGGACTTGATTGATAAATTACAACGCGGCAGTAGCAAAAAAGCTATAAAAAGAAAGCGCAAGCGGCAAACTAATCATTCACAAAACAAACGCTGCAAGACTATGCGACGTGATGTTTTTTCATAATGAGTGGCAACGATAACAAAAATATGGCATTTCTTAAGAGCGAGTTAGATTTATTTAACAATGCTGCCGTCCAGCTAGCAATCGATTCGTCTACATTTCTAGAAGTGCATCCGATATCTTCGATTTCAGAAAAAACACCTATAGAGTTTTATATTGCTGGAAATGGTGAGCATTATATAGACTTATCTCACACAATTTTACAACTTCAAATAAAAATTTTAAAAAAGAATGGAGATGATTTGACTGACTCGGACCATGTAGCACCGATTAATTATCTCTTAAACACTATGTTTTCAGAATGTTCTATTTTCTTAAATGATAAGCAAGTAGCCTCACAAGCAAATTATGGATATCGCGCTTATTTGGAAAGTTTGCTGTTTTCATCAAAGTCCTCACAAGAAACTTTGTATGGAGCATCATTATTTTTTAAAGACAACGCGGGACATCACGATAGTCTGACTTCCACAACGCCGGGCGTTGGAGCTGGCCCGCCCACAGTTACAACTTCAAAGAATGCTGGATATAAATCGCGATATGATGCTTGTAAAGGAAGCAAGGTAATGGACCTAATAGGTGCATTACATTTCGATCTAGCAACACAGCCAAAACTTTTAATTAATGGAGTAAATATTCGCATAAAATTAGAGCGAAATAAAGATTTGTTTTCTCTCATGTCCAAAGAAGATGCATACAAAATTGTTATACAATCAGCAAATCTCTACATCAGGAAAGTTTCGATAGCGCCCTCTATCATGATCGCTCACGAGAAGGCGTTAGAAAAAGGAGTAATTAAAATGCCTATAAGAAGAATCGAGGTCAAAACTTTTTCGTTATCTAGCGGATTACAATCATCAACAATCGCGAATGCTTTCATTGGTCAGTTACCAACTAGAATAATCTTAGGTTTTGTGTCCAATCCCGGTTATAATGGAAACTCAGAGAAAAATCCATTTAATTTTCATCATTACAATCTAAATTACTTAACCATTTTAAATGATGGTGTGATGTATCCTTCGAGGCCCTTTCAACCCCGTTTCGATAATGATTTATATGCCAGATGTTATCTAAGTCTTTTCACGGATTTAAATCGCTATCACAATTTTCAAAATGTGAATATTAATTATAACGAGTATAAACAAGGCTACACATTATATGCCATAGATCTAACGCCAGATCTTGCAGCCAATGAAAGCCATATTAGCGTTGCCAAGACAGGAAATATTGCATTAGACATTAAGTTTTCATCACCTCTGCCCGAAACTGTCACACTTATTGCTTATACAGAATACCGAAATATTATCGAAATTGATAAAACTAGAAGTATTTTTACTGATTACTAATTATGAATGATGGATACAATTACTTTATGCAGACTGGCATGTAGCGATAAACTTTTAAAAAAAGAATTTTGTGGAGTTTTTTCTTCTGATTCTTTGCCAGAGAAAAAAAGACATTTCAATGCATTTATTGTAAATTTGGATCCTAAAATATTACCTGGAAGTCATTGGATTTCAATTTATTTCTCCGAAAATATAGCATACTACTTTGATAGTTATGGCCTGCCTCCTAGAAATAAACATATACTTCGTTTTATGAAAAAAAAACAGTAAAGCAATAAGATACAACAATTTATGCTTCCAAGATGATTTTACAACCACTTGTGGATTTTTTTCTCTATATTTTCTTCATCAAAGCGCACGAAACTTACGAAAAAAATCCTTAAGGAATTTACATCCTCGAAACAGAAAATATAATGAACTCTTTATTAAAAAATTTGTGAAAACAAATTTTTACTTATCAAAATGTTGTCATGTGTTTCCTGGAAAGAAACAGTCTTGCGTCGCCCTAGTTAATATGAAAAACTAATCTCAAAAGCCGTCACAAGACTGTTTAGTTCAGAATGGAACGGTACGGATTTTTCTTCATGACAGATTCTGCAAACGAACCCGGAGATTTTACTTACCTCCACGGCACACTGTATGAACATGCACATCAATGCATACGGGTCGCAAGAGATTGGAAAACCACCGTCACCAACGAAAAAGTTTATTTTAAATTACTGAATAACTCCGAAATTATAAAGTATGCTCACGTAAAAGAAAATAAAAAGAAATTTGGTTATTTGTTTCTGTCAAATGATTTTTTAAATAATATGTTATTTGCACATTCTTATTCGTCTAAATTGTATGAAGACATTCTCGAGTGTATTCATGACGGGAAATCTTGTCGTGAACAAGATGAAACGGATGAAGATTATACATCTCAAAGAAATTCTAAAAAAATTGGATATTTCAGTATTTTGACAGACGATGAACTTGTTGCTGAACTGCATGCTTTCTTATAAAATGTAATAATAAGAATATTCAAAGCAATTGTTTTTTATCTTTATCTATTATTAATATTGTGTAGTGATCTATTAAAAAAATGATTTGTAATTCATGAAATTTTTTTTCATGAAAAATTATGTATGAAATTTTAAAGAATAAATTGTATTTTTTGCTTGCTTACTTTCTTGTATTTTTTATTTTTGTTGTCACTTTAAAATTATATATTCTTCAATAAGTATTGGAGTCGATAAGTTTTTGTCAGACAATTAAAAAAAAAACCTGACCGCATTGCATAACTATCTCAAAGTAAAACAAAGTATTTAAAATATTTTGTTAAATAAATAACAAGAATAACAATATACAATGTGGTCTATATTTTTTCTTAAATGCAAGACAAAAACTTTCCGACATCCTATTATTAATTTTTTTCAATATTTTTCCCCTCCCCTTTTTGTGATAGAAATAATTACAAGACCACATTTAAAAAAACAGAATGCAGATTTATTAAACATAAACACATTTTTTTTTTTTTTTACAGCGACAAAAAACAGAAAAAGATTACCATTTCTTTTCAGTCAAAAACAATTATTTTTTTTTAAATATATATTTGCTACATATATATTTATATCATATAAAATAGCATTACCATTACATAAAAATACGCAACACATCATCTGAATGTAAAACAAATCATAATTTTTTCTACTACCATGACAATTAATATCAATTATTGTAATAAAATATATAATTATAACAGTTAAAATGTATATATTTATTAACATAAACACATTTTTTTCCTTGCAACCACAAAACAGAAAATATTACCATTTTTTTCTTCGTCTTTACTTCCGAAAAACAATTATTTTTTTTTAAACATTATATTTACCGCATATATATATATATTCACATATAAAAAATAGCAACACCATCACATAAGCATATTGTTTTTCATATTGTATTTATATAATACATAATAAAAAATTATGATAAAACACACAACAAAAAAACACATTAATAAGAGTTAATAAAATAATAATAAAGCAATTTTTCAGTTCCAGTTTTTAAAAAAAAATGTTGAAATATCAACACGTCGTCTGAATCTAAAATGTGTCAAAAATACACTACCATAACAATTAAAACAATAGATAAATTCATCATTGTCATCATCAATAGGGAAATGTTTTGGACAATTGTGTGCAGTTAGTCCAACTATACTTTCACATAAATCGTAATCCGCAACTTGAAAAAGCGGAACTTGTCTGCAAGAATTACACCAGTTGTCTTTTGACTGCAATTTATCTCGCAGTTCATGTAGTGAAATCATCGAGACATATGTTTTGTGTGTATAATCTTTTTTAATTCTATACCTTTCAGAATTCAAAACAGTGGGATGGACATTTAAGTATAATTTAAAACATTTCGTGCATAACGGAAATTTACTTTCTGCAGTATCAGTTTGCACTACAAAATATATTTCCAGAAAATGAACCACAACTGGAAGATATTTCTTTAAAAAAATTGCGTGCAATGTTCGCAACCATATAACAAATGGCTTGGAGTATGTGCGATCGTAAATTAAAGTTTTATGGAATGGTTCTGTTTCTATAAAACAAATAAATCTGTAATTAAATCGACCATGTCGAGGCATTTCAACTAAACCAGGTCCAATTTCTACAAGTTCTTTAAATAAACTTTTAGGTAGTAATAAAATGTTATTATCAATCTGATTTAAACAGAAATGACTGGAAATGATTTTTCGCATTGCCAAGTGTTTCAAGGTTTGCGGACATGGATTTGTTTTATCCATTTTTTTTAAATCTGTCAATGCTTTTTTAAAATAATAGAAGGTGCACTATTTTCACTATTCAGATGTCTTTGTTAACACATATGTTCACATTTAATCGTCCATCTGTTCCAGGTTTAAAAAATGACCGTACGACCTAGAATCAACAGAATTTGATAATAAATATTTTTTATCATAAAAAGTTGATAAACCTATTTTATTTTGCACAATGGAAAAAATTGTATGCTTTTTGGAGATAATAGAATATTGAGTCTGACGCATAAAACTGTCATTTTCTAAAACATTTTTATAAGAATCAATTTTTAACTTTTTCAAAGCACTTTCTTTAATGCCTTTTGCCCTCATTTTTACAGAATCTCCATACGATACCGAATACATTTTACACTTGAGTCCTATGAATTCTTTTATAGGTGTACAGTATTCGGATTTTAGTTTTCCCAATTTACCTTTATTTTTAGGTTAAACATTTCATGATCTTTATCATAATTACTGAAATCCATAATGTCATCAAAAAAATTTTGTCTAAGATCTTCGTATACATTTTTTACATCTTTTATGTTCAAGAAAAGGGAATCAGTATCCATATATAATAAAGAACACTTTTCTTTATAGTACTCCTTAAAATAATCATAAAACAAACTGTACATTTTTAATTTCGATAATTCTAAAACAGTAAAACCTATATAAATAGGTTTGTCTAGCACAAGATTTGTCTTTTTACACTTGAACAAAGTTAAAAATTCATTCACGATCTCAAAGTATTCCAAACTCGGGCTTGATAATTGTTTTTTACAATTTTCTACATTAAAAGTCGCTTTTACGTTCACTTTCTTAAAAAGGTTCATACAAGTTTTTCCAAAGAAGGAATTATTCATTTTTTTTAAAAAATCTTTTTCTAAATCACTTGTCGCCTCTATTCTTTTTTCGTTGTTAAAATTTATATACTCTTTGAGCCACGGTTTTTGAGAAAAGGCTAAAATTTTATGAATTTTCGTTATTTTCAATCCGTTCTCTACATAAAACTTCAACGTTAAATAGTGACATATGTAGTTTTGTTTATTAAAAAAATTTGGCGTCAACTTTTTACAAGGAAGAACATGTTTCAAATTCAGGGAATCGCATAATTTCTTTGCATGCGGTGATAGCATGTCATAGGTTATATTTAGATGTTCTGGAGCCATAGGCAAATCGTCGTGGTAATTATGTAATTCCTCCGGATAATCTAAGTCTACTTCGAGTAAATAACCTACCGAGGAAGTGGGTGTAGTTTCTAAAATATTAATTTTTTTAATTTCTGCTTCTGAAAGCCATCGGAAATTTCCATATGGTAATGGTTGCACCATTACAAACCCGTATAAATTGTTAGCATCCAAACATATTATAAAACTGTTATCTTTGTTCGGATTATAAGTTTCAGGAATGTATGGATCATTAGCAATTACATGTCTTTTCCCCAAAAAACAAATACCGCCTCTCATCTGACTCTCAACCCAAACGTAATCATTGACATCGCTAAATAATTGCACTTCAATTTTTGATAATTTTAAGCCCGCGTTCCACGTAAGGTCTGCACGTGTTACAAAATGCACAGGATCAATCTGATAATAATTCATCGCGGCACGCCGAAAGGAAGTAAACACTTCAGCTAAGAGAATGACATCACAATTCTGATAGAGTTCTAAATAATCGGAAAATGTCTTGCATTTGAAAGCCTTAAAAACAGCACAAGCATGCTGATATTCTTCTTCAGTTATATCCTTCTGAGTAAGACGATTATAAAAAGCACTTTTTGGCGGCAAACCTACTTCCTCTAAAACATTAAGAGATTCGAAATATGAGTAAGGAAATATTCCTTTCCTTAGTAACAATTCTCTATTTTCTTTATTTTGATAAAAATTGTTAAAAATTTTAAATTCGTGTCCGGATTTTAGCAAATTTTGAACCAGGGATTCTAAAGATTTATCTAAAAATTGGAAAGAATCAATAAATTTTATCGTATCTAAAGAAAACATAGTAAATTTTTCCAAATTTACGGGAATTATATAGATATTTTGAGCGTAATTTTCCGGGATCTCTTTTAAAATCAAGTGGTTGTCATAATTTTTTCCGTTATGGATCATAACGGGGAGAAAATAAGTTGCTCGCATGTTAATGTTACAAGATTGATGGGCTAATCCACGAATGTGACCATCCGTCCAATGACAATGATCGCGAGTTTTAATATCGCCCGGATTGAATTCATTTCCGCATATGTGACAAACATTTTCATTATACAATGCTCGTAAGTTTGTATTCATTGGTATGATTTTTTTCATTTTTGTCATTACTTTTTTATATACGATTTTCTATGTATTTAAAAAATTTGTCACAGCGTCAGATCCTACATAAAACTCGTGAAAAACAATCGTGTCATTTATATCCAAAACAATAAGTGTGTAGCTAACTGCAGTATGTTTTTCAAACGGGAAACAAAACTTTGACCAGTATTCGGAAGAACGGTATGAATTTTAGAACAAACGCACTCAAAGTCTGCGTACGCCGCAAATGGATGATATAGCATTTTAGCTAACGCGTTAAATTTTAAAGTCAGCTTAGAGGGGATATTCAACTTTTGAGGATTTTGCTTTTCGCATATCAGACTGTGCGAGTCTAATGTGGATTTTCTCTGGAACCCATTTAAGCAATTGCGACAAAAATAATAAATACCGGGGTTGAAATTCAAAAATCTTCTGAAGTTAGTTATTAGAAAAAAATGTTTATCATAATACAATAAATCAACGTCTGGATATCTTGATTTTTTTTGTATTTTTACTAACATATAAAGGAAAAACATCCTTATTTTCATACCCGAAAATATGAATTTTTAAATTATTTTTTATTTCAAATTTATAGACATCCGAGAGTTTAACGAGAAAACTTATGTTTCGTGTGTTGAAATATTTTTTTACGCATTTTAAATAGTTACTAACTCTTTCTTTATTTCTTTTTACTGGGTAAAGTTTAGCCGCAATACAATATATAAAACACTTATTGTCGTGACAACGGATATTTAGTAATGATTTTTTATTTTTTAATCTAGCAGGAAGCTGTACTGCATGTGCGCATCCTCCCCTAAATTCTCTGTAATTACCCAAGTGTAAATCTATAAAGTCAATTTTTTTTATACTCCACCCACTTCCATTTCTAATAAAAGAATCTATCGATTCAAGAATTTTTCTGAACGCATTATCTATCTTAGGATAAATCATTACACTCGATAAAATACGTTCCGCTTTGGAACAAAAATAAAAACTTCTGGATTCGATAATTTCATTTTCTTTTACTTTTTCAAAAATAATACATAAACAAATAATTAACCTTAAACGTATTAAATATCCGCTGTTAATTTCATTATAGATTATCGTTCTTGAATCTCTAAATAATTTTTCGGGATCTGTATAATTTGAAACATTTGCCCGTAATGTTCGCACAAAACCATGATAGGCTTCAGCACGTTCAAAAAAGCGAATCATCCCCGAATTTGGAATACCTTTTTTTTTTTTTACAAATAAGAATGTTTAAACATTTTTTAAAATGAAATATTTAAGAAAAAAGCAAAAACAACCACTAAAGCAATAATAAAAGCAACCTTGCATAAAATTACATATTAAAAATAAGCTTTTTATTTTTTTAAACCCAATATTAAAGCAAAGCCTTACACTTACATATTACACAAAAGCATATAATAAAAAAGCTTTTTTTATTTTATTTTTTTGCGATGTGTTTTATCATCGCCTGAGTGGCCGTTTTTAACGGATTTAATAAAGAAATTGGCAAATTGAATCGGTTCCGGGTTTCAAAAGTACCCGGTGATGTTTTGCAGAATCCGATGTAATATGAGCCATGAAACTCTTTCAGCTCCATTGTTATGCATTTTCCTAAATTAATTATGAATGGCTCATGGTTGATTTTTTCGGAATCTTCAGATAAATCTAAATTATACTTTTTCGCTGGGGGTTTGCCTTCGGTTGGAACTAAAAATTCGACAAAATAGGGAATTTTTAAGTATGCTTTTTATGAATATATATATATATATATATTGCTTTTTTTAGAAAACCAAATAAATATTCTACTATTTGATTTTTTTTTTTTTTTTGTTAAAAGACTTACTTGTTTTAAATGTCGGAAGCACTGTTTCTAACTCAATGACATCGTCATCATCATCATCCTCTATAGTACAGATTTTTCTCTTTTTTGTGTTGAATCTCGTCTCCTCATCATTAAATTTGCCCGCATTTTCTGAAATAATTAAATAAAAAAGAAAAAAAAATTACTTTCATTGTACTTAACAGTTTTTTTTACAAAGCACATGTAAATGTAACTATAATATTTTAAAAACTTTTTTTAATATTTATTTAAATAATTTACCTGTTTTCTTTTTCAATCCTCTCTGGTTCAATTGAAGTAATTTTTCGTAGTCCTCCAGGTCTATCAACTTTCGTGATGAAGATGACGGTGATCCTGAAGTCGAACAACTTGATGTGGATCCAGGATCTGAAATTTAAAAGAGAAAAAATCTTTTTTATTTCGTGTTAAAACACAAATATTAATAATTTTTCAATTACATTTTACATAAATCTTTTTAAAATATATTTCTAATATTATAAAAATTAAAAAAGAAAATATTTACTTATGAAAACTCACCGGCGGAGCAAGAGGCATTTAAATCCATCTTCAGAGTTAAAGCGCTTCGGAAAGAAGTGTCGTATGCTTTCGAAATTCAGATTTTAAATATTCAGATGTTTTTCTTCTTTATGCATAGCGTGGGATGAAAAGAGAACAACCGCCCGCATAAAGCATCATCTGTGTTGCATTATTTCTTAACGAGTTTTTCCAGCTGCGAAATTAATCTGAAATACACTTATCATCTTTCTAATATAATGGTTCTTATTGTGCGGTAAAAAAAAACTTCGTAGTTGAACCATCACCCACGACATTTCTTGCTTTTCTCTCATCTTTGTTCATTCATTCATTCATTTACACACTCTCACGCATTACGCCTACACATTTTTCTGTATCTAACACATACATATCTATTACAACATATCAAATAGACCATTAGCGGCGCTTAAATAACATGTAACAAGCGTTTACATTGTATCTTTTTAAAACAGAAATAATCGTATATAAAAACAAAGAAAGGCATTTAAACTTTTTGGGTGCATGCGTGGTGCGTAGGAAGTTGTTCGTTCTTTATCGTTGCTACAAGTTTTTTTTCTTTAATCCTGCTTTCCCTCAGATTTCAAGGTTTCTTTTCTTAATCATAATTTTTACGATGAAATAGCTTTCATATAGCTTCCTTTAAAATACTTTTTTTAATTCAGTTCTAATAACAAAGTTATTTGCATGCAGTTATTTTAACATGATTTCCGAAAAAAACTGACAAATGAAAATCAAACGCTTAAAATAATTAAAAATACGTTTCTTATTATTAAATTTAAAGGCATTTTTTCTCGCTATAAAAAATAGTATAATATTTTATTTAGGAAAAAAAAAATAAGATTCTCACTATGAAATACAAAAATATTTTATTTAGGAAAAATAAAGAAAAAACAACGACAAAACATTGCACAAAAAGAATTACAATATTTTGACGTTTTTATTTGTTTTTATTTTTTATTTATAAAAGGAGGTCTCTCTATTTTCCCTCACACCTCCCTTTCTTCCCCCTTAAGAAAACTCTATAAATACCGAAGCATTCAGGCTCTCAAAATTATATTTGCGGCGGTGTTTCGCAGACTTGCACGATTTTTTCTGCATTGAATTATTAATAAAATATATACATAAAACATGACAGGGAAAAATGAAAAAGAAATTAACTGGTATAAGTTCGTAAGAGATACTGAACTGACGGAAGGTACAATTCGAAACCTAGAACATGTACTAGATTGGAGCGACGTCTCAAAATATCAAAAATTAAGCGAGACATTTATGACTGAATTTAAACACAAAATTAATTGGGACGTGATTTGCGAATTCCAAACTCTGTCAGATACTTTCATGAGAGCTAATACTGACAGAATTAATTGGCAAAAAATATCTCAGCATCAAAAGCTCGAAGAACATTTCATGTTGGATTTTCGAGATCAAGTGGACTGGGATAAAATATCCCAATTTCAGAAATTAACGGCACGATTCATATACGAATATCATATGCTTTTGAATATGAAACTCGTTAGCAGATATAAGGTGATGGATATGGGCACGATAACAGAACTCAAAGATAAACTGGACATGCCCTTGATATTCCAACACCAAGAACTTAGCGAAGCTTTCGTATTGGAACACATAAAAGATATTGAAACAGAAACAAATATTTCCGATGCTTTGATTTTGAATCACAATGTATCTCCGACGATTATAAATACGATCTACAAACGCTGGGTTCTGCATTTTCTAAGAGAAATTTGTCAGAAAGTGGCACACGCTGGTTGAAGGATGCCGACCGTAAACATGAAATTATTTTCCCGAAGCAAAAACTTTATTTACATCCTTTTGTCATTGATAATGCTATTAACTGTTGTACTGGAATTTTTTGTCATAAACGATAAAATCGATCAACGCATGCTCGAAGTGAACATAACAAATACCTCTTGTACCAAATCGGTACACATCGCACGTAAAATTTTCTTGCACGAATGTTTTAAAAATAACAAAACAATTTACGATTTACGATATTTTTGGACAGATGAAAATCACACATTGCGTGCGAGCATTATCGGTTTACAAATTTCTGAAACAGAATATAAAAAATTCTGTCAAATGTGTCCTGATTAAAACATTGTAATACCTTACAATAACATCTGCTTTGTTCTGTTCTAATTTTCCTCTGTTGATTCATCAACAAATATTTTTTGTTTTTTTTAAAAAAATTGTACTTTTTGTATTTGTTCATTAAATAAAAACCTTTTGTAGTTTTATATTTGTTTTAAGAGTCTTTTATTAATTAAAACACTCTTTTTGTGTTCAGACACCATTTTAAAAACGATTATTCTATCAAAATATATTTTAATCCAAATAAAAGAAAAAATTCTCCCCCCTCCTTTCCTCTTTTCCCATTGCATATTTTTTTATTCATTCACATCAACCGCAAATCACTCTCATGAAAACACGTTCACGCCCACGCACTTTCTCTCTCTTGATATCTCATTATACAATTTCCATCATCTTTCCTACGCGCATCAAACAATAGCGTCTTTCATTCCTTCTCCCACGCACTGTTTTTTCAACCACACTCTGGCTAGAAACGGTATAACCAGAGTCTGGCTGTAACCTGAAACCTGGATGCAAACAGCGAAAACAGAACGCGTTGAGTTATCCTTTATCAAACATATACTACTGAACATCAATAAAAATCGTTTTTAATTTGAAACACTAATATATTTAGTGTACTTTTTAGATTTCTCAAAAACTACATGAAAAAGCATTTTTGGTACTTTCGTATTATAGTGAGCAGTTAATCGCGAATACTTTCACTATAATTCGCTTAT
The DNA here is from genome assembly GCA_963932465.1 of Maratus speciosus. Classification (NCBI taxonomy): domain Eukaryota; kingdom Metazoa; phylum Arthropoda; class Arachnida; order Araneae; family Salticidae; genus Maratus; species Maratus speciosus. The sequence continues at coordinate 121,230,864 of OZ010786.1, forward strand.
AATCTGCGCAGCACATTTCACTCGCTGTACTGGTCGGTTTCTACAAACGAATCTTGAATTAAATGAAATATATCGGTGAATTTGATCCGTCATTTTAATGCAATATGGGTCTTCTTTATCTGAAACGTCCTTCCGCGTAGATGAAAACGTTACTAACGCCACTGTGCTATTATACTTTCTAATGTTTAAGACAAAACTTCGGTTGTTAAGGGCCAAACTTTTTTAGTTGATGATTTACAGTAGAACTTGGTTTAAGAATGATAGGCCGATATGCAATATACTGAAACTATCCCTGAAAAATTATCTAACATTTTAAAAGGCTAATCATTCAGAATGGGATTCAACTGATTAGTAACTTTTCAGCTAACTCTATAACAAAACATGTAGAGAAAAATGGGATATACTTAAACCATTATAGAAAAATGCGTGCATAGTAACAGCACAAATTCCATCAAAATCTGTCCAGTAGAACTTTTTAAAAAGGCTAATCTTTTATAATCGGCCTCATCTGATTATTGAACTTTCTTCCATAATTTTATATATAACTGCCTGACGTAAATGCAATATTCTAAAACCATCCGTGTAAAAGTATCCAAGAAACGATGCAAGTTCCAAGGAAGCCCATTAATAAAAATCTTTTTTAAAATACTAATCTTTCATAATCGGGTTCACATGATTATAAAACTTTTCCCCATTATTCTATGACTAAGCAACATAAAACTATATATTACACAGTAAAACCTTTCCTGGAAAACTGATAGTCGCATTGAAATCCATTCAGAAGAACTCAAATTATAAGCAGCCGGAACGAAATTTCCATTTGCATTTTCTATACATAATAGATTATTTTGCGTAGTTCGATTTGATGTCTGTTAAATTCGTGTTTTATTTTATTTTATTTTATTTTGGCGTTTTAATTTCGTTTACCAATTTAGTTATGAAATATTACACGAAAACAAACAAGTACTGAATTATTTGCAGCGTTTTTGAGCAATTGAGTTAATCTTTTGTAATTGCAGGCACATTTAAAAAATATTCATGCTTGAGAATCACTTTAAAATCTATAAAAAAAAAATCTATACATTAACAGAAACTTTTCAAACAAATATTATTGAAAGTTTTTTTTTTTTTTGTTTTTTTTTTGTTTTTTTTGTTTTCTATTAGACGTTGGAACAATCGAATGTGCGATGTTTAGAAGTTAAATTGTAGTAAAATCGAAATTTGTGGATATATTAGGTTGTTGTCACCAATAATATGGTGACAAAGTTGCACATAGACATGCCTTTTCTTCATAATATTGCATTAAGAGCAAACGGGTTCACCTTTCGTAATGGTTTCGTTGGGCTGCGCGCACATTTAAAAATATCCATGTTTGAAAATTACTTTCAAACCCATTAAAATAAAAAAACTGAGATACAATTTTCAAATAAATTTCATTTGAAAGGAATTTTTGTTCTATTCGACAGCTTAAAAAATTTAAATTGTGTGTTGTTTAGAAGTTAAGAAAAATTGCTGTACAGGAATAATTTGTCTGTTAGGTCGTTGCCATCAACAGTATGATGTCAGCGTTACTCACTGGCATATTTTTTTACTTTATAATGTAGATATACGCCATACAAACGAGAATTTCACTATATGATATGCCATTTGGTGGATTCGTTTTTCGCATTGTCAGACAATTAAAAATTTTTCTGTTACCCCAGCCGAAGAAAACGGGCATTGTGACATTAAAGCTCAGACATTTTATTATGGTGGCGAGACAATAACGTATGTTTTCTAATTGTCATTTTAATGATTTGTGGACGGGAATGTACAAATCTCAGTTATTGTGATTACTATAGTAGTTCAGTTTAATTTATTATTTTACATGGAAGGTCTCTTATAATTGACACGGGCGAATCCGGGTAGTTCTGCTAGTTAATAATAAATCTAGAATTTGGCAAATTTTTGATAAATGTTATGCCTATCATTTTCATGTTTTAATAAAATGATGATGATAATATTAATAACAATGTCATTTTAACAATTTGCAATATTGTTATTATAATAAACAAATGAGTCATGTTAAAGATTTGATAAACAAATATACACATAGATACACTTCCGCTCGTCTTTGATTATCACATTAGCGATGACCCTCGCCCCCCGGAAACATCATTACAAACAGACTAATGCCTGACAAAGACACAGATACACATACGCTTGTCCTTGCTCACCACTCTAGAAACTCCGCCCCTTTCAGGAGCCTCAATACACTCAAATTAAGGCCTCCAAACATGAAATATCAAGTTTTGATATAATAATGCGATTAATAATAATTAACTCGTAGGTAAAAACTTGCCAAGTTCTAGATTTATTATTAATATACTTTCAATAATTTTTATTTTTAAACAATTAAAACAATGCTACTATACTTCAGTAGATAAGTTTGAGTGAATTTTATTTGAACTTGGCACCCACTTACATATCACTTCTTTTCTTGACAGTTTTTTTGTTTTTTTGTTTTTTTTTTTTTTTGCGGAACTTGGCTCCCTTTTTTCACAGTTGGATACTTATTTACTATTTCTTTAGGCATTAAGGAAGATAATTATTGCGGTGGATTAATTTCTTGATTCATAATTCGGGGCATAAAGTATTAATAAATGTTTTCTTTACTAGTTATTCTCCAGCTCCAGCCTTTTTTATATCGCGTAAACGATATTACTGTTCCTAAATACCTGAAAAACGAGAATGATTCTCTCTTCCACTCAAAAATCTTCCCCTGATTACGTGAATTATTCATGAACCCTTTTCTTTTCAGATTTCAGAGAAATAATTTAATGTCCAGAAAGTTTTGTTTTTCTTTAGTGTGATATTTTAACCCTCTTTGAAAACGCGAAATAGCAACGCCATGTTTAAATTGCTTTTTTGATTGTCTGAATTTATATTTTGATTAATGTATGAGCCATTCTCTGGTAAAGGGGGATATTTCACAAATTAATATTATAATTTTCTAAAATATGAAAAAACAATTTTTACTTATCGCACATCATCATTAAAAGGGGATTTGGGAACAGTGGCAGTTCATACTAGAGATCTGCACGGGCCGGCCCGTGGCCCGAAGCCCGAGCCCGGCCCCCCGATTTTCATTCACGGCACTCGGGCCGGGCCCGGGCCATACTTTTTTCTGAAGGCTCGGGCCGGGCCGGGCCTGGTTTCATTCCTAGTATTCACGGCCCAAAATTTTCAGTCCTAGTTTTGAGCCAGCCCGTATGAAAATCATTGTCTCAGCGTGGCCTGGTCCATTTAAAGGTCAGTTAAATTAAGCCTGGCCCAAAAGTTTTTGCAAAAAATGCATACATTTTTGAATCGCCATTATTCTACACTTAAACATTAAAATTTATTATTTTTAAAGAACAGTAGATTTCTACGCATATTAAAATATAACTTAATTAAAATACAGTAAGATGTGTGAAGATGTGTGAAAAGGAACCTGCCTATGACGGAACCCTGTTTTAAACTGAAAAACGTGTTGATTCATGCAAAATTAATATACTAATAAGTAAGAAAAGAATATATAATACATTTACACTTGCTAAGAAGGGAACTTGTCTATAACGTTTTTTTTTTCTTTTCTATGCAATTCCATCTTAGAAGATTTTACTGTATAGCATTTTTCCGATTTTTAACACTTCTATACATGGAATATGGATTAACAATATTAATGATAACTGAAACATTTACATACAAGAAATAGAGATTCATTAAAAAAATAAATATCGCAGCCTGCTGCACTTCCATAAAAATAAAGATTATAAACATGAAAAAAAAGTTAAGATAAATATTTTTGGTCAGAACTCCTCGTACGAGACTTTCGTAGAAGTTCACTCGGGCCGGGCCCGGGCCGAGATTTTAACTTTTTTCCGGGCCGGGCCGGGCTCCGGCCAAACTTTAAATTTTTTTTTATCGGGCCGGGCCAATATTACTTTTTCTACTGGCCGGGCCGAACTTTTAATTTTTGTATCGGGCCGGGTCGGGCCGATTTTTTTAAAGTGAAAACTTCTTTAGGCGCGTTGAGCTTTTTTTGAGATGGAGAAAAACCATTGATTTGGAGACACTGTTACGTAACCGACATGCTAGCATTTTGGCACATAGACACTAGCGCGCCAAGCGGTGAATGACAGGAACTTTTCCCTCTTCAGCTCAATCCGCAAAAGAAGAACGAAGCTAAAACTCACTTTTTCTCCCGGCGTTCACACTGGAACACACACAAAATTTACATTTTCGCTGCAGTACGCTGTTGTGTTTATTGTTAAAGACAAATACTTGATACTTTCATTATTGAAGTGAAAGCTTCTTTGGGCGCGTTTGGCATTTTTTGAGATGGGAAAAACCATTGAACTCGTGATACTGTTATTGTAACCGACACCTCTGTATATAAGTATGTACATGTATTGTGCATAGCTCGGTATGAGGAGGGCGGGCAACTAATTGTTATTGATTGCTTAATCAATAACAACAATTTACAGGCAAGCGGGCCGCATGCTTGCCTGTGCGCTATTGGTTCCCGAAATACACGTACAAGAGTTAGAAAAAGGAAATCTCATCAAAAACATCTCATGTAAAAATTACCCAAGTTTCGTGACTCTTGCTGAAATAAAACTACCTTGCTCCAGCAAAATAAAATTATCTTTATTCAACAGTTGTTATTTATGTCAATAGTTGGCGGCAAAAGTGAACTATTCGATCAAATATCGAATAAGTTTAGCAGAAAAACTCTCTTGTTTTTAAAATTCGTGTTATTTTTGCGTTATGATGTATGTCATAACATAAAACTATAGCGATATTTCTAATAATATGGTATAGGTTTTAAATATAGCAAAGGCATAAGCGCAATTATTTATCAAGAAATGTTAACATACTTGCAGAATTATTTGACTTGCAGAAATATTTAAATTCACCAAACCAACATTATTGGTAAAACAAATTATTATTTTGTTTTTCGTCAGTTAAAATGAATTATACCGTATTCGTGACCTACCTATTTCGTGTAACTAAAAACCGATAACGCTGTATTTTATCGTGTTGATGGTCTGGTCAATGACCAACAGTATTGGCGGATATTTCGATTACGGAAGATAAAATACGGGGCACAGATGTCAGATACGCACTTGGGTACCTAATTGACACCAAAATGGCGTTACTTTATTTTACAAGGTAACCCGGCTACTGTTGCTTATTTATTAACAAATTGTTCATTTACTTTTATTTTTTTTCATGTACAATGGCGCATTAAATGAAAATTGTAATATAATTTTGGTAGTAATAGTTTATAATAATGAATAAAAAAACACTACATTTAAAAGTATTTCCTGCACAATAAAACATTTCCTGACGATTAAAAAAACACACACGTAATTGTTGAAGTTTTCACTTCTATTGGCACTCCCGGAGTGCCACTGTTTTTTTTTTTTCTCGATGAGTCGGGCCGGGCCCGGGCCTGGAAATGTCGGCCCGTGCAGACCTCTAATTCATACTACTTAAAAGTACATAGATTTTAAGCCTTAAAGAACTGTTGAACTCACTGTTGAAAAATTGCATGTTGTATTTCGAAAGCAGATTTTTTTTTTTAATTGAACATTGTCTAATTTAAAAAAAATATGATTCACACAGCTGAGTTATATGTACCTACAAGAAGTGCATTAATGCTGAAAATACAGTAGAACCTCGATTATCCGGAGTAATTGGGACCGGCCCTCTTTCGGAAAATCGAAATTTTCGGATAAACGAGAATGCTTCAATTTTAAGATTAAGGAGAAATATATGCAATATTTCTTATTATAATAACAAATGCTTCATGAAAATAAAGCAATAACAAAATAGAAACAAGAAGAAATTACCTGAATTTTAATTTTGAAATTAAGTACCTTTTACATCTATCACAAGGGCTTGAAAAATGGGAAAATGGCATCAAAAAGATACAATTACTGTTTTCCAACTATTTTTCCTTATCTTTTTACAGAAATGGAGTACTTGCGTTACCAAAATTAAACAAATGGCGCTAAAAACTACAATATATATATATATATATATATATATATAGACAAATTGAGATGCAGTTTTCAAACAGATTGCATTTGAAATAAGTTTTATTTCTCAATACGACGGTATAAAAAATTGAAAATGTGCGATGCTTAGAAGTTTAAAAAATTGCAGTAGAGTATTTAACCGTAAAATGATACATCTGCTTTGTTTTACGGCTGGTTTATACAACGGAACGTTATTTTTTAGAGACGACAATTTAATTGCTGAGAGAAAGAAATAGCACATCGGAGGCTAATAACCATGACATTGAATTTGTGACTGGAGATTGATGAAAACTAAGGTTAGTTAACTAAGTTTAATTTACAGTACATATACATTTAACGTCTGAATTTAAAAACCATTAAAACACCAAATAAAATAAACTAAGACAGACTTGAGCACAGTTAAAAAATAAAATTTATAACGACAATAAAAAACAATTAAAAATACAATATGTAAACGTTTCGCCAAGCGACACCCAAGGCATCACAGTACAAAAAATATCCATTGCATTTCAAACGTCAGAACAAATCAAGAACAGTTACAGTTAGCTATTTTAAAAACAAACAATATTCGCTAGGGACAGAACGAGCATCATTCAAAGCATGCGACCGCAATTCAGTGAACCAAGCCTCAAGGAGCAATCTACCATGGTAGTTGTTGCAACCAGATTTCAAAATACTGGCGTTCGCAATGAGCGGAATGTGATTCGTTTGAAGTGAATGCTGGACAATTTTTGAATTCAAATTACTCTTTTTTAAAGCACCAGTATGTTCTTTTAGGCGAATTTCCAATGATCTACCAGTTTCACCAATATAAACACTATTGCAATCTTTACAAGGAATAATATAAACAACACCGGGTAATTTAGACTTATCATATTGAAATTTATGCTTATTGAAAAAGGAACTCAATTTATTAATAGGTTTAAAAGAAACCCCAATATTGAATGATTTTAGAATGCCAGAAATTGTTTTTTATTGTCTTTATAAATTTTATTTTTTAACTGTGCTCAAGTCTGTCTTAGTTTATTTTATTTGGTGTTTTAAGTTTAATTTCTTTAACAGTACAATTAAAAAAAATAGAATTGTTTGAATAATCTTAAGTTTTGCGCAAATTTTATAATTTTGAAGATAATAAACTTTAAATCTTTCGCAATTTTAGACGTTTCAAATGTATTTGGCCCACTAATAATACAAAACGAAGTTATATAATTGCGCAAGCGGACATATTCTCAGGATGCTTATCTAATCCCCCCCCCCCAAAAAAAAAAAATTAAATAAATAAAAGTAAATAAATAAATACGGTAGGCTATTTATTTCGCGTATAACATCAAACCGTTTATCATATTTTCTCCACATTATTTTATCAGTATTTTTATTTGTTTCCAATGCACAAAAGCTTCGCAGGAACTAATATTACACCACCCTATAGCGTTTTCCTTCATATAGGGCCTGCCTGATATCGTTTTCGAATTTGCGGAGGCAACATCATTTTTCTTCCTAAATAAATACAGGCATTATCTTTAATACTCGAAAACAGGAAACATCTGCCCCATTTTTTCTAATGCATCTTAGAAAATGATGCAATAGATTATAAGGAATACTCATATCTCCGGCTCTTTATTTTTTAGAAAAAGAAAAAATGTGATTTCTACACAACTAGGTTTAGTGGTAGTGAAGTCCTGAAAATAATTTTAAATCACAGATTTATAATCAAAGCTAGTAAAAAAAAAAAAAAAAAAAAAAAAAAAAAAAAGATATTTGTTATACTGGGGGCCATTATTATGAAAATTTGCATTTATCAGAAACTGGCTACTTAACCCGTTCTACGGCACGGGAGTTCATGTTCATGAATTTAATTCGAAAACCAAAATAAAAAATAACTATTCGATTTAGTAAAATATGTTTCTACTACTGCGCATTTCTTTTTAATGAAATTTAATTTATCACGTTACTATGGCAGCAGACGATAAAACGATATCTTTGGAATAAGGCAATAAATAGAATAAAAAGTTTTGTTGATGTTTCTGATAAAATGGTTGGATCTATATTTAAAAAAAAAAATGTAATAATTAAGCGCAATTAAATAATCTCTAATTATTTGCATGTGAGGTAAAAGAATTATCGTAATACCCGCTACAGCTTTTTAGTATTGCAGCGCCGCGTACGTAATATGTATATCTCACATTGGTTAAAGAGCTCGCGCGATTACTGGTTGAACATTTTAAAAAAAAAGGGAATTTTATTGTGAATTTTTAATTGTTGGCAGTTGCTATAACGAAAAATGTTTAAATTTGATAGGAAATTGCTATGGAGAAAGAGATAGATGAAGATGCAGTATGCCGTAAAAACGGTTTGCAATATGATGCGCGTTATCGCTCACATTTAAATATTCTCACTCGACCCAAACAAAACAAGCACCTGGAACAAGGACCGAATTTTTTGACATCTCCCATGCATTTTTTTCTCTAAATGAAAGTAATCTGCTTATTGTTATGCATTCTATTTGTATTATGAATTAAAAACTGTATTACTAAAAGTTTTCTTCTTTTTTTCGTGAAAGAACGTGCTTGTGTTTGGGCCGACTGTAACTGATTTTAGGGTTGTTTTTTCCGAGTCACCCCCCAGCCACCTTACTGCATCTCCATCTGTCTCTTTACTCCATAGGAAATTGCTGTTAAATTGGTGGTTTTTTTATTAATTAAAAGTTAACTATAAATTATTTCGATTCCGGATTGCTTTAGTTGCCTCGGCCGTGTTTTGATATACATGTACATAACATTTCACAATTCTGGCTTCCAAACTGTGGATGTGTATAGCATTACAAACAGACAGTCAAATTTTCCTTTTTATATATCAGAAATACTTCCTACGGAATATCAACGTTGGTTAATCAGTGGCTTTCAATAGAAAATCTGTTAATACGGGCGAGGCTTTCGCACTGCAAGGGTTGCTTTTCGCAACTCTTGACTTTATTTTCTGTTACATTTTCATTAATATATAATTAATCGCAATATTTTAATCAAACAACTTGCTTTAACGAAACAGGAATGTATCAAAAGCATGTCGTGTGATACCTCATTCATCGTTGTACGTTTTGTATGTACATAGAAAAAGGGAAGTTGATATCGGTAATAAAGTAAATATCGGTAGACTCGTACGAGAGCTTCGCACTCCAGTCTAATATATTTTTAGACATGTCTAATACTTTTTAGATGCAGGTTTAAATTTTAAAGAAAAATTAAGCTTACAAACATCCGCAAACAAGTCAAGCTAGGATATCATCCCATTTATTCCATCAAAGTTACAGTAAAAAAAGAATCGAAGATAGCAAAAGGCACGCGCGAGGAAGAAAATCGTATGTTAACTGCATTAAAGGATGATGTCATCGCTTTGGGAAGACACGGGACAAAGAAAAATAAATTATATACAGATAAAATACAATTTAATCGAATATAAGCTATATGTGAAATACCACTACTTCAGACAATTGATGATATCTATTCTTCTAAACATTTCAATTTTCAATCATAAATATAAAATGAACCCGTGCGGAGAATTAATCTTTTAATCACTTTAATATTTTTGTACTATTTGTATTTATTTTTTTATAATCATTGCTGAGCATGATATAACATGCTATTTTGTTTTTGGCAGCACTGATTTGATAAAAAGCTTTCATTTTATTTATGAAAACAATGCTGATTTAGTTTTTATTGAACTGGAATTTTTTTTTCAAACAACGTGTTTTAAAAAAATGTGACTGTACTATGTCAAAAGTTAGTACAAAACATTTCGAACGATAACTCATTCATTGTTCTGCGTTTTGTAGATGCATAGAAAAAGGATGTTGGTAACAGAAATAATATATATGATATTTGCATTTGCAATGAAATGCCACAATTAAAGAGACTTAGGGGATCCAACATGTTTTTCCTGAGTAATCGATCATAAATGGGGTCTCTGTGGCTGAATGGTCAAAGCACCAGCCTGCAAATCGCTTGCGAGCGTAAAAGATTGTGGGTTCGATTCCCGCTGATTCCATTGTACACACTCTTTGTGTGGAACTCCCAGGGTGTATTTCCTTGTGCTATCTTGTCTCCGACTTATAAGCGGACTCTCATGTCAAGCACACAGGTAATATGTTTGTTGTTCAATAAATAAATAAATCAATCATACACGAAAACCTTTTTTTTTTTTTTTTTTTTTTTTTTGTGAACTCTTATAGATATTTTAGATTTAATATACTTTTCTTTAGATTAACAATTAAAAATACCAAAAACAATTTTATATAAACAATATCAATTATGTATTTAAAATTTTTTTGAAATTTATTAAAAACGTGATTTTTGTATTAACTACATAAATACAGAGATTAATAATTGAAGAAATGGCTAAAGATTTCCCAGACTTTTTGATTATGATAATTTCAGTGGTTTAAGCGCGTAGTTCGATTATGGGTCTGTTAAATTTGTGCTTTATTTAGCCGGTGCTTTTTTATTTATTAATACTATTTTATTATTTTATATATTTACTGATGGAGTTTTAATTTTTTAAGTGCAAACAGGTTAATCTTTCGTAATCGGGCTGCACGCGATAAAGATACATTTAAAAAATATATTGCTTGAAAATTATTTTTAAAAGCATAAAAATAAGTAAATTGAGGTACAGTTTTCAAAGAGACTGTTTTTGGGAGAACACTTTTTTCATGTTCGACATTGTAAAAATAGAAATTGCGTGATATTTAGACGTTAAAATTTTTTTCAGTAAAAGCGAAATTTATCGACCAGGTGTTTCCAAAATCAATATGATATCAGTGTTACTCATGGACATGTTTTTGCTTTATACAAGGTTCATACTCTACTTGAATAACAAAATTTTCTGACTTTTCCAGGCCATATTTCCTATAATTCCCTGACCAAAATTCATGACATTTTTAGAAATACGAATTACAATTCAAGATCGTAATGATTAAACTTACATCCGAAAATTAAAATAACGTATAAAATTGAAACTAAAAATCTGTATCATTTAAATCTTTATAATCAACTAAAAATCTGTATGATTTATATTATGCCTTGTAATGGCAACATGCTTCCACAATTTATGATACATGTATTTATAGTTTGTAGCAATGTTGTATTTTGTTGGTATATTACCACCCCCCCCCCCCCATATTAGTAATGGTACATTAATTTTATTAAGTGATTAATATAAACAAAATTTTTATATTATTAATAAAGTTACTTATTCGTAATTATTGATTTACTTAAATTTAAATGTAAATATTAAAAATAATTTTAATTTTAACCATTTTTAGCACATTATATTAAAATGTTAATTGATAATTATCAATATAATGTTGCATATTTTAGAATGATATTTAATTGCAGTCTTAATGACATATTAGATTAAAAATACAATTTATCTAGTGTTATATTCGGTTTTCTGTACTAGATGGCAGCACTAAACACTATTTTCGTCATGTACTTAATCATATATTGTCTATCTTAAATATAATTTCTTATATTTTCCGCGACACGGCAGCACTAAATAATTATTTATTTTGTTCTAATATTATAAGGTTGCCTTGGCCTCTTAAATTACACTTATATTAGTTATTATCTTTTAATTATTAATTGTTTAATTTCAAACAACTTCTAGTAATTTATTACAGGATCATTATTATTTTAGTATGTAATAATAATTATTATATGGACTATCTGTTGCTGCAACCGTGGCATAAACTTTTAACTGTGTCAGTAATTTAAGCGGGAATTTTAGCCAAATTACGTTATCTGTTTGTGTCAATGTTAATCTGTCTTGTTCCCCAGCTGGGTTTGTCTATGATTTAATTTGTTTCATATTTTAAAGTTTTTCATTGTTGCGGATACCACATTGTTTAATATTTTACATGGTTGTTTAATAATTTCTGGTGATTAGTCGATTGGGTGCATATGGAATCTATTTTTAGCTTATGCTGGATTCTTTTACAGAAATAGACTATGCATTTGCTTATATTGGTGTTTCATGTACCCCCGATGCAGTGAAATGCTATATAAGCTTCCGGCTCCATCCTTCCAATTGATCTATTGTTTGTTTTTAAGGGTTCCATCTATAATTTGTATAATGTTACAGTTATAATTTGCTGCTAAATTTTATAAATTATTGAATTAATTATTGTAATTGGAATAGTTGATGATTTGTAATTATATTATGGCTTTATATATATATATATATAAACAAGCAAAACTGAAATACCGCTCAGATGGATTCAAAGTAACTTTTAATTTACATAACTGAATTTACACATATTAAACATTTAACTTTTTTTAGACTTCTACTATCATGTCATTTATTTGTGTTGTTTCAGAAGCAGTTTGTTGTGTAAAAGTTTCAATTTTTTGTCTTTTAAAATCTTAACTTCAGCTACAGCTTTCTTTTATCTGTTTTTTTTTTTGTTTGTTTTTTGTCTTGCTTCATAATTTTCATTCTTTTCCTTACATAATTATTCATGATATCGCATTCTAGCCACCTGAACAAGGCTCAACATTTCTTTCGCTTAAGTACCGACAAATTGGGGACAAATTTGTATAGCTAAAACATTTTTATGTTAAAAATATGAATATAGCAAAAATTTTCCTTTTAAGGGAAAAATCGGAACATTTTTGCGGACGCACTGTGAACTCGGGAGAATGTTGACGCATGATAATGCATTTAAAAAAAAAAATCCCTGACTTTTCCAGGTTTTAAACAAAAAAAATAATTTTCCCTGACTTTTCCATGACTTTTTGAGCACTTGTCATTTTCCCTGACAATTCCCTATTTTCCAGTCACGTAGGAACCCTGTAATAATACAGATAGATATTAACTTTACTTTGGGAATATTGAGTAATAAATTTCGTCGAATTACATGTGCTGAAAAATGACATTGAAGTATTACATACGTATGACGAAAATATGACATCCCTCTTCCATGCACAAGAAATGTCACTATTACAAAAATATACTGGCAATGACATGGCGAACAGTGGTGTAGTCGTAAAAAAAACAGAGGGTATACGTTCTAAGTAGAGGGTATACCCTAGTGTATATATATACTATAGCTTTCTTGAGAAACAGAGGGTATACGGTGTTACTTTAAAAAATCCAGAGGGTATACGGCGTATACCTCCGTATACCCTCCATTACATCCCTGATGGCGAAATGTTTCTTGAGAATATTGGTGCAGCATTAGCAAAAAATTAACACCCCGATGCTGTAGCACTATTTCATGCTAAAATATATCTCATGTAAACAATATTGGAAAAATATGGTTTTGCTAACAGAGAATAACATACTCGTGAAGCTGCGGAGGAAAATGAACAAGTATTAAGCATATAAAATTAACACATTATCAGCATATCATTCGTGGGCTGCAATAGTGGCACAACTCAAAAAATCAGGTTCTGAGATTAATGGTTTTGAAGTTTCATCTTGTAATGAAATGCAAAATTTACATGATTCATTGTTGTCATAAGTGTTAAGAGGTACTAAATGACTCCGTAAGGATTCAATTAATAATAATGCAAAAAAAAAAAGTACCCTCACACCCTGTGTTATATTGATGATAAATATGATTATATGATGATGCATTCAGATTATATCATATATAAGGCAGCAGCGGCACTTCTGCCATCTGTTGATGAAATACTGAAGTACAAGATATGCCGCTGTTGCTGCTGGAAAGAATACCAATCTACAATGCTGGAGAGCGCATTAATTCAAAATTCGTATTTTTTTGAGTTGTGCCACTATTGCAGCCCACGAGCGATATCATGTTTAAAGCTTAAGAAATTTGTGACCATTATACACTGCTCAGAAAAATTAGGGGGGCAAGCAAAAAAGTGAAGAGAACAGTACAAAACAGCAATGTATGGGCATAAAATGGATAGTACACATGTAGCAATGCGCAATACATAAAAAAAGATGCAAAAAAAAATGGTAAGGGAGCTTTTATTTTTTGAAAAGATGAAAAGAACATGAAAAGATGGTTTAGGGCAACAATTTAGTTTCATGTAAATCATAAAAAAAAGTATTGTTTAGAAATGATGCAAGATTTTTAATATGGCGTGTGGTCTCCTCGAACAGCTAAGACTGCTGCACACCTGCTTTCCATGGATGCGATGAGGTTATCGATAAGACTTTGGGGAATACTGTTCCACTGCTCAAGAATTGCAATCTCCAAGTCCCGGACAGTAAAAGGAGGCCTCGGTCTTGCAGCAATGCGTCGTCTGAATATGTCCCAAACATGCCTGATCGGATTTAGGTAAGGAGAGCATGCTGGTCATTCTATATGCTGTATTGTTTTAGCTTCAAGCACATGTTTTCCACAAGACGAACTGTATAAAGTCTGTCATTATCATGCATGGAAAAAAAAAAAATCACTAATTACTGCAACATAAAATACGACATGAGGTCTCGGTATCTCGTCTGTATTACTCCAGACTGTCAAAGTGCTCTTCGGAATGATATGCAGGCCCGTACGTCCACCTATGCTGATTCCAGCCAAGAGCATCAACCCACCTCGTCTGTAATGTGATCTTTTACGAACGAATGTGGGATGATTTTGAATGCCTCTTTCTCTCCATGCCAAAACATATCAGATGTCACACCCAGACTGAATCGGGACTCATCTGTAAACAGAATTTCACTCCAACAACGTTGCCTCCATACTCGATGTTCAGTTCCCCACCTTCTTTGCGCCGCACAGTGGCTTGAGGTAAACGGAATATAGTCCATTGGCTTACGTGCATAGAGACCACCCTGATGAAGCCTATTTTGGACTGTTTGGCTGGACACCCTTTGTCTTAAATATATATAGAAAACTATATGTAAGAGAAACGACACATTCACCTTATTACTTTAAGTTAAAACATGAATACATTAAAATGATTCTCAGTTTTTATTTCTAAAATAGGTGCTTTTTTAGCACCTATTTTAGAAATAAAAACTGAGAATCACTTTAATGTATTCATGTTTTAACCCTTTGTCTTTTGGCCAAGAACAACTGTGTTTGCAGCTGACTAGTGACTAGCATTGCCCGTTCCATCTCGACGGGCTGTTAACAGGATATATCAGTCATCAGTTTCTGTGTTAGCACATTTTCGACCTTGCACTTGTCGATGACTACCATTCCATGTGTCTTGGAATTGATTCCACAGCCTTTCATGGACACCTCTTGCGGCTCCAACAGCGTCACTACACTTCGTTGTGTTTCCCCAAATTGAACTGTCCCGATAACACGCCAAGCCATGGATTGCGGTAAATCATGTTGTGACATTTTCAAGCCACCTTTTCTCAAAACACAAGCTGAGCAATTGAATTTTACAACTGAGGCAGTGAAACAGACGTTTCTACAAAATCCCGATTTCTGCACTTATCACCTTTTTCCAGTTTTTGACGTCATAAACTTTAATTTACATGTGAAGTTTTCTTTATCTGTTTTCTACAGCACTTTAAATTATGGAAGTTTTATTTTATGTTACTTAATGGTGTAAATATTCGCGTAATTTCGTTAAAACCATGTGGTAATTACTGAACAATGACATTCCAAGAATCAATATCACACCTCTCACAAGAAAAAGTCTTAATTTTACTTCGAATTTATATAGTATTTGAATGTTTCTTTCAATCAGGAAACATTACGTTTATGCAAATTTTGCGCCAAAATATTTGTTCGGCGTAAATGATGCTCCATTAATTTTAAACTACAATAAATAAATAAATACATAAAATAGATAAATAAATACATTAAATTGATAAATAAATAAATACATAAAACGGATAAAAAAATAAATAGATAGATAGATAAAGAAAGAAAGAATCATGTGATTTATTGTATAGTATAATCACAATTAGGGTCATACTCTTAAAGATGCCGCATTGACATCAGATCCAATAATTTAAAATATATTTAAATCAGTGTTGAATTCAGTCATTTTTCTCCGAGATGGACTTAAGAGTTTGTGTACATACAGCCTTCGGCAGCGTATGTCATAGAATTTGTATGATTTTATAATTTAAAATGAAAATTTATTCAAACGAACCTACAGTTGGGGCCCTCATTTTCTTCGGCAGCACACTATGCACGTTCCGGACTGCTTTTGCAAACGAACCCTGAATTTATATGTCCAAAGGAACCAAATGTTGAGGGCTCCGCTGCTTTCGGCAGTGTACACTCTCGAATCTGTGTGATTATATTTTTTTAATTGAAAATCTTTCCAAACGAACTAAGGGATCCCGTTATAGTGATTGCCGATTTAAATTTTATCCTTTACATATATTACACTTTCATTTCTAACAAACAGTTTCTGAGTAAAACAAAATTAAATAAATGAAAATTGGTAAAAACAACAACAAAATGGAAATCCATTAATTAGCTGTGACGTAATTAAATCATGACATTTTTAACATGGCAAGAGAAAAAAAATCACTAGATTAATTTTAACACAATTATTCTAATAGGTAAATAAATCGTATGGGTTGTAATTTTCCAACTGGGCAAAAAATGTTTGGTTGGATGAATTAGGTCCTCCAGATTCGTCCGGGATATCTCAAGTGGCACATAATTGGCAGCTTCAGCCAAGAGATTCCTGGTTCGAACATTTTTTGCTCAGTTGAAAAATTACAACTCATATAAAGAGAAATATCACTCCGTTCAATCCTCCACAATGTTTAAAAAGGGGAAATGATATCTCCCAGTGTTGAAAATGTACAGAAAGGACATGTTCAGATATTAAAAACCATGGCTCGTCGTGGTGGGATCGAAAAACCCTGGGTATTAGAATGTGCCAAGAGGATTGCGTGAAAAATCTTCAGACGGGAATAGTTAGTGAAAGGGAAGAATTAAAAAAGAAAATTCAGCTTAAAGAGGCAGAGGATCACACGTACAAGCTTAAAAAATTAGAACTAGAAATAGATTCGAAAAGCAAAATAGATGGCTCAGCATTGTCTAGTACCGTAAAACACCTGAATGTTTTGAAATTGATTACTAAGTATAATAACCAAGAGGAAACCAGTATTTGTCTTACACTATTACTTACTATTTGAGGGTCAGTATCTGAAAACTGGACAATTTGCATCCACTGCCAATAATATTTCATTAATTATACTAAAACCAAAAACGGAAAAATGTAATATATTGTAACATTTCTTATAACAATTACCAAAGATAAATGGACACATAATGATGTATAAATAATTAATTTTAAGCTTAAACAAACGAAATCATCATTTCAGTCCCTGTCACCAGGTACAAATATCCAATGTTAAATGTATGCAGTAAAAATTTCTATAAATATTATTAACTTTTGCTATTATATGTTTATACCTATATATATATATATATACAGAATAAGAAAATATAATTATTCTTTATTAGTATAGACTGCATAGTAAAATATTGTAGAAAATATATTTATCCCTGAGGTAAAAAAAAAAAAAAATAAAAAATAAAACGGAAAGAAAGGAAAATATTCATATAAGAACAATAAAATAAATTATATTGATATCATGGTTTAATATTTAAAAAATGAAGAAAAAAGTAAAATAAAATTCAAGTAATAAAAAATATATATTATAAATCGTTAATTGCATCAAGTTTAAAATTTAGGCTTTTAGAGACTGATATAAATAAAATGCATGGCAGCTTTTAAAGGTCGTGTAGTTAAAAAAATAAAAATAAAAATAGATATTGTTATTTTGTTATTTTTTCAACAAGAAAAATGAGACTGTAGTAAGTAAAAATAAATGCTCTGCCCAGTATTTTTCGGTAAATTTCTGATAAAAGGAATGCATAATTGGTTGTAAATTATAAACTTAAAGTTCTTTCACTTCATTCAATAGGTTAGACTGACAGCACCCTCTAGCGCGCTTTCAAGAAATATGAATCACTTATGCAATATAAAAATTTGTCACGATTTCAATAATTAATTTAAAAGCAACTAATTCAAAATTCAAGAATTTTTCTAATGGAACATCCAAGTTATTTACCGTCAAATCTTGACGGGTACTATCTAGTTTAGGTTAACAGATACTACGAGGCGCTGGCAGAATTATTTCCATTGCAACAGCAATAAAAGTTCAACTAGCCACCATGGATGAAGGTAAGTTGTTCTTCTCTATTCGTTTCATATTTGGAAATATTTAGTTTTTGTTCTGAATAGGTATGAGTATTTTTTTATAGCATCATTCATGTCCCCATATTTAAATTTTTATTTATAAAAAAAAGCTCATTGCAACTTCATTTATGGAACATACAAATCTCACATGGCATATTTAATAATTTACATGTGTGCAAAATGACCCAACAAAATGGCTGTGCAGCTGTTAAGACAAAAACATCTTCAGTCCCAATTATTAGACACTGATTATGGTGTTAACAGACACTTTCTTCCATAAAAGTTTATCCAACACATAAAATATACATCCTTGATCTCAAAACACTACAGCATTCAAATGACAAAACATGTATCATAGTATATAATTGTATTTGGAAGTTGGTATATTAATTTAAAAAAATAAAAATTCTGGAGTGAAATTGTCCAGTTTTCAGATATTGACCCTTGAACGGCAAATAAAACATCTAAGTGTACAAATTCTTGATGAGGAACATGAAAACGCATTTATTGAGGAAAGACAGAACAAATGTTATCAAATTGGTGATTTAGTTGTGATTCAAAGAACCCAATTTGGGACGGCATGAAGCTAAGACCAAAATTCCTTAATCCTTACAAAGTGATAAAGGTGAAAAATAGCATTCGATACAACGTCGAAAAAGTAGGCTTCCAAGAGGGTCCAAGAGTGACCTCTTATTGCAGCTGATCATATGAGGCCATGGGCTTCTGCAATCTAAAGAGAAGCATAGTGTTATCTCAAGTTAGTGTTTTTTTTTCATGCCATCTTTTTACTGTGTTTTACGAACATTTGTGTGAATTTATTTATCCATTTAACATTTTTCGCGACATTACATTACACAAGGAAAAAAAAAAAAAAACGGTGGAAAACTGCATCTAAAGAAAAAAAAACTTATGTGCTTAGTTGTATTATGAATCCCTGGACTACTACTCAAGAAATAGTTTGTTTTATTGAGATATCTACTAGTTTTTTTGTGATTGGATGTTGTCATTATTTGTCATGTTGTTTGTTTTTGTGTGTGTTTTTTTATTATTTTTCAGATTCCATGGAAGTCACATGGTGCCTGATCTGTTAAATAGAGTGGGTATTAAATTCTGTGGGGCACAGAAGTGTCAGAATAGACTAAGTGTAGGAGCAAAATTGTTCTCAACATAAAATGCAAGCTATGGGAGCAAAGAGCAGTTGAGGTTGGGCTGTAAAGTTGCAACCACAGCAAAAAGTATCTGGGAGCATATGTTTCTCTGAAATAGGGAATTATAGCTGATGGCGGAACAATGTCCCTGTCTTATAGCAAATCTTCTCTTATTCTTTACTATTATTTTTATTAATGTTGTCATCTGTGTAGTGCTTGTATTTAAATGTGTTTATATAATCAAGAGTAATTAAAAGTGTGTGAAAATTCCCTAAAGTTGTTTCATTGTATCTAAGCCTCTGACTCAGTTTTCCTACATATATATATATAATTTTTCCCTTACTTGTGTTGTGAGCACGTTATCCAATTAATAAATTTATATATAAAAAAATATTTCTCTGAGGAAATGCAAGTTTCCTTTTTCTAATATATGCTAAGTACAACAACTTGCATATTTTTACACATTTTCTAAAGCATTTAGGGCCTGTGCAAAAAAAAAAAAAGTACTGCAAATTTTTCTATCCATCTATGAAAACATAAATCTCAATATATTCTTATAAAAACCTCTTTTGCCTCTTCTGTATAATTTCACTGATCACTGAATGCAGAGAAGAAAAAAAAAAAAACCTGATTTTATTTTTTTTTATGAAAACAGTCAGCATATGTAAAATAATTACTATTAATATTTATTCACAGCTTTAAGTACTCACAATAACCTTATTTTTTTTTAAGTATCGTAAATTCAAGAACATTGGGCATAGGATAAATTATATTGATGAAATGATCCACAGCGCAGAAGGTGTAAAAAAAAAAAAAAAATCCCTGCGGGTCCGGCCTACAGGCAGAGATAGATTTCGAAGTTAAGTATACTAATTTCACCAACAAAAACTAAATCATTATTAGATATAAACTTTAACCACTTTAACAGTTTTATCTGTCTGCTTTTGACCAGTTTTTATTTCCTTTTTATAAAATAGCTGGTTTTATCAGAATCATGTTAAGGCGATATTAAAAAATATATTTTTCCATACTCAACAACTCGAAATTTTCTGGCGCATTTTCAGATTCATTTTTAATAAAGAAAAAAATATGAAACATGCTGACGTGATTTTTGAAAAGATTTATAAGCGACCTGTGTTTTTATTTTTCTTTTAATTAATTAAAACTTGATTCATAAACAATTATTTTCTCAGTAGGGCAATATTTTTCGTTTCTAACACAATCGCTTCGGGAAATTCTGTTCAAAATGCCCACTTTGACATCATTTTTTAAAATATATTCTGCCTCTATCAAAAAATCGATCATTACTGTACATTATATAGTTTCTGAATAAGAGAATCCAGCAATTGGATGCGTTTGAGAGCAAAAATGAATTTAAAAATGAGTAAGAAATAGACAGTTTGAATTTGAATGCACCCTTAATAAGATGATTTTTTTTCTTCAACCGCTATGTATTTTTCATTTCTTTTTGCTGTAAGAATTGGCCCTATCAAAAACTTGTCTATATAAATGTTGAAGACAATATTAAGAAGATATATGATAAATTCATGGAGGTTTTATATCTTGTGAATTGACGGAGTAATGACAATTTTTCTTCTTCAACCCCCCTTTTTTGTTTTCGTTTTTTATTTTTTTTTTTTTCGGTA
This sequence comes from Maratus speciosus, assembly GCA_963932465.1. Lineage (NCBI taxonomy): Eukaryota > Metazoa > Arthropoda > Arachnida > Araneae > Salticidae > Maratus > Maratus speciosus. The sequence continues at coordinate 121,251,884 of OZ010786.1, forward strand.
CGAATTGGTCCTATCAAAAACTTGTGAATATAAAAGATGTAGATAATATTAAGGAGATTTATAATAAAATTATTGGATTTGATATCGTGAGAATTGACGAAGTAAGGAATTTTTTTCTCCCAAAAACCCTATTTTTTGCACCCCTTGAGCCTATTTTAAATTTTATCAAAAATCTGTGATGCATGAATTTTTAGCGCTATTTTTAGAAGTAATAAAAACTTTAAACGGATTTGATATGTACAAAAATTAAGAAGTTATGGGGTTTTTTCGGTTTTCACAAAACCCCTCCCTATTTCCATCCCCTTTGTCCAATTTTGCCCATTAACGAACTTTACCAAGATTTTATGTATCAGTTTGGAAGAGATTTGTGCAGAATTGCGGAAGTTATCGTGTCCAGAAGAAAGTGATAACACAATTGCTTCGGGAAATTCCGTTCAAAATGCCCACTTTGACATCATTTTTTGAAATATATTCTGCCTCTATCAAAAAATCGATCATTGCGGTACATTATATAGTTTCTGAATAAGCGAATCTACCAATTAAATGCATTTGAGAGCAAAAGTGAATTTAAAAATGAGTCAGAAAATAAGCAGTTTGGATTTGAGTGCATCCTTAAGGCCAATGATTTTTCCAACACAATCCGCTTCGGGAAATTCGGTTCAAAATGCCCACTTTAACAGCATTTTTTAAAATATATTCTGCCTCTATCAAAAAATCGACCATTACGGTACATTATATAGTTTCTGAGTAAGAAAAGGTACCAAATGGAAGCCTTTGAGAGCAAAAATGAATTGTAAAATCAGTCTGAAAATACGCAGTTTGGATTTGAATACACCCTTACTTAGATCATTTTTTTCTTCAACCGCTATGTATTTTTAATTTGTTTTTGCTGTAAGAATTGGTCCTATCCAAAACTTGTCTATATAGATGTTGTAGACAATATTAAGAAGATATGATAAATTCATGCGGATTTTATATCTTTTGAATTGACGGAGTTATGGATTTTTTACTTCTTCAAACCCCCTTTTTGTTTTCATTTTTAATTTTTTTTGTGGTACGAATTGGTCCTATCAAAAACTTGTGAATATAAAAGTTGTAAATAATATTAAGGAGATTTATAATAAAATTAATTGGAATTGATATCTTGAGAACTGACGAAGTTATGAATTTTTTTCTCCCAAAAACCCTATTTTTTGCGCCCCTTGAGCCCATTTTTAACTTTATCAAAAATCTGTGATACATAAAATTTGGCCCTATTTTTAGAAGTAATAAAAACTTTAAACTGATTTGATATGTACAAAAATTAAGAAGTTATGGGGGGTTTTCTATTTTCACAAAACCCCTCCCTATTTCCATCCCCTTGGTCCGATTTTGCCCATTAACGAACTTGACCGAGATTTTATGCCCTTTGATTTTATGTATCAGTTTGGAAGAGATTGGTGCAGAATTACGGAAGTTATCGTGTCCAGAAGAAAGTGATATATATATATAGAGAGAGAGCAAGAGATAGATAGATACATAGATAGATATATATATATATATATAAAGTTTTTTACTGAGGGTGGTTTTGGGTTCTAGGGGTCATGATCGGTGTAGATCTGCAAAACTTTTTCAGAAATTCCAACATAGGAACGATCCCAATAGGTAGTATTTCATACAAAATCTACCTAATAAAAATGAAATGTACACTTAAACACATTTGTCAGCGGCGAATATCTTTCTTTCCTTTCCGTTTCTTTTAACAAGGAGAAAAAATCGAATTCTGCAGTCTGTTCAAGAACGTTTTTCAAAATTATTTATTTAGTAAGTCCAGCTGGAATTTCACTATCAAAAAATTGATCCGCCAGAGGTTGGTTGGTTGTGCTTATGACGGCCAATTATCAACACGAGGGATATATGCCCTAAGGGGTGGGGGTCTTTCTAAGGGATGTAAATCCACGGTTCAAAGAAAACCATAATCCGCCAGAGGAAAAAAGTTTTCAAAAGCACATTTTACAGATCAACACATATTTTGCTAGAGCACTGATTTTTCCCAGCGAAGCGATATTTCAAGAACACCAGTGTATATATATTTTTTCTTTTCCACACAACACAGTACTGGTGCACAATTTATCTTAAAGATTATTTGAAGTGGTTTCACCAAAAGTTTTTGAAATAGCTTTTCACAGAATGTTCCGAAGTGCTGGAGCCGCCACTTGTAGGTTTTAATTTCAGATATAAAATGTAACAGAATGATTGGTTGGTTGTGTTTATGACGGCCAATTATCAGCAAGAGGAATATAGGCCCTAAGAGGAGAGTGCCCTCCGTGGGGATATTTCTAAGGGAACCTAACCCGTATTTACACTTGGAAAACCAAGGTTCAAAGAAAGCCACGAAATCTCCAACGAATAGGCCGACGGGCGCGATTGGGATCGAACCCAGCACCTCCCGTCTACCAGCTTCGAGAGCAGAACCTCTCGGCCACTGGTGGGGCCGTAATAAAATGAAGTACGGTTTACAGTGTCTGGGTTGATAAATGATAGTCCAGCCTGCTTTTTAGCTCAATTAAGGTAGAATTTTGATGTTTCTTGATTAAATGTAAGAGGTGAAATATTTACAGCGATATTAAATATTTAGATAAAATAATAATTGATCAAGAGAACAGAATCGGCCATCAGCCAATTTATTAAACATGAAAAAACATTAGCACGAGCACGACCCCCATCTGGTCGTCACAAAATATCAACAGTGTATCTTTTGTGGTCCATTCAATCACATTGAAATCTAAACTGCCTCTGCTCTTGTCTTCACAGTAGAAAGTATACAGTTAATCAATAATTTAATTCTCAGAAGTTGGAATTTAATTTCAAGAGCCTCAATTAAAAATTTGCATTGCTTGCAATCTAGAGTTCAGCTGAACTCTTGTCACTGCATGTATAGTGATTATTTTTAGTTCTGATATAAAATCAGGAATGAAAAAGGTTTCCCCAAAAGATAAAAATTCTTCCTTTTTGAAAATAATTTTGGCCATTCTCTGAATTGATGCAAAAATGCATAGAAAATTTTGGAAGCATATAAAAAGGGAAGGGGAGGGAGGAAGGGTGGGGGGGGGTGGGGTGGGGGGGGGGTCTGGGAAATTTATCCTCCTAATTACCTCAGACATTATGTCCACACAAATCCTTGGAATTTGTTTCTAAGCTGCTGTACAGAAGATCTATCAATTCAAAAATCAGTTTATGATATGAGCATCTGAAAATCATATGTAAATAAAGTTGCTTAATGTATTTTTTTTTTTCAGAGTTTTGGATTTCATTCTTTAGCAAGCAGTCTTTCATTGTTTTTTTTAGTCAGTGAAATTATACATTTATTGTTAGTTTAAATTTGTTTTTAATATTTCCTAAGTTACAAAAAACAAAATAACAGTCATAAGTATAGTATAGAATCTGTTATCTAGAATGCATAGGACCTGGGATATTCTGGATAAGGGGTTTTACCGTCATTTGTAATATTTTGCTGCAAGTATTAAGAAGTATACAAAATAATGATTTGAAATGTACAAAAATATGAATAATATATGTAATACAGTAAATTCTGTCTAAGGCGGACTCTGTGCAAACCGGAAATCTGTCTACCGCAGAAATTTTTTCAAGTCCCAGCAAACCCATAGAAAATAACATTCATTCTTGTTGCATAAGTCGGAATCTGCCTAACGCAGAAACGGAAAGGGTTTCAAGGTCCCACTGAAATAAAAATTTTGCATAAGACGGAAAAAATATATTTAAAAAATGAAAAGCATTTCACGTACAAAACTTTAATACATACGTCATATATTCAATGCCGAGAATTTTAATTAAATTCCGTAATAGTTTTAAAAAGTTAATTTAAGGAACTAGAAACTATTTAAATCTCAAGGAATTCTTGCATTTAAAAAATAAAATAATTTTTTTCCTGTATAAATTTGCATGTAAAAATTATTATTACTAGAAGGGTGCACATTTATGAAAATATGTATTTTCTAAAGTTCAATATACGAGTATTATGCTTTATAGTCCAGGCAATAGAGACAGTATAGGGGCTCTACCTAGCAAAATTCATGGTAGTTCTGGAAAAAAGGCTTACTATATGTTTTTTGGGTCGCTGAATCCGAATTTTTAACTTCCCACCAAAATTTCCCCCGGCAACCTCCCCCCCCCCCCCCCCCCCAAAAAAGGTTTTTATTAAAAAAATCAATTTTTTTATTGTTTTCGGGAAAAAGTATCTAGAAATTCAGAAAGTAGACAAAATTTGCAACAAATTAGATATATGACATTATGCCTTAGGATGAAGGGGAAGGGGGTATCTGCCTCGGAACATGCGTGCGGTGCTGCATGGACTAAGTTGCGCAATTCCACTTAACCACTCACACGTTTACATTCGCCCTCCCATCTCCCCTCCGAACTTTCTCTATAAGGTTTGCTTTAAGTTTTTTGGGTCGCTGAATCCGCATTTTTAACTTCTCCCGAAAACCTCCCAAATAGTTGTTTTTAACTTAAATTTCTTATTATTTTAGGGAAAAAGCATTACGAAATTCAGAAACTAGACAAAATTTGCAACAAATAGGATAGATGACATTATGACGTAGGATGAACGGGAAGGGGGAGGGCTGCCTCTGAACATGCACTGCGGCGATACGTGCACCAATTTATGAAGTCCAGACAATATGGGGATTTTACCTGGAAAAATTAATACTAGTTCTGGATTTCGACTCACTTTGTGTTTTTTGGGTTGCTGAATCCGAATTTGTAACTTCCCACCAAAATTTCATCCGACAACCCCCCAAAAAATTGATTTTTTGGGAAAATTTGGTTTTTGAGAAAAGCGCGCGGGAAATGTTCCAAGGCAGCCCCCTCTCTCTCCCCGTTTATCCTACGTCATAATGTCATATATCCTATTTGTTGCAAATTTTGTCTATTTTCTGAATTTCTACATACTTTTCCCCTAAAACAATTTAAAATTTTATTTAAAAACAACTATTTTCGGGGGGTTGCGGGGACGGAATTTTGGGGGGGGGGGGGGGGGAGTTAAAAATTCGAATTCAGCGGCCCAAAAAACTTTAAGTAAACCTTATAAGGAAAGTTCGGAGGGGAGATGGGAGGGCGAATGGCAACTTAGTCCACGCAGCACCGCGCACATGTTCCGAGGCAGATCCCCCCCTTCCCCTTCATCCTAAGTCATAATGTCATATATCTAATTTGTTGCAAATTTTGTCTACTTTCTGAATTTCTAGATACTTTTCCCCTAAAACAATAAAAAAAAATTGATTTTTTTAATAAAAACCTTTTTTGGGGGCTTTTTACCAAAATTTGGGTGGGTGGGGGGTTTGACGGGGGAAATTTTGGTGTGAAGTTACAAATTCGGTTTCAACAACCCAAACAACATAAAGTAAGCTGATTTCCAGAACTACTACTAATTTTGCTAGGTAAAATTCCTTATTGCCTGGACTATTTAATGTTGTACTCAAATTCAAAGTGATAGCTTACTGTCTCATTGCCAAACTTATTTTTTTTGTGTGTGTGTGTGTACCCACTGCGCGTTTGAGTGTAAACTTCAAATTTGCAAGTATTGCAGCAGTACTAAGAAATTGAACAGCATTTCTCATTTATTTGTAAAGACTTTCAGAATTTCATTTTCAACCGATTTTCGAGTCAGGACAATTACTGAAAAATCGTCATCGGCAAGCAGTTTATTACAACTCAAAATACAACCTTTTTATTAAAAACATAAAACGCTATTCGATTGACATATGCTTCATTCCAATGAATCACTTGTTTAGAAAACTCATTACATGAGTTATTTGTTCTTCATCGTTTTATCTTGTCTAAGGTATATTAGTATTGGTAAGTGCATCGTAAAAATTGCTTAAAAATCTAAACTCAATACTCCATCCCTGCAGGATAAAGTCGATGTTACCAAATTAAAAGAAAAATAATTATTCTGTACAAGATCTTCATATTAAGTTTAATTATGGTAAAACTCAAATTTATGATGCTATAAAAAGAAAGAGTTGAAAACATCCAGTAGAGAGAGGAAACATGCTGTGAAAAATGAAGACATTAGTGCATTAACTTTTGAATGTTTCGATTGATAGAGAGAAAATTTTGCTCACATGTGAACTTTATTGAGAAAAAATAGGTAAAATGTATTTTAAAGCTTCCAGTGAATGGTTAACGAGTTTCCATAATCTACACAACATTGCCATTGAAGCATGCCTGCTGACACTCGAAAAATGTTCCATAGCAAAATTTCATCTACCGATTGAAAAATATCAAGAAAAGGATATATCGCTCACCCGCAAGAAAAGTGTCACATCTCGACAAAAGTAAATTTCACAGGAGGGGCAAAAAGAAAATGTGCATGATTTTACGGTAACATGAAATTATAGCCCTTAGCTCTGCATGCTGGAATGAAAACTTGCATAGAAGTATAAAACCCTTAAAAATGAAGACGTAGGATGAGGTTTGGAGGGTAGGGTCATTTTACCTCCCCACACAATCCACCCCTCTTATCTGGTCATAAATGGACACATGGCATAATAAAGTGATTTTTCGCATAGGTACACTTATGAAACTGTTTGTGTAGCAAGACACACTTATAACAGACCTATTAGTGGAATAAAACGCAAAATGAATTTTGCAAGATGTGTCACTTTTCTTGTGGGTGAGCGATATATAATTGCAATGAGACTGAACTATTTTATCATGTGTGCCAAGTAAGTCACTTGTAAAAAGAGGAAGCTAATGACGCTGAGGTTAAACCTCCAACAAGCGTGTCATTGTTTTGTTTTCTGCGAATTTCAAGAATGTAAGTATTGTTAAACTGCCTGTGACTTGGAGGTCTCAGAAAAACTATTGGATGTCAATTGCATTAAGAGGGTGGGGCTGAAAGAGTTCAATAGACGAATGATTGAAGAAGAAAAAAAGTGTTTCTCGATAATGCACATTGTCATGCCGACGTCTTCGAATATAAATTTACAATTTCTTCCAGCAGATACTACTCCAGCGACACAACAAATGAATCAATGCGTTATTAAAATGATGAAACCCACTACAAAAGGTATCTGTTGCGGTCGATTATTGCGTCTTTTGATGATTGTTCTTCAACCACCAATCTGACAAAAAACATCAGTGTTTTCGATGCTGTTAAATGGATTGCCAAACTTTGCTCAAATGTCGCCTGAAAAAACTGGTCGTTGTCTTAGGCAGATCGCACACTGAACAGACAAGAAGTCAAAAGCGTGAGACAGGAGGCAAATTGTAGCGTTCAAACCGGTTTCTTCTTTGTTAACAGGCTGAAATGTGTCTTGACTCGAGCTTTTTTGTTGCTTGTCTGTTCAGTGTGCGATATGCCTTAGGAAAGCAAATGCGGATGACCACGCTTCTGAAAACGTTGAAGACAGCAGTCGAATTCAAACATATCAGGACAGCTTGAGAAGAATTGGGTGCCTCGAAATTATTTTTCTTATTCAGAGAAATGAAAAAAATAATACCAAGAATAACAGACTTACGCGTTAGTGCAGAATGCATGGTAAACCGATAGAAAAAACAAGCATCGATAACAGATGATTTTTTGAACTACTATGTGAAATATGAAGCATGTAATTTTATTGGTTAAATTAAATTATTTTCATTAAATTTCAAAGTTGGAGCAATTTTGTATTGGTAATATTTATTTTTGTGTTCAAATAATGTTTTTCAAAATTATTAAGAACAATAAATTTAATAAAAATCTAATTTCATTAAAAATTTCATTAACGCAGTACTAAAAGTTACGAACGTAAAAAAATATAAGATTTGCGCTTTTTTGGGGTGGAGAAGGGAGTTCTTTTGCATAAGCCGAAATATTGTCTACCACGGAAAATTTTCTCAGTCCCGACCGATTCCGCCTTACACAGAGTTTACTGTATATATTTAGAAATTCATTAATTTAATAACTTATTTAAACAAGATAAAAAACATTTTAAATTACAATTCAAATAAAAAAAAAAAATTACATTAACTTATAAAACTTAGTTTTAAGACTTGGGAGCAGAAAGAATCCTTTGATTTGGATTTTTGCAACATTTTTATTAAGATTGATTGCTTTATAGCATGTCTCTTGCACTAATTGCTCCTGTATCCTGACTTGATTTGCTGTTCATGGAAGTAGCTTGTTTGTTACATTCCACAATACAGTAGTTCAGTTGAAAAATGTCAGTAACTCCTTTGAATTCTTTTCCACCACCTCATTCTGCTGGTCATCATCATCACTTCCATTAGACATATCATTTGTCATTATGTCACAAATCTTACTGCCAGTCATCTGATGACTTATAGGAGTCTCACCATCAGCAATTAGACAACCTTCCACTGACTCTTGAAACAGCAATTGAGCTTCTGAACATGAAATTCCTTTAGCTTAGTCCAGCAGATCTGTAACAATTTCCTTCTCCTTGAAAATTTGAAAGTCTTCAACTTCAGGCTCATGCACATCATAAAAAAACATTGCAGATGACCACAAATTATATCATCCATGGATGAGTGTATATCTGTCTGCTGTATCCCATGCTTGACGTAAAATACATCTTTAGTTTTTACACTTTTGAAATAAAACAAATTATTTTTCAGTTATCTTGCATTTGGTTTTCAGAGCATTCTGAATACAGAGCTTCTGGATAATGGATCCCATACTGTACAATTATATTTCATTTTATTGTATAAAAATCTATTAGAACATGTCAACATTATATAGGTGAAAATTTTTTCCCATTTTCCTATTTCATGCATATGAAATGCAAATGAAATCTACACATGTACAGCGCCTAAAACCTTTCAAATAAACACCGGCTTCTGAGAACTTTACAGTTGTTACAATATTCTTCCAATCCACTTGTGTTTTCATTAGGCCTGGGCCTTAAATCGATTTAACTCTTAAATCGATTTAAAGCTTACATCGGAAATCCGATTTAACCATTAGTCTTAAATCGATTTAAGCTAAAATCGGAAATCGCGATTTAGCTAATGTTAAATCGTGATTTAACCATTATCTTAAATCGCGATTTAGCCATTGCCTTTAAATCGATTAAAAACAAAATACTGATTCAGAGCTAACATCGGAAAACCGATTTATCTACTTTGATGTACCTACCACTTACATACCAAGCTGGTATTAAATCGATTTAGGAGGATCCGATTTAAGCAAACATCGCAAGCCTCAATGCTTTCCGATTTAAGACAAACAAGGCAAGCTGGTGTTAAATCGATTTAGGACGATCCGATTTAAGAAAAAGGCGATTTAAGAAAACGATGATTTAAGTAAGAATTGATATTTATTTATTTATTTTGTAAACAAGATTCAGAGTTTACGAGATTGGAATGCGTATTTTTCAGAAATTAAGAACTTATATAGTGGAAAGTTGAAAGGAAAAAGTAATGTTTAAATCTTAAAATCCAAATTCATCGAATTTCAATTTATATGCTAATGCAATCATTTGATGATAAATTAAGTTTTCACATATTTGAGTAATATTGCAATATGTATTTTTTATTTTCAATATTCTGTAATTAATTAAAATGTTTTAAAGTAGAATCCTGCATTGTTTCAAAAGATTGTTTTCCTGAAATTCATTCAGCATTTATATGATTAAAAATAATAATAATAGTTTTATATTTAAAATCCAAACTCATCGACTTGCAGTTTATACTTTTATGCATTCTTATGATGAAAAATTCATTTTTTACATGTTTTAGTAATATTTTAACATTTATTTTTCATTTTCTATTATTTTGTAATTAATGAAATTATTTTAAAGGTATAGTCATGCATTGTTTTGTGTATCACTATTTGGCCGTGATCCACATGAAATATTTTTCTTTTACTAATAATATTTTTTTCCTGAAGTTGATTGAATATTTATGGTTAGAAAAAAAAAGAATAAAGTTTCATATTTAAAATCCAAATTCATCGAATTTTATTTTTATGCATTCTTTTAATGAAACATTCATTTTTCACATGTTTGGGTAATATTTTAATACATATTCTTTATTTTTTATTATTCTGTAATTAAAATATTTTTAAATAGTCATGCATCAGATTTGACATCCGATTTCAATGCCAGTCGCATGAATTATCTTGCTGAAATTGATTCATTATTTATATCCAAATTCATCCATTTTTAGTTTATATTTTTATGCATTATTTTCATGAAAAATTAATTTTCATATGTTTAGGTATTATGGGAATATTTTAGTTTAAATTTATTATTATTTTGTAATTAATTAAAAATACTTTAATAAACTTCTGTAATGAGTCAGACAAGAAAAAAAAAATCATTTTCTTTTATATTACTTCTTATAGAATGAGTTTATAAAATGTATTACAATAGGTCACTAATTTTTTAAATGGAAAAAAAAACTAGTGTTTTGGGACATTCAAAGCTTTTTTATGTGTAAAATATACCTCTTTTCAAAATTATTTGACAAATTAAAAGCTAAGTATACTAAATAATACAGGAGGGGGGGGGGGGGGCCATAAAGATCGTATTTTGTTACAAAAAATGTAAAAATTAAAAAACAGGCTTCCATATTCTAAAATGTAAAATCGGTGTTAAATCGCGATTTAGCACTAAATCGCGATGTTGGTTGGATGATAATCGATTTAAGAAATTTCTACATCGCCCAGTCCTAGTTTTCATTAAAGCAAAACTTAAAACTGTAATTGCTTTTTTTACCCGACTGAAAAGAAGGGTTATGTGTTTCACGCGTATCTGGGTATGTGGATTTCTTTATACCCTCGAAACATGCCAATGGCTGAATGGATTTTAATGAATGAGGTCTATCGATTAGTCTTAACTGTCCAATGGTTATAGGCTAGATTTTGTTTTTATAAACTCAAATAGGCCGTAAAATACAAACTGGTGATAGAGATGAAAAAAAAAATTATGCACCCTATCGAGTGGCATATCATTGGATAGGTCTTTCAAAATGAAGACGGTGTTTCATTGACTATTTTACAGTCAGAAGCTCCGTTAAAATATTATACAACCTGGAAGTTGTGTAGGTAGGATCTCTAGCTTTACTGCAACTCTAACCATCATAAACATTTATAGACCTCATCAAACAGTGTTTATAGATAGGAACTAACAATTAAACACAATTTAAAAGTCATCAATACAATTAAATAAAAAAAAAATAGTTAAGTAACATAAAAAAGCAATATAAAAAAAATATTTTAAGTCAATTCCTACTTAGGCCAATAGGATAAATTTGTTTTTCTCCCATTCTTCTTTCCTCTTCAGTGGCGCCTAAAATGCCTTGATCAAGAAGAGGGCTCTCTCGGTCTTAAAATACCTTAATCAAGAAGAGGGCTCTCTCAATTATGGAAAATTAATTAATTTAATTTATGAATTAATATTTGAAAAAAACTGGATTAACATCAAGTGTCATCCACTACAAGTTTTAAAAAATTTATTTGAGCTTGACTGAATGAATAATACGTATTTTATTAACGATTGAAAATTTGAACAAAATATATATAGCGAGAGTGTGAGCTAATAGTAGAAATTGAAAAAAAAAAGTTTCACATTGATGAGAAATAATTAATTAGTTCGCTTTTTACGCAGTCAGGTTTTTTGATTTTTTAAATTTAATTGTTTATAGTATTTGTATTTGGTTGTTCTTTTTTTTCTTTTCATTCTACCTAAAACTTTTATTTTAGTATACGGCACATAAAATACATCTAAATTTGAAACACTTTTTTTGCATGGCAACTGTGAATTGACTAACACATTGAATTTGTTCTATGAGCGAAAGTGTTAATTATGATTTTTATTGTCTTTATACTAAAGTGATTAATGGATTTCATAAAGTTGACTGAAATACAAGAAATATTGAGAACACTTGATGTGATCTAGAATTATACACATTCTTTCCTTTTCTTGGTTAAATAGACTTTTTTTTTTTTGTTAAACCAGAGAAATAAAATATCACATATGACTTCAACAAAGTTAGAAATAAATTTAATAACACTGGATAACATGTAAAAAGAACTGTTTGGAAGAACCTTATCTTTATCATTATAATTATTATTATTATTATTTTAAGCTATTCAATAAATATAATCTAAACTGAAAATAATCAAATACTAGATTTATTTTACAGGAACTTTAAATCATCTTTGGCAACATAAAAATTAACATATGTTAAAACAAATTATACAAATACATACATTTAAAAAAAATATGACAAAATAGTGAAATTTATTTAACTCAAAACATATTAATAAATCAGAGATCACCAAAATTATAATATTTCTACAGAATAAGATTAAAATGAGAAAGAAATCTATAAAAATTCAATGTTATCTCATAGTACTACTTTCCTCTCCCATCTAAAAATATAATATATCAAATATTGCAGTTTGTACCTTATTTTCTTAAGCAGTATTAAGATGCAAAAAAAATAATGTATGAATAGATGTATGTACAAACAACACACTCCAAACAGAAACAAAGATTTTTATGACCAAATTTCATCATTGAAAACAAGCAATACGGATGGAAAAGGTAAGGAGAGGCAAGAAAAACTATTTTTATCCATTACATACCTGAATTATTCAATATTTTATATCTATATATCAGTTATACTCAACCTTTTTTTCTCGCAGGACCGCAACACACTTATCAAGCGAAAAAAAAGAAAAAAATTATTAAAATAGTAAGATAATAGTACACACAGCAAAGGAATATAACATAGTTAATATTATCAATAAGATTTCACAAAGGAAAAAGGCACCATAATTTTCAAGCAATTTTCATGCTAGATTTCCCTTGCAAATGATGTAGAAATATGCCGTGAAGTTTTGTTGCATCAAAACTGTATGGAAATAGGGGTGTAAAAATTTGTATTGCCTTTTTTTCCGTGTGACAAATGTTCAATTTTAAAAAGCAGTATTAGCTATATAATAAGTATAAATTGTTCTAATATAACAATGCAGAATTACCTAGTTCTAAATTAAATATATATATATATCAGGAGATTTTCTCTAATAAATCAATTATATTTTTTTAATATAGAAATTTAATTATTTGGAATAATGTATGATTAGTGTTGAAGCTTAAGAAATGTAAACACCACTGTAGAACAAATAAGACTACTGTAAAAAGAGCTTATGAATAAGAAAACAGCATTTAAGTTGTTTTAACACAATTTTAAACTAATTGTAAATTACAGGACCAATGTTGTATTCCAATAATAATATATAAAACAGTAGTGAGGGTGCTAAATACTTTTTATGCACACCTCAATTTTATAAATAGAGATTAATGATGCATATATGGCCACACAAAAAAAGGTCACCTGGCCACAGGTTGAGTGTGGCTGATCTATATGTTTTTATAATATCTCAGTATGCCTGCTCTACATGCTTTTATAGTATCTCAAAAAGAGATAAGCATCTTTGTTAATAGAATATAAAAACTTTTAATTCGACAATTTCAGTCACAGCGTGAGTACTAATTATTTAAAGTTAGTATGAAGCTCTTAATATATATATATATATATATGGTTATCATTCACCATAGCAATAACTTCATTTAATTAAATTTAAATATAATCAACTCCCTATTTACTACAAATGTGTTTCTCTGTATGAAATGTAAACTTATTGATAGCAGTTATTTTGAATAAATTCAAAGTACTATGAATGTGGACAAATTCAATCTTTAAACTAGTTATGAACATTTAACCCTTGATTGTCTTAAACTATAGTATAACCTATAAACACAGAACCCATGTTTTATAGATTACTGTGTCAGAAGGAAAATTTCATGGTCCTTGTAGGATAATAGGATAATATTAAAGGAGCTGGTGTACCTGATAAGACAAAAAACTGTCCAAAACAGACAATTTTCTGGCTCTGTGATTTTGTCTTAGCAAATTTTATAATATTATGACATAAATCTTCTAAGAGCCTCTGATGAAGATTTGACAATTTACATAAAAGCAGTCTAATTAATGATAACTGAAATAACGGAGAATAATTTCAAATAAACAAAAAAAGAGTTGCACAAAAACTTCAAAACATAGTATTTTATTTATGACAAGCTGATGAAATATTTTATAAGTACCCAGAAATATGAGGAACACAATGTACATTTTTACATTTGAATTTAAAAACTAAATTTTCAATAAATAAGCTGAAAATAATTCTAGTATCAACTATAAAAATGATTATCAACATTAATTCAAGTCAATAATGAATAACAATAATCCACAATAACAAACATATTCAAAAAGATAAAAAAAAGAGATCTTTTTTTTTTTTTTTGCAATGAATTTCAACCTAAGAAACAAAAAAGCTATTAAAAGCCCTATATCAGTTATACAGTTATCTATTCTTTATATGTTTTAGTACTTTGTAATAAAACTAAAATACTGGAGAGAAAAAAGAGGGGTGGGGTCTAGAACATTTAACATTTAGTTATTTTTAACCACTTATAAAACTTAATGGATGCCAAATTACAAAAGAGTGTGTCACTATGCAAATCAAAATAAAGCAGTTAGACATATTGACTTGAAAATTTTCGAACGTGTTCATGGCTAACATAATATTAATACTTTTAAATAATAAAAGGTAACAACCTTATGAGTGTCATATATGTGAAATAACATATTTTAAAAACAGTATGAATAATAGAAATAACTAGTATATACATAAGTAGGAACTCTATTTTACAATATTCAAAACAATATAAAGGAATGCATAAATATATTCACTGAAATAAATTTCACTTCACAATATTTTTTAGTACAAATATGCAAATTGCCTATTATAATAAGCTACAACATAGTATACATCAAAACTTTTATAACTAATCATTTTACAGAAAAGAAAGTTGGCACTTTCATGATCAGGTATGGGGAATTGCATCAAACCACTCAGCAACAACTACTGGATTTTTTGATGGAGCAAGTGAAGTTTTATCTAGTCTTTTTAAAATTGCAGGTTATAGAAAATATATAGAAAACTTTTTTTTTTTGTATAATTTGTAATATATGTATTTTTAATAATGTAAACACAGTACTTAGTTATATTCTACACTAAAACATCCACATAAGCATATTATTTATAATTTTGTTATAAGAATTTTCAATTATATGTTGCATCGTGCTAGCTGGTAAGGTTTTCTGACAACTCCTCATCTCTGTTCATGATTATTTCTTTATCAAATGAGTATGCAGAAAATGGCCTGTAGTAAATGACAAACAAGGAATTGGAAGGTAGGTTCTTAAATAAACTTTAAACAGAACTCCTAATAACAACGTTGATAAAAATAAATTTCTATAAAGTTTTAGAATAAGTATTGCAATAAAAATTGGAAATGAATTAGTATGCATAGGATTACAAGGTAGAAAATTAAGTATAGCTATGTATTTTGATTATTCTGAGATACTAAAAAAATGGCCTTCATAACTTTATATGTAAGAGTAATGATTTATTCATAGTTTTAAAATTTAAAATCTGATCCTAATAAGCAAAACTGGCACATTATTTCATAAAAAATATATAAATCCTAGTATAAAATTATGTACTGAAATGCAGATGATGATGAGAATAGACTAGATATTTATATGGACAACATAAGAATGTCTTTTTTTAAATCCTTCGAAATATAAGTAGTTTTCTAGAAATCACACAAATTTAAAAACAACTATTTCAAAATATATTTCTCCTTTCCTTTAGCATGATATACCCAGACAATTAATAAACTTTACAGACATGTAAAGTTTATACATGTCAAAATATGAATTTTGTCCACAATACTCACTTTTTAAATTTTACATATTTAGAGTGAGCTCTGCAGATTTTCATAATGTCAGTTTACTAATAAGCAATTCAATATCAATCAGCTCTAATATATTATACTAAACAAAGAAATTAACATTTATGGTTCTGTTTTATTTTTTTTTCAAAAAAATAATTTTACACATATGTAAAATTCACAATGGTTAATAAAATAAATTTAAGAGAATTTTAATTACTGTCAAAATAACAGGAAAAAAAATTACCCCATTATTGGCAGATTATTTAAAAGCCCCATAAAGTAGAGTAGTACAGTATTTTTAATGGTGTCAAATGACACCTTTTAAAAGATTTCAATTTATGGTTACTTTATTTGTCATTGTTTAAAACAATCACAAATTATTTTAATACACTGGACAATTGGAACTCTTAACAGAGTTTGACTACTGGCATTGGCATTTCTTAAATCATAGTAAATATTATAAAAATCCATAAATTATATATTATTATTAACAGTGAAGCATTTGATATTTTAAGTTTCATATGATTTTAGTTAAACTGGAAGAGAATAGGGAAAAGGTAAAAAAATTTCAAAAATATATATTTAAGATGCAAATTGTCTAATTAGAAATATAATGTTCAAATGTGAATTTCAAAGTTAAACATAAAGTGCAAAGTTATATAGTTCTTAATTTTAGTCATTTTTTCAATGCAATTATTTTGAAAAGAGGGGGAAGGAAGCTTCTGGATTAACCTTGTGGTTTTTTAAAAAACAGTATAGGCATAAAAAAGAAATAGGCATCACTTTTTGCTAAAGATGCCAACAATTAAGTCACTTAGGGACCGTCCGATAAGGGTTGATTCTTAATGCGCAATTATTAGGATTTTATATATCAACATACCTGCCAACATTGGAAAATAGCAAAATTTAAAATGACATGTAAATAGTATCACTTTTTTTTTTTCCATATTAACGTAAGACTTATGTAACAGGTAACCTATTTTTTTTACTCTTTTATACTTTAGCAAATGTATTCAGAACATTATTTTTACATACAATGAAAATGAAGGGATTCTTTCTGGTATTTTTGACAATGAAACCTGAATTCATTCATCTGACATTACCAAATATACTCTTTGCGCTCAGAATTCATCATTATTAAAAACAATTATAGAAAGTAATTCACAATTTGAGGGAAGGAAAATTAAACTAAATAGAAACTTTGTAAAAAATAATTATCCTAAGTGTAAAAAATGGCCAAAAAGTGTAAATTTTACACCTAAAGTGTAAAAGTTGGCAAGTATGTATCAACCCTTTGTAATCCAGTGGCCCTGCTAGGGGACATTCAATATACAACAATTAGTAAAGTGTGGAATGCAAAGGGCAAAAATAAAACAAAAGTATTTACTATAATAAATTTTACACTGGATATAAAAACATAATTCACATCAATAAAAGTTCAAACTATTATAACTAAGTGATTAACATAACATGATTTTAAAAAGAAATTTTAAATACAACTTTCATTTAAAAAAAAAAAAAAAAAACCACTTCTCAAATATTGCTCTATGATTTGTTATAAATATATTTTATATCATTTCTAATATTACAATGTTGCTCTAAATCTTATGGACATATGGTTTATTAGTGCTTAAAACCATTTCTGCTGCTTAGACAATAGGAGATTAACATTCTGTTACATGTGCAAAATAATTTGATATTGAATATATAAATTCTAGGAGGAATCAATTAAAACAAAACAAGAAGAAAAAACTATTTTATTCAAAATATGACAAAAGATTTAATTCTTAATAAGATATGGAAAAAGTCATACTAATTAAAGAATCGTGGTACATTAAAAATATTTTTTTTTGAGAACCTTTTTAATTATTAACAATATAAAAATGCAAAAAATTCTATTATATATGTTGCTTTTTTATTGTAATCTATTAAAAGTAAAAATTGTTCTAAAAAATTAAATAAAGAATTTTAAACATCTATAGAAGTGTATGTAAATTTAAAGAACATTAAAAAATCTATAAGCAATCAAGTCTCTACAAATAAAATAATTTCAAATTCAAAGAAGTTGAGAAAAAATGAAAAAACAAAATGTGTTTCTTGATATCCATTAATAATAACTGCAAATACCTAATATAGGGAGAGTAACTGAAATATTTTAATTTTGCATCTCATCAGCTGAAAGTAGAAATGTGCAGTATCTCAACAGTAGTTAAAAAATAAACTAATTATTTTGTACACCTATAAAGTTGTTTCTTCTTTCATGCTTTCACATGCTCATCATGCTGCCACCAAAATGTTCTATAGCTTTTGATTGGGCCTTAGCAGCTAGATATAAAGAATATAAGTGAGCTAATTCTGTTTCTGTATGCGCAACATCTATTGCCTTCTGAAATAATTCTAATCCTCTTCTTACTTTTCCCCTGAAGAAAAAAAAAAAAAGAAAAAGAAAAAAGAACAAGTAAATAAAAGAATAAAAACAAATCATTGCATGTTGATTTCTAAACTTTAAGTAAATAATAAATATAAATAAATACAGTCCAAGTCATTGGATAGAAGGTGAGACATAATTAATTCAAAATTCATTCTCACTTACTTTTGAATTACTTTTATATTTACACATTTCACATTAAAGTAAAATTCAAGATATGTTAATTACTTTCAAACATAAAAACAAATAAAATAATAGGCAGTTTCTCTTTAATTTAGGGTCTTTAAAAATAGGGGATTTATGACTTGGTTTCAATATTTAAAAAATCAATAATGAGAATTTTTTAAAAATGGGTGGTGGGACACAATGTCACTGAAACATTTGTAATCGAGTTCCCAATCATCTGTAATTGAGCTCTCAATTATTTTGCTTTGACTGTGTGATGTCCTTTCCAAGGATGCAATAAGTGTGGTCATGACAGATAATGATTGTTTTCATGATTCATTAATTAGGGCAAATTACACATTTTATGATCAGCTTGTATGAAATGATTAACTAAAAAATACAGCTCCCTCCCAGACTGTTACAAATTTTCAGAAAAAATGTTCAAGATAATGTAACATTAAATTTGAAATAAAGCTTTAAAATAGTTAACATAAGAAGTACTAAAAATTTTAAATAATTTGCACATTTAAAATTTTTATTTATGTAAATTTTACAATACAGCTCATTCTGCCAAGTAGTTCTTCAGCTTTGCTTACAAAAATACCTGTATTGCAATCTGTTCCTTATATATTTTTTAACATAAATTGAAAGCACACATAATTTTTACTCAAATGGGTATTCCCCTCCCCTTTTTTCACCCTTTACATTTTTTTTTTTTTTTTTAAATAGAGTGTACATAATTTTGGATTTCTTTTCCCCCCAAGAAATCAAAATCATGCAATGTAAATGCAATACATCAAGTTGCTATGCAGCTAGTGATATTACTAAAAATTGATTTTATGTTTTTTTAGACCTTTCAAAAAAGATATATAAAATATGAAAATATTAAGTTCATAAATACAACCACATCCCCAATGAAAATCCTTACCAAACACAGTTGAGAATTGGCTGGTGCCATTAGATACTAGCTAACCATGCACTGCATTTCACAACACTAAAATGTACTAATAAATAAGGTTCAAATGCAAGGAAATTGGGTGCCATATGAATTGAAAGAAGGGGACATGGAACATCAAACAATCATATATGAAGTACTACTTTTCAATAAGAAGAAGGAAAAACATTTTATTGAATTGATTTGTTTCAGAAGATGAAAAACAGATTCGTTATAATAATATTCCCAGATGAAAAGGCAAGCTAAACCATGATCATAGATATCAAAACAGAGTAAAGTTATATTATAGTGTCTAGTGCGATCAAAATAATGCAACTCTTGGCAAACTAGCCGCCTCTAGTGATCAGTTTGGTCTCCCCTAAATGTATGCTAGGCATCGCAAAATGTTACTTTTATTCATAATTTAATTTACTTGCTTAATCCTTCACCAAATCAGAAGATTTTTATACAGAAATCAAGAACTCTTTGCTACTATGGAAGCATTTTGCATATTTTCTGTTTGGCAAAAAGTACTTTACTCGCTTATTTAGCCATTTATACTTCATGTCCTTTTGCAATACACATATTTGCATTTTATAAGAAACATCCATGTAATTTACAATGCAAGCAAAATTGATAAAATGCATAAACTACAATTTCAGCAGAAAATTTCTTTATTTATATTAGTTGCCGATAGATGGTACCAAAACAATGATTATATAACTTAAATTAAAAAAGCTTTCCTCAAATTAAAACACGATTTTTATTTTTATTTTATTTTAGTTTTTTGACACGCCCAAAGAAAATTGTAATAAACTTTGATAATTAGAAATAGTCTTTTCTTTTATTCAACTAATGGCCTCTGCAACACACTAATTTGATCGGCTTTAAAAAGATTACGGAAGGCTGAATTATAATTAAAAAACCAGTGACAATCTCCCTAAGATTTATTCCATTCATTTCCCTTTTACCGAGGGATTTTAAGGCCAAATCAGCTGCTGTTAATGGCAGTTTTGGTGTTTGATTAAATAAGATTACTTAAAAATTTGAAAATCAGCTAATATAAAATGAACTAAGTCAACAGAGTCTTTGCCTCCTGGTATTTTTTAACAACACTATAAGAAAATTGTTTTAAATAAGTCATTTTAAAGTGATAATAAAAGAGCTGGGTATTTACACCAGGAAAAGTTCAATATTGTGAAAAAAAAAAATCACAAAATTACTGAATGGTGTATATACACTATTCAGTAATTTTGTGATTTTTATTTTCACATTAATATTGACATTTTAAATCTGACGTAATTCTTCAGAATTCTTTTCTTTCACCTTTTTAATACTAACATGAAAATATTTTTATTGTTAGAAAGGAAATATTATTTGCACTGTCTTAGAATTGGCAACAATAGTTTAAAAGATCATCTCGAAATATGAAATAAATGTCTCGTAAATATATTTTTTTTATTTAATTTAAACTGTTTGGCAAAGTTACTACAGTATAGGATCTATTATCCGGCGTCCCGATATCCGGAACGCTCTAAAAACCGTAACGCTAAACGATCCGAAACCGAAACTTAGTGAAAGCTTTCATTTCATAAAAATTTGTTTTTTTTTTTTCCATATTTTATTGAAGAGTTAACATGCTTTATAAATCGATATTTTGAATATTTTAAACTTTTTCTCATACACCTCAAGGTACCGTAATGTACCATTAATCTCCCCCCGCCAAACGCGGCAAAAAATCGTAAAATAATTGGAGAGGCCGCTTACAGGGATTAAAAGTGGCTATCGAAATCTATCGCCTGTTGAAATCCGATAATGTTTATAAGAATAGTCCAAAGCCTGCCCTGATATTCAGATTTTTCTTTTTTTGTTAAGCGAGATAATTAAAAAACAGAACTTAAAAAGCGCGAACTTAAAAGTGCGCTCTCCCTACGAGCCCACTTATGACGCTCCCATGAAAGATAAGAATTGAATGTACGCAATCATCGGACATAAGTTCTCTTTTTGATCATTTTTATGACTTCGCATCGGCGTAACCTTTAGAAATATGGGAAAACTAACTACATATTCTTAAATTTCGTATTTTTCTGTTTCTAACGCTAAAATCCATTATAAAAAAAATTAATTTTAACTTTTCGAAAAAAAATATTTTCGAAACATCCTTTAGAATTTGAATGTGTTTTCCGCGATCGAAAATCTGTGGCAAGCTCCGACCTTTGACGTCATCTAAAGGCGCACCTACAATTCGGCCAATTAGGAGAATGGGAGAAACGTTCGTTTACCGTTTTCAGCTGCGTCCATCGAACAGTAGAAAAGCAGAGATTCGGAATCGGAAAGACAGAAAGATCGTACGGCGCGTCGCTCGATTTTTGTTTTTTTTTGGAAAGGCCGGGGGGGGGGGGGGGGTGCTTTTGTGAGATTTTTTTTAAATATAAAATTTGTTTACAAAGTAGGGGAGGGTGGGTTAATGGAATATTACAGTAATTATGCATTTCTTTATCTTCGCGAATTTGCGGAAATCTGCATTTTAAGTGTTGATATTTTTGCCTCTTGTATTTTTCTGTCCGCTTTCCATGCGATAAATTCGTAAACAAAACAAAAATAAATAAAAAGTCAATTTTCAATATATTCCCCTCCCTCCCTCCCCAATTATTGGATGAAGATGCAGTTCAAGTTTGTTTCAATATAGACAATAATGCTCCACTTAGTCATCAGATGACATACAGTGAAATTTGTGAAATGATGAATAAAGATGCATCTGATGATCATAGTGATGATGATGACAAGAATGAGGAGGTAGAAAAAATATCTAATGAACAAATGATATTTTACACTCAACAATTAATTCAAGGCATGGGACAAAGAAGTTATTTCCATGAGCAACAAATAATGTCCTTATATAAAATTCAAGAGCAGCTTGTAAAAGAGAAACGTTACAAGCAGCCAACTTTGAAAGGATTTTTCCAAAAAACTAATTCCCAAGCATCTGCATCTGAACCCCAAAACTAAATTTTATTTTTGATCTTGTTCATTTGTAAGTTTTATTATAATTTAAAATTATTACTTAACTTTTTTTTTTTTTTTTTTTTTTTGTAAATAAAAATTAATTAAACTTTTCCTTAATTGTGTTTTATTGAATTAATTCACCAAATGTGTAATACAGTATTTTTAATATTATTTATGCTAACCTGTATTTCATATTTATGTACATTAGAAAATATTTGTGGTAGTGTTCCGAATTACGGAAAAACCCCTTATCCGGAATGCCCCAGGTCCCAAGGATTCCGGATAACGGATCCTATACTGTATTAGAGCATTTTAAATACGACGTAATTCTCCTCATTTACTGCTTTTAACACATTATTTTAACATTATTATAATCATTTATATATTATTCATTATTTTAAAGTTTTCTTTCTCCTTTAATATTCACATGTAAATACAAATTTTATGACGTAATTTTCAATATTTTCCTCCTTTTAACCCGTAATTCTAATTTGAAGGGGGGGGGGGGGTCTGTGTATAATAGTCACGTGTAAATAAATTTTTAATTTAAAGGAAATATTTCATGCCCTGTTTTTACAATTTGCAAGAATTTAAAATAATAAGCTTTTCTAAAATATGTAAAAAATATCTCTCGAAATGCTGAAAATCTGAATTTACAATTTAAAAAAAATCTTCAAAAAATTAGTCAAATTAAAAAAATAAAAGCAGTCCACACACCACGAGCTTCTAATGTATTATATCCTAAGAAAAAATTATTAAATTTCTATATATATTTTTTGCTTCTATAAACTTTTTTAATAGAAAGATTCTGACCAACTTTAACATTAAATATCTCTATAATTCTCTGATTTAAAAACTGTCTGCTTCAGCATGTTTATCAAACATTTCTCTATAACACTACCAATTAACACATTTTTGTATCCAATAGTTTTCTTAATATTAGCGAAGAAAGACCCCCCCCCAGTCACCTAAAATTCATTTACGGTGGCTGCGGTGACAGTGTTAGTTACTTTTTTTAGAATAGAGAGGCAAGTAAATTGCAACTATTAATTGTATTAATATGACTGACTATTTTTTTACATTCTCTAATTAATTTACAAAGTTATTAAGTTAAATTTCAAAATTTTATTTGCATTGAAAAAGTAATGTATGTAGCACACAATATTACATATTTCCTTATATTTTTAATCATATTTGATAAGAAATATTCATTTTATTTGCAATGTCTTCAAAATTGATAAAATGCATAACAATTTCAAGAGAAAGCTTATTTGTTTATATTAATTGCTGATACACGGTGCCAAAACAATATATAGAACTGAAGAGGAGTAATCGATGCATGGAAGCTCTATTATATAAGCAATATTTCTGAGAAAAGAGTGTAAAACATAAAAATTGTTTACAGAGCTGTTGATACACATGTTTTATATGAAAATATGCTAAAAAGACATGATTTGATGCAGAAGAAATTATTTTGTTCTCATATGTTAACATATGTTTATCATTAAGCCTTACATGCGTTTAGCTATGGTCGTCGGCATGCAGCTTCGACTTGGTTCGCCACGGAATGGTTACCTACATTTTCCAACACCTGGATTTTATATAAGTAACTGCTTGACAGATGTGTGAATGTTGATGCTTTTGATAGAAAAAATAATTAATAAATCTTTCATTTTGACAATGAAAACAAAAAATGGCCTTTTTTACTCCAAAAACTGTCATATTTATGAACTAAATATGATGTATTTCAATAATTTCTTTTCATTAATTTAACCAAAGTATCACATAGAATGAAATTTTTTATCAATTCCACTAACATTGGAAAAAAAAAAAAGAAAAGAAAAAAAAAAAAAAAGAAAAGAAAAAAATGCAATTTAACAAATTACGACTATTTGGAAAATGATTTTTTCGAAGATTAAAATTTAAGACATAAAAAATCACACGGAGTTTATCATACATTACATACGCCATGGAGTACATTTTTCAATACTGTAAATTTTTAAACTTCTACGGAGCTGGTCATTCATTACGTACGCCATGGATTAAACATTAATATTCCTGGACCAATTTTAAATGATATTTCATTCTTAAACTTCTAACTTTTTACACCGTCGTATAGAGAAAAAAAAAATGTACCTTTAAATGCAATTTGTTTGAAAGCTGTATCTCAATTTGTTTCTGAGTTATTAATTTTTTTTTTTTTGTAGTTTTTTATTACTTTTTTGTCATAGTGGCAACAGAAGTATCCACCTCTGTTGAAAGTAAAGGGAAAATACAGATTACTGTATAGAACAATCAGAAAACGAATAAAATGTAGATTCAACCAATAAAACACTTCAGATATGTTTATAATTTTCTACCCTGACAGAGGACAATAGCCATTTTTCCAAATGGTTAAAAAAAAAAGAAATCGCAAGAAGTTAAGCAAAAAGTTATATACTTAAAACATATAGCATTTACTGAAAAAAAAAAAAAAGTATGAAATGGGGACCTGATAATGAATGACCTATACATGAAATATTTTTTTGTAAATCTACCAATCCATTCTGTTACTCTCAGAAAGATTTTCAATAATAAATAGAACTTTTTCTTTCAAATCAGGATTTATCATCAGTTTATAAACAGAATGATTAGTGCTTATGACCCCTGATCATAAGCAACAATTTTTGAACTCGGAATAAATCAAATGTACTGGAATCATTCAATATTTCCCTTAGTACACATAAAATAATTTTGAATTCAACACTGTCAAAGTGAAAGTAATTCGAAACGGAACTTAAATTTCAAGCATGTGAAAACACATATGAAATCACCTTGTAAATATACAATTACAAAATTTAATGAAGACAGAAACTATTTAATCAATCCATTGTAGTATAAAATAAAACATACCTTTGAACTTCTATTGTGCCTAATGTTTCATAACCAAACTGACATTTTTCATCCATTTCAATAGCTTTATTTAAATATTCTAAAGCACCATCAACATCTTGCTTCCACTGAAGTAAAAGTATACTGAAAAAAAAAATTGTCACAACTATTTCAAAAACTGAAATTTTATGTAAAAAATGCAGGGTGAGAGTAGTTTCCCAAAAAAGTCTGAAATACAGTGGACTCTCATTATTGCATCTCCGTTTAAGACATATTTCTGGTTAATGCAGCCAATTTCATTTCCCCATTATATTCTTATTAATGTTAAGGACAATCTTTAATGTGGAAGGAAAATTACCATCCTTGAAAGTCTGCACTAACAGGAGTTCACTGTATTACATGGAATTCAATGTATTCACTATATTGCTGTATAACATGAATAAATTCATGTTCATATTTAAAAAATAAAAAATCATCACAATTCTTAAACGCATACAGAAATAATCACACAAAAATATCTTGATTACAGTACATGAAAAATATCAATGAAAATCAATGTGATTTCAGAATAAAAAATAGTTTCAAATTAGAAAAATTCAACGCTGTTAATTCCTATGTAGCATAGAAATGAGGCTGAATTTATAGCTTGACATTTGGCAACAACCACAATGACGATTCTCAGTGGTTAAATTACAGTCACATCCAACCCATTCAGCAAATCAAAATCCAGAAAGAATATAGTTGACATAACTGTCAAAAAGATATTTGAATTAAGTAAATAAAACATAACCTATATTAATCTCTATGTTATAATTCACCCATATGCAAAGGCATTTTATCATCCATTTTGACCCTGACATCAGACAAACATTTTTAATTTATAATATTATTAGAATTAGCAAAGAATAAAAATCTTGTCCCATCAGGGATAAAAAGACATGATGTATATATATTATACATTTTTTGGATAAGGTGATTTTTGAAATTCACGGCCTCATATATACACACATGATGTATATGCATACTATATATATACATCAATTCTCATTAAAAGAAAAGGAAAAAAATCAGAGAAATTAATCATATGCATAATTTTCTTCCAGGGTGGAATAAAATTTTTGATAATTAAAGAAAGCTTTATCAGTCTCGCAATCTACTATTTACAGAGATCTGTATAAGAAAATTTTTAGATGCTTTAAAGATTAATAAAATATTTCACCTTAAAACAGAACGAGAACCCTTCTTAAAGCTTTTCATCCCAAAACAGGAACGTTCACTAAACTATTTTTATCCCAAAGCAGGACCTTTCAAAAAACTACTTTTTATCCCCAAACAAGGCCCTTCAAAAAATTCTTTGTCTTATGAATAGATATTTCATAGAATTTTTTCACCTTTAAATTGAATCTTTTACAAATTTATCAACTTGAAAAATAAAATCTCACCTATAATAAAACAATTGAACTAATCAAAGAACATATTATTTAGCTTTTAATATATGAAGGATAGAGCCAGAATATGATAATTTTAAATTCACAAAATTAAGACTAGAATTTTTCACAAATATAAGAAAAACTTCAGAATTTCACAAAAATAGAACCCCATGAGAAAATTCTAGTCACATCCCTGGTTTATAAATATGACAAGGAGAAAAAAAGGAATGTAATCTACACATTTTGATGAAAAAATAATAATAGCAAGTAGGAGAAAAGATTTGCAAAATAATTTGTAAAATATGACAAAAAAAAAAATAATAATAATAATGTTGATCCCCCCCCCCCATTAATGCAGGTTATTCATAATTTTTCATACTAAAGCAATTACATCTACCTTAACTGTGTTGCATGCCGAGTATTGACATCAAATATGAGTGACAAAAGAATAACTAAATTGTTTAACAAACATAGTTGTCATTAAAGTTCCTAAGTCACATTCACTAAAATATACCAATTGGCTGTAAACCTGATTACAGTGCATTCTGTCATACCATTCATGCATATCTATATTATAAAGGACAAACATATCTGTGCGTAACGCATATGTCATTTTGCGAATGGTAACGCTTTGAAATTTGAAATAAAATTTTGCTTTTACAATTTTCTCTACTGCAAATTTTTAAACTTCTAAACATCGTACATTTTAAATTTTTACACCATCGTATAAGGAAAAAAAACGTTCTTTTAAATGCAATTTGTTTGAAAGCTGTATCTCAATCTAATTTTAAGATATTAATATTTTTGTAGTTTTTATTACATTTTTTGTAATCATAGCAATTGAAGTACTCTATTTCTGTTGAAAGTAAAGGGAAAAAAAGGAAAATAGTAGATTGCTGTATCTTTTTGTTGCTCTTTTCTCATAAAAACAGAAAAATAAAAAATTGAAATTAAATATGTGCTATAAGAGCGTCAAGAATATCGTTTGTTATAAAACCCAGTGACTTTTGGCTTTATTTTGTTTTTATTTATCAATTAAATGATTTTTAGTTTATTGCAATTTAACTTTACAAACGATATAATACTTTCTCTTTACAAAAATTTATTTTAAAGAATATTAGTGTGATTTATTTTCTTCACATTTACTTAATTCGTAACAAAAATCTGAAAGAATTCAATTTTATTAATCCGCGTGTAATTATATTTTCCGAATTTTGAAAAAATATAAATGAATAACTTCTGATAAAATATGGAGCTATTATAAACAAAAAAAATGAAGACATATACAAATCATTAGATACCGGAGGTTGTTTTGCCAAGCTTCTTAAATGATGTCATTGCTTTCTGTTGACTTTGTGTATTATTCCGCAATAATGATGTCATTTGCATACCGTTCTATAGATGTTGTTTAAGATGGGATCGTAAAAGTGGGATGCTTCAGCAGATGTACTTGATGTCATTTTATAAAAAAAGCATGTATTTTAATTCTTAAAATTGAAATGTGTTTTGTAGAAGTATGTCATTTTCACCCCAGCTGCTTTAAAATTCTTCACAGGTGAAAATCTTTGAAAATAATGCAATCGAAATCACACACCGATAAAACGTAGTGTTTTACAAACATTTAGAGTGCCTTTATGGAAGAGCAGTTTCAT
Organism: Maratus speciosus; assembly: GCA_963932465.1. Taxonomy (NCBI): domain Eukaryota; kingdom Metazoa; phylum Arthropoda; class Arachnida; order Araneae; family Salticidae; genus Maratus; species Maratus speciosus. Next base: position 121,280,188 of record OZ010786.1, read on the forward strand.
ACAGTGAGCATGCTCTTTGTCCGAAAAATAGCGATTTATATTACATAACTTGATGATTCTCTCTTGGATGAATTCGCTTCGCCGAATTACACAAGCAATCAAAGTAGATCTTGGCAATAATTCGAGGTTTAAAATAATATCAGGTTCCCGAAGTTTTTCTCCAAAATTCTCTCTACTAATAAAATTTTATTGCTATTCTTTAAGACATGTTACAGTAATTTTATCAAGATAACATAATTTGCTTAATTTAGTTTTTCATAATTTTATATAATCTATATATTTAAAACACAAGAATGTTTTTCAGTCATCTGCCCTGAGCTTTCTGCAGAACCAAATTTACTAATATATATATATTTTTTAACTGAAAACTGTTCTTTTGTAGATATGCTTGCACTAGCTGTTTTTTTTTTTAAATAAATATCGCATTATTATTATTTTTTTTAATTTTAAAAATATTCTATGAAACTTCTTCAAAATGATGGTAATAAGATAGCTTTCATTACTGCAGTGAAGAGAGAAATACTGAGGTTTATTTATATGTATTCGATTCGTGTGATTATCTGATAAAAATTCTAAATTGTTGATAAAAATTGTTGTATAGGGTTTAATGGGGCAAAATCCCATTAGGGACATAATATTTTGAACGGAAAATTACATACTGCTTTTGAATACACGCATTTTCCTCATAAAGTTTCCATATTTTTTTTTTCCTTCTGTATGTGTACTAAGTTTCAGACACTATGTGAAATGCTTAAGTAAGTGAAAATGACGTCATATTTAAAAGAAAACAATGATTTTCTTAGATAAAACTAAACTTTTTAACACAAATGCATAAAAAAAAACAAATTACAGAAATTTTTACTCTCTGGTACTGAGATTAGAATCTCAAGTTAAGAGTGCGACTGTTCACATGCAAAGATTTTGCTGTCAATTGTGACTTCATGTTTCGAGTTAAAATGATTTTAAAATGATCAAATTAAAATACCAATTTTAAAAAGTATGATTATGGGTACAACAGGTTAATTTTTAACTTTGATTTCTCTATCATGTGAAACTCGTTTAAGGAAGATTAATCCGTTTGTCCTTAAAGCCGTCTATATTAAATCCGTTTGCCCTTGTAATTAAGAATTCATCATTTTTTTTTCGACTAATATTTCGTAAACAAAAATAAAACTTCCTCTATGATTAAATAAATAAAGTAATATAAATAAAACACAAATTTAACAGACACTTAATTGAACTACATGCTTAAAGCTCTGAAATTATCAGAAAATAAATGAAAGCCGTAAACAGCAAAATCGTGGGCAGGATGCGGCTAACATGAAAAAAAAAAAATCACTTTTGATAAATTTTAAAAGTTTATTTGATTGTATAATTCATATTTTTAACATGAAAAATGCTTTTTTATTTTTAGTGGATAATCTCAAAAATATATCGCATGTAAAAAAAAACATATTACTTTTTAATTTAAAAAATTGGTTTTCATCTATATTCTGTAACACGGGAAGCCCAGGTACGATCCCCTAGTATACATGATGTTACAATCTAAAGTGAAATTGAAGATGAGCATTATGAAAATGAATCGGTTGACTAATCAGGAATTAAGTGCAATCGAATGGCAAGACAATTAAGAAATCCACAAAAAGCTTCCAAAAAGAGAAGTCATTTCAGAATAAAAACTGTTTATTTATATACTGCATACAGGGGTCAATGCAGGGATTTTTGCTTGGGGTCCATTTTGTGTAAAGCAAAAGTTATTTTTGTGAAATTTAGTATATTTTTGTAAAATTTATTATATTTTTGTGAAATTTATTTTATTTTTGTGAAAAGAAAAACTTTTTGCAACAAAATATGAAATTCAGTTACTGAAATTCAAACCAAGCAATCATTAATAACAACTTCTAACTTTCTGCTGAGCTTGTTTTCTTTGCAATTTACGCATTTCAAAACCTAACAATATTAACATATTTAATGAAGACTATGTTTTTATAGAATACAATTTTGTGAAGAGGCCTGTTATTATTAAAAAGAATTTTGTAAAGGGGCCTATTTTATTAAAAGGAATTTTGTGAAGGGGCCTATTTTACTAAAAAGAATTTTGTGAAGGGGGTCCTAGATGGGTCCCAAATTTTGCCTGGATCAACCCCTGGCATAGCATATGACCGTTCTTTGCAATTTACACATTTCAAAACCTAACAATATTAACATAATTAATGAAGACTATGTTTTTATGGAATACAATTTTGTGAAGAGGCCTGTATTATTAAAAGGAATTTTGTAAAAGGGCCTATTTTATTAAAAGGAATTTTGTGAAAGGGCCTGCTTATTAAAAGGGATTTTGTGAAGGGGCCTATTTTACTAAAAAGAATTTTGTGAAGGGGTCCTAGATGGGTCCCAAATTTTGCCTGGATCAACCCCTGGCATAGCATATGGCCATTTTCCACAACGCTCGTTTTTTTCTGGAGCCACGACTGCCGATCATGAGGGATACGATGATAAAAATTCAGTGGTTAAGTTGTGTCCTTTCATTACAGCACATTGACATTATTCTCCAAATAGCTACATATTATTTAGACAATCAAAAACCCGAAAAATTCTGGGCTTCGCTTCATGCAAGCCAATTTAAGGAGAATCTGCGTGAAAGATTATCGATGCATTGGTGTATGTTCCGGACAAATCAGAAGCCTGTGCCAAGCAAAGAATCCAATCAGAGCATTTGGACTCATTTCCAACTAGCAGACGAAATTTGTAGTAAAAAGTCGTGCCAGTGAAAAATGCGCAAAGCGAAAACTTTACAATAAAATAAGAAATAAAAAAGAAAATGGTTAAAAGATTATTCGAAATGATCTGGTGACTCGTGGCTTTAGCATTGTGAAACGAAACAGCTTCAAGAAAGATTTTTATGAAGGGAAAATGGCTTTTTAGATTATAAATTTGAATAAGATAAATATTAAAATACATGTTTTAAAAGAAAAGAAATTTAAATAGAAATAATAAATAGGATATTATTAAGAGACAGGGAAATTATGAATCTACTGGAAAAGGAGAATAATTTAATAATGTATCAAGAATAATTTTTTTTATAATATGAATACCAGTAATGAATATCTGCAAATGCATAAATGATATGAAATCATTGGCAATTTACACCTGGCATGCTGTTAATACATAAGCACTAATTTTTCAACATACTTTTTTTATTCAATCAATCAAGTTAATGTTTAAAAAAATGAATGATAGAGAGACTCCGCAATCATATATAATATTTCTACTCTTACCCTCTATGGACATAAACATTTGGATCTTTAGGATCTAGCTCACCAGCCTTCTTGAAATACATTTCTGCCTTATCATAATCGCCACATTCAGATAATACCTACAATTTTTTAAAAACATTGAGTTAACAGTCACATTTTGTATTAGAGTAGCAACTAAGGAAACAAAATTAGACAAACAAAGTTGATAAACTTTTATTTTATCAATGAACGTCATACATATAAAGGATGTCCTGAAATGGATTGAATGTTTTAAACATTTAAATCTATTTATATAATACGCAAGACAGATGATGATTCATACATATAAAGGATGTCCACACATATAGAGGATGTCCTGAAACGGACTGAATGTTTTAAATATTTAAATCTATTTATATAATATGCAAAACAGGATGATGTTTCTGACTCATCCTCGAGAAAAGCAACTTACAGCGGCTATGTCAGGTGTAGTAATCCGATTGTTCAACTTATGGAAATATACACATGATTTGCTTCGTATCATATCTATTCTTCTTCATTTTCTCTAAAACCTTCAAAAACTATCCAATTATAAAGTTTTAAGTTCGAAATAAAAAATAATGGATAACCAGCTATTATAAACAACGGATAACCAAACATAAACAAACGTAACCTGTTGGCATTGAAAGCCACAAATTCCAAATCTAGAAACAAATGAACGACTCTAGGAGCGTTTCATTAAATAAATATTGGCTAACATCCAATTTTTCTCTTAAACTATTTGTAAAAGTATATTAAAGCCTTTAAATATTTTGAAATATGCTTTTTCCCTTTTCATACCATATTCATACAGACTCATATTTTTGTGAAAAATAGAGTTAATTGTTAATCTACTTAAACAAGACAGCGATTCTATGCATTGATTACACTTCATTTCTAAATATTGTTGCAATCAATATAAATGAAGGAACTTTTGATTGAAATTATAGTTTTCTATAAGAAAAATACAAGACGTAATGATGTAATTTGAGATAAACTTTTAAAAGCTTCAGTTATATAATTTTAAAATTTCACTCAATATAAATAAAATGAATATTATTATTATGATTTCTTTGATAGAACTTAAATTTAGTCTTATTAATTTTTAAGAGCTTAACATTTATTCACTTATTTTTTTAAATTTTGTTTCATTATAAATAACATGAGGTCCTACCCTCCCCCCTAAACACATATCAGCCGATCACACCTGGGTCACCCAGGTTAATCTGCCTAGAGGCCAGTATAGATGAAAATATTTTTAATTGAGAACTCTAATAGATATTTTACAAATAGTAAATCATAAATATTCCATCTTTTTTAATTTTGATATTCAGAGTTTCCGAGTTTGTAGGACATGAAATAAAGCCGAAATTGCAAAGTTAAAATTGTAGAAAATATAAAATTTCCCCTTTTCTTTTGAATAAGGTTAATTATAAAAAAGTTAAATTTGTAAAACGAGGTTTTTAAAACAGGAAGCAAAAAACACATGAATTCAAGGTTTCTTTAAGGGTTAACGTTTATTTTAAATGGATTGCAATGTTTAAAATGTAAAAGTACAAAATTTAAGAATATAAAGCCAATCCCTCACTGTGAAAAAATTCTGTATAGCTGTCAGTTCAGGAAGCTCAGAACTGAGCATGCATAGGTGCATTTACCGATTTGAGGAGAAAAAACTGCTATTCCAATGAATATTTAATTAATATCTCAGCTAATTATCAAAAAATGAAAAATCTTATCCTCAGCTGCATCAGGGAGTTCCTTTGGACTATTCTTACCAGAATTTTCAAGACTTCTATGTGTGCTAGATTTCGATAGTCATTCCCAAGAGACAGACACATATAGAGTGAAGCTTTCTTTTATCAGTATAGATGCTATGACCAGTGGCGTAGCTACATATTCAGCGCCCTGGAGGAAGAAAAGTTTGTGTGCCCTCTTCCCACTCAAAAATGTTCTGCGCAATTTTGTTTTAAAGTTTAAAATTTATATATTGTTCTTAATTCGGTTTACTTTTGTTTGAAAGTCAAAGTATTTTCACAACATATTAAATACAAATAATTAAAAATAAATAATGAGTTATAATTCTTTAAGTGGAGAGTGGAGTACCTACCAATATTTTCTGCAAATTGAATGAAATTTTCGTTTTAAATACACCAATGAGTCAGTACAATTGGCCAGTGGCCGGTACAGTGGGCCAGAGATTTTCTTTTCAAGGGTTTCGAAACATTGTTGAATGATACTAGATTAATTTTAATACAATTATTTTAATTGTAAGTAAATCATATGACATAATTTACATATCACATCATTGTAGAATACTAATAAAAAACACACTATTGTCAAGATTTTTTTATAAATATTTTACTTTTCGCATATGGATGAAACGCGTTTTCTGTTTTTAGTGCCAGAAAATACTAAATTTCCATAAAATTCAAAGTATCATAACTCGGAAAATTTTAGTCATACTAAAAAGGAACTCTTATTATTTTACTTGTTAAAGTACGTAAAAGATTTTTTTTTTTTAATGCAACGTATAGAACCAGGGACAGAATAAAAATGTGAACCTCTTAACTTCTAAAAAATAACTATTTTGATATAAATTACTTGAGAATGAAGAATAGCTTCAAAACTTTTTTTACTATTGGAACTATAGTTCCTAATAAGCTAATGGTTTAGAAAGTTAGCCTATGAACAACGATAAAAGTTGACACCTGTGTTCTCACTGTCTTTTGACTAATCTGAGCAATATGGCTAATCGCTAAAGAAAAACGAGCCAAATTCAAATAATGGTAGTAAAAGATTCGTCATGAAACACTAAGAATATAAAAGCATAAATAATGAGTTACACAGAAAAGGTTTAATCATACAATAACTTCACTGAGAATGTCGCTGAAAGAAAAAAAACATATCTTGCAATTTGGCGATTTCAGTCTTTAGTTTTCTCGCCACATGAAACATTTTAGTGCAGTGGCGATTGGCAGCGAGAGCCGTGATTGATACCCTTATATATTACCCAAGATTGCAGTTTTTACTTTCCATACATATACAATGTAAGGAAAGAAATAAGAAAGTATTGTAAATCACAGTAAAAATAAACGAAAATAATAGTAGTATATTTTTCCATTTTCAAATATTCTGAATCCGTTCTCACAATCTTTACAATAATTCGATATGTGTGGATGCAGGTATGTTAGAATAGCCTGACGCTTACGGATTCCCAGGCCACGATTTGGTGTGTTTTTTATGGTGTTGGCAGGTATGTTATAAATTTTTCACAAGAATTGTATTAATTTTCGAAGAAATAGGCCGACGGGTTTCATAGTATCTAAACTATTTCTCGACCATTTTGTGACAATAACCAATTAACATTTTCTCTTAAATCTCAATTAAACTATTTTTATTGCTCGCGTTCATCTTATATCTATGCAATAACGTTTCACCACGCAGACAGTCGCGGCTCGACAACTGGTTCACAATCACTTTACTACCAGTAATTAAAAAAAAAAAAAGTTTCTCCTTGTTTAATTGTTGAAAATCCCAAGATTGAAACAAATCAAATTTTATTTTCTACCAATATTCTGGTAGAAAAGTGATTGTGAACCCCTGGAGAGCCGCTACTGCACGCAGGATCGGACTCGGTCACTGCCAAATACGCAGATCTTGGATTTTTTGAGGGCACAACATTTTAATAAAAAAGAAAAATGCCCAGCTAAACTGATGGCATTGAGCTCACAGGCTATTCACACTAATTGTATATCATACTCTTATTTTAAAGAATAATGCCCCTCAATAAAATAAGTGAAGGGGAATTAGCTCCCGTTTCACCCTTTATACTTAACCAGTGAAACTCCAAATCTAATCAGGGAAGCTCCTTATCATAATAAAGCGGTATACCAAATTTGGAGCAAATCGAATAATCCTGCAAAAAAACATTTATCTAAATTAAGAGGGTGGACTAGGACCCCCCCCCCCCTTTATCCTTAACCAATGAATCCCCAAAACGAATCAGGGAAGCTCCTTAACATAATAAACAGGTATACCAAATTTGGAGCAAAGCGAATAATTCTGCATGAAAAAACCGTTTATATAAATTAAGGGGGGGGGGGGGGGGACTAGCCACCCTTCCCCCTTTATCCTTAACCAATGAACCCACAAAACTAATCAGGGAAGTTCCTTAACATAATAAACTGGTATACCAAATTCGGAGCAAATCGAATTATTCTGCATGAAAAACGAAATTATTTTAATAAAAAGGGGTGGGCTAACCCCGCTTTTCCCCCTTTATCCTTAACCAATGAACCCCCAAAACTAATCAGGGAAGTTCCTTAACATAATAAACCGGTATACCAAATACGGAGCAAATCGAATGATTCTGCATGAAAAACCCATTTATCTGAATTAAGTGGGGTGGACTAACCCCGTTTTTCCCCCCCTTTATCCTTAACCAATGAACTCCCAAAACTAATCAGGGAAGTTCCTTAACATAATAAACCGGTATACCAAATTCGGGGCAAATCGAATGATTCTGCGTGAAAAACCCAATTATCTGAATTAAGGGGGTGGACTAACCCCCCTTTATCCTTAACCAATGAACCTCCAAAACTAATCAGGGAAGTTCCTTAACATAATAAACCGGTATACCAAATTCGGAGAAAATCGAATTATTCTGCATGAAAAACCCATTTATCTGAATTAAGGGGTTGGACTAACCCCGTTTTTCCCCCTTTATCCTTAAGCAATGAACTCCCAAAACTAATCAGGGAAGCGCCTTATCACAATGAACCTAGGAAAAAATTTTGAAGCAAATCGGATGTTTCTATCAAGAGTTATCGCGTTACGTACATACGTACGTACATACATACATACATACATACAGAGCGGGCGGGCACATTAGCTCTCAGGCTTTGATAGCCTGTGAGCTAAAAACGTATTATTTTACAACCTTGCAATAGAAGCCAATTGCCATTCCAGTTTTCTTTCTGGGGATACTTTCAATTTCTGAAATGGATGATCCGAAATTGACAGTGTCCTTAGAAAAAAAAACAAAAAAAATGAAACAGTATAAAGAGAACCATTTAGACATGAATCGCATATATTCTGTGAAAAAAAAATCATTTAAAAATATTGAAATGTAAATGAGAAATTTGTAAAGAATGCTGGCATTGCTAGCATTATTGCTTGCGAGTGACTGGTGTAGGATTCTAAGTATACAGAATTTTAGTACTAAATAAGAATGTTATAATTAATTAAAACTATTTAAAAAAATTTTTTTTTCCCTGCCAGAAGGTTACTTAATTCAGTAAAATCCCATTTTTTTTAATTTTTTTTTTAATTTATAGGCCTTGTTTCAGCATAGACGGAATGAAAATTTGCTGAAAATCATGTAATTAGAAAAATATTTAAGATTTATGAATGAAAGTGCACGTTTTCTTTAGAACACGAGGTCTTTATCAGCAGTGGAATTATTTTACCTTTGTATAAAATTAGGATCAAAGTTTTATTAATTGTTATACGGTTTTGAAGACATAATATTTCTGTAAACTGTTCGGAAAGTTGAGTGGAGTAACTCCAGATTTTATTTTCATTGTATAGTCCGAAAATTCATTGATTACTAATGTGTGATATCGGATGGTGGTTGTGGCGGGCAGAGTTGATTATGGCCTAAGCAAACTCGCATTAATATTTTCGAAAAATATGTTTTGCCTTATTTAATCCTAAAATTCTGCGATTAAATAAGGTTTAATGCGGAAAAGTACTTTTTGAAAAAAGTGGTGTAAATTTGCATCGGCGATATTCGGGTCCTAAAAAACACTGAATTTGATACTTAACTTTTTCTCTCTTTGTGAAGGCAAATTCTTACCAATTCTGCATTTGGGATTTGCCATATTTTCAAAATCTCAAAAACAATACGCACAAAATTTAATTTGCCTCTTCCCTCTCACCCCCTCCCCCTCTTAAATTTTGTCGCCGTAGACTGATGTGGAATATGCCTACATCCGGCCATTATTATTTTTGTAAACTGTACAACAATTTTCTTCAACTTGTCTAATTATTTTTTTGTTTTTCAAGTCAATAAATAGCTATAGATACAGGTTTCTCAGCGGTGACTTCTGTGACTATGATTATTTCTTTATGGTAATCATCATGATAAATTTCTAAAACATTTTTAATAGAAATTTACCCTGGAAGATTATTGTTTGGAAATAGTGGTAGCCAATAAAGTGACCGATGAAAGTCTTGTAAATAAGTTTTGATTACTTTAAGATTTGAAAAACTTCAACTTTTCTCTACAGGAAAGTTACAGAAAACAATCAGGCATGCTGAAACAGTATTGAGGAAGTTACTTGAGGCTACAACATTGTATGAATTAAAATTAAAATTCAAGAATAGAAGTAATTTCTTTTAACTTTGTATAAAAACATGTTTTAAATCGAAATAGTTGAGGTTAAACACAAGGTAAAATATCATAGGAATATGCTGATACTTAACATACACTTATAAATTTTCAAGATTTATCTATAATATTTGATTTTTATGAAAAAAAATATGCAAATATTTTTACAAATATTTATTTTGTACTTTCTAATTTTGCACCCTTAGGATTTGTGCACCTGGAGCAATTTGCTCCATCTGCTCCGTGGTAGCTACGCCCCTGGCCTATGAGTAAATGAAATTTACAACAACTTCTGTAGCAATTAAAACATTAAAGGTCTATTCCAATCTTATCATAAATCAAAATATCATCCATGTAATATATGTGATATCCCAAGTAAGTCCCAAGATGTAGATCCAATAGTATTTCTAATTTATCACACATACTCTATATATATTTACAATATTTAAAAACGAATAAGTAGAATAAATATTTAAATATACATCAAATGTAATTAAAAATATGAATTTGTTTAAATAACTTGTAAAACCTTTTCAAATACTCAAGAAAACACACACACACATTTTAAGCACTACTTTAAACAAAATGTTTATAAATATTAAACTACCTTACGAATTTTCATGCATTATTTTCATACATTATACAAACCTAAAGCAAAAAATTACAAGATTAAACTCACCTGAGCATAAAGGAAAAGCGTTTCAGAACAGGCAGGAAATTTTTGCTCCAACTCAGCAAATCCTTTTAAAGCTGCTTCTTTTTGTTTTTCATCATTAAACTTAAGGCCACATCGATACTGGATGTAACACTTTTGAGCTCTAGCAGATGGAAAATTTGGATTTAAGGAACAACTTTTCTCCATATCTTTTAAACAGTCATCCATTCGTTCCATAAGTAAGTAAACCTAAAAAACAAAACAAAAAGGAAATAACACTTACACTAGCAAAATCAATGAAGTAAATTTTTTCATAGCTAATATTTGAATAAGTAATGAGAAATCAGGTTGGGTTTCTTCCAGGACAGGGGAAGAAACTGGAAGAAACCAACAGAAAACAAAACAGATGCTCAAAATTACAATATATTAACTATGTAAAGGAATTAAATTCAAAGTATAATTATATAAAAACTAAATTGGAAAATTTAATTAACATTAAAAATATTATTTATGGTAAAATATGTTATTTGTTAAAAACAAACTTCAGGTTCAGCAGATATTTACAGGTGATAAATTTTATAACTTTAGAGATAGAGGGATTTTTTCCCCCTTAATTATGCCATTTATGTAAAAAGAGAAAAAAAACCCCTACAAATTCTTTATATATTTCATATAAAAATGCATTCTTTTAAATTGTGCAACCACAGTAAATAAATAAATTTGTAATTATTTTTACTAGCATTAGCATGCATATCTCAATGCTGATTATAAAAGACTAATATTCTAAAAATGTTCATGATATGTTGAAGTAGAATTTTTTTTTTTTTTTAAGCAGTTTTCATAGGAGGCTTAGTCTCTCTTACCTCCTTTGATAAGTAACCTCTGGTTAGATTAAAAAAGAGATGACCACCATTCAGAAGTATACGATATGGATGTTTTATTGTATTTTTAAATATTGAAACACATTTAAGAACAATATTTTTTAACAAAGCCAATTCTTTTTAAATAATGAGCAAGTAATAAAAATAAAACCAACTTTAAGTGAATTCGCTTCAACTGATTAAATTTATTGCACGCCAGTTGATCAATATTGTACCCACTGATCTCTTACAGGAGCAACAACTGCCGGGGATGGCCTTTGTTTAGGTAGGTTGAAGGGAGATAAAAGAGGCAAACAAATTCTTATTGTTACATTCCAGTCTAATGGGTGGTTTTAAAAATCAGTATATGTATTTATTTTTAAGTAGCAATTTAAAAATTATTACAAAAAAAAAAAAAAAAAAAATCAGTCAAAGACCGAAAAAAGTTTATTATATCTTATATCCAACCTCCTCATTTTTTTTTATTTCATTATATCTACAAAGAATATACATGCATTTCACAGCACAGGACCAAACATTTCGTTCATTACATCCGGGGATTCATTATAAGGCATGTTCACTATAGCGGAGTTTGACTTGAAAATTTTTCTTAAGAAATATTACATGAAGAAAAAAAATTATTTTTAATCAAGATAATGCATTCAGTACATTGTGTATACCAAGATATATTATAGGATCAAAAAGGTAGTAAAGCTCTGACACAAAGTTGTAAGCTTTGTTTACCTCAGGTATTTTATCTAAGTTGCCTTTACTACTATTCCAACTGATGTCTCTGTCATACAGATTGGTAATCATCAAAATTATTCTTTCCTGCTGTAATCTTCAGGGTGATGAAAGAGAGAAACTATTGACTGGAGAACAAATCATCCCAACTTGCTTTGTAAGTAGTATGTTTCTTTAAGAAAGCCAGATTAAGGTTCAACATTTTTCTTTCTGATGGATACTTCTGTATGGTATTTGTGATGTTAATTCTTGCAAGTAGTGGCATTTTTTTTTCCGTTCCTTATCTAAATATTTCTGAGGAATTCAATTTCTACATACATATATATATATGAATTTATATATTTGATATCTGGGGCTTAAAAATTTACAATGAAAAAAAAATCAGTTATTATAGGACTTTATCAAAGAAAATTCAATTATTAAAACACTCTTTCTGCTGAGAAAACAAAATCACTTTCATATATCCAAACCTCAAGTTACAGAAGATTAACTGTAATATAACAAACAATAAAGCAAATAAATTATACAAACCTGGCCTCTATGTAAATAGATGTCTGCATTATTTAAGTCTAATTCTATTGCTTTAGTAAAATCTTCTAAAGCTTCATCCATTTTCTCCAGTTGAACTTTAAGTGTCCCAATTTTTATCAGACAATTTACTCTTACCTATATAAAAGAAAAACATTAGTATCAACAAGTCGGGGGAACAATTTACTTTTAAAATCACAATTTATTTTTTAATAATGGTAATCTAAGCTTGTGGTAAAAAAGGGGGCAAATGCCAGTTTATAGCAAAAATGATTTTATTCCAGAACCACAATCTGTATATTACTAAATTAAATATCATCATGCAAAAGTAATTACACCATTTTCTTTTTAATAGCAGCAAAGAATCATTCTAATGCTTGCAACGAATTTTAAATACTATCTTGATTTGAATGAAAAAAGATTCTTGTTGCCATATCCTGTTTCACAGCTATCTTTAGAATTGCTCACTGGCAGATATAGAACTACCTTGAAAAAAAAATTCTCACACAATGGTTCCTCAGTGGATCTGTAAAATAATGCTTGAATTTCAAAAGTTATTTTCACATGTTTTCCAACTTGTGGTAACTGTATATACAGTAGTAATTGATTGTAGCAATCAACTAAATAAATTTGCCAAAAATATCTTATTTGTACTCATTTTAGGGCTATTTTCAGCAAACATTTATAATCTGACATATCAAAGTGATATTTGCAGCAGTTAAATGAAATATTTTTATCCAGATAAAATTTTAAAAATAATAATCACAAAGAACAGCAATGCTCTGGCAAAAAACAACATACATGCTCACACACACACACACATTGAACAAACTTCATTTTCTTATTATAAAGAAACTGAGTGCATAGTTCAGACACTGAAGGATATAAAAAATGCTAATTTGACCTATTTTAAAAGATTACCAAATCACAGAACATTGAAAGATATTGTCATGACCAGTAGTGATCTTCTGTAATTAAGTTGGCATTAATTTCCATTTGACTGGGGGGTTTTTTGGACCCCAAGGCCACATCCAAGATGTCAAGTTGATGGGTATTTTTGTGATTGTTTAAGTAAGATAAAGATAGATCACATATTTGAAACTTTTAAGTAAAAAATGTTGCTGCCTTACCAGGGATCTGTCCAGACTTTTCTCTGAGGGTCCTGTTTTTGTGAAATTGTAAATAGCTTTTAACATTTGTGAAAAATCTCGTCCTAATTTTGTGAATTTGAAATGATTGTTACTTTTTTTTTTTTTTTTTTTTTTTTTTTTTTTTTTTTTTTTTATGTTTTTAGGATGTAAAATACATATTGTTTATTTTATATATGTAAAAGTGACAGGTCAAATTTCACTTTTAAATGATTAAATTTATGAAAGATTTAGTTTAGAGCTGGAAAAATTTTGTAAAAGGCCTATTTTTAAGACAAAGAATTTTGTGAAGGGCTCTTTTTTTAAGGTGAAAATTTTTGTGAAGGGTCCTGTTTTGAGATAAAAATTTTTGTGAAGGATCCTGTTTTGAAATTAAAAATTTTGTAAAGGACCCAATTTTTTTCTAAACAGAACCCTGCTTACAGGTTATTATAACATAATTTTAACCATTAAATGCTTTTCTCATGAAATAATTTATTTTAAAAGTTTTCATTCTTCAATATTCATGCATAAATATCTATTTCAATTGAAAATATAATGTTTGGAAATATTATTTAAAAATTTTTAAATCTGGCAAAGTATGACACTTGTATGTTGTGGCCATCACAAAACTTTCTTCTATATAAATCACGTCAATTAAATCATTTAAATAGTACCAGAAATTACATCAATTTAGCACCAATTCATATCAAAGTATATCTGAATTTTAAGTTTGATGAAAATTCGTGCTTTAGTTATTCAGATAGAGCTATGGTGGAAACTCTGAAAAATGCAGCATAGCAGCACCACCTGTTGAGCTATTTGCACCAAAACATAAACAGCACTAATTCATATCAAGGTACATATGAATCTGAAGTTTGTTGAAAATCCAAGCATTAGTTCTTGAGTTAGAGCTATTGCGGAAATTGCAAAAAATGCAGCATAGCAGTGCCATCTGTTGAGCAATTTACACCAAAATACATAAAACGCCAATTCATGTCAAGGACTAACTGAATCTGAAGTTTGATGAAAATCTGTGCATTAGTTCTGGAGATCAAGCTATTGCAGGGATCGTGAAAAATGGTGCATCGCAGCACCACCTGTTGAGCGATTTACACTAAAAACTAACCACACCAATTTATATCAGGGACTAACTAAATATAAATTTTTATTAAATTCTGTGCATTAGTTCTTGAGATTACTGTATTACTGGGGGAGGGGGGGGGGGGCTGAGCCAAAGTGCCACAACCAGGGGTCTATTGTGCTATCCCCCAAAAAATGAAAGAGCAAAACATCCTCACTTAGTCCCTAAATAGACCAGTAGCTGACATAATGCATTGGAACTGGTAAGAATTAAATCATTAATGACACACAGGAAAATTTTATTCTCTCCTAGTAAGTAGTACGCAGGTAAAACATCAGCAAAGACCATAGTTTACTGGCTTTTGAATATTCAAGAGACAGAGGCAGGATTGATTGCAAATCTTTGGAAAAACAATATGATGAGAGGTAGAAATCATGTTGCCCAAAACAGATTTTTTTTTTTTTTTTTTTTTTTTTTCAAGCTTAAACCTGCTGTTCTCCTTGGATCTATATGGACCCAAAATGAAATTTGATTGCTCATATTTTTTTACTAAAAATTATTTTTTTCTCAAAATTTGATGAGTTTGTTATTAAATATTATATAGAATTATGTATTTATAGAATTTTTGTAAATGGGATACAGTATGAAAAGTTGTAAATGAAGAAAAAATACTATAGTGAATCTGCTGTTACATTTTACTGATTCTGATGAGTGCAAATGATCAAGCATTTTTATGCAAGGTGTATAGCACAGCTCAGCTAAATTTCCATGGCTTTTTCAGGTTTTCCATACCAATAAAAATAAATTCTAGGTATCGAGATTTTGTGATATTACATTAAGAAAAATCTTTAAAGTTGTATAATAATTGCTTGACACTCCTATATTTATTTCTTAATGAGAATCTTTTTTTAACATGCTAAACATTTTGCAGGTACACTTTTAGCACCAGGTTCCATACATTGTGATCATTCAGGATGAAATTCTTTATGATACTGATAAAGAATTCATCATTCTTCATTAAAATTTTTTGAGTTACAAAGGACTGAAAGGGTGTAGACAAAAGGGACTGCATGAGTTTGAAATACTTTTTACAGTACTTTATGAAGAGCAAAGTTAGATATTCCTGGCACTGTAATTTGAAATGTTCACTTTTATAATCAGAAAATTTTTCATGTATTTTTTTGAGGGAGAAGTTTAAAATTTCTCTGACATTTTCTCAGAAATTTCAAATTTCCCTGAATTTCCCTCAACAATGGTAAATTTCCATGACTTTTCCAGTCCATAAAAATTTTCCTGACTATTCCATGTTATCCAGGTGGCTAGATATGTCTTATGCACATATATCGATGCAAATCAATAACAAATTACTTATTTCATATTTAAACCAAATATTACTATGATATTTATCAAATCAATATCACATTGTATAAGACATTCTGCATAAGAGTGCAATATTATACTCACCACCAATTCAACACGAATATCTACAGAGCTTAGTTAATATGGTTGCTCCCAGAAGTGTTAATTTAATTCTGAAAATTTTTTATTGCAATTCAAAAACTTAAAAATTCTGCATTTCAAATTTATAAACTTTCTGTACATGGAATATAGAATGAAAAGTTATAACTTAATAAATAAATATATATATATACACACACACACACACACACACACATATACACACTATAGTAAATTTTTATACCTACTTTTACATCTACTGATTCTAAAGAAAGTAGATGATTTAAATCTAATAAGGAATCCTCTATTTGGCCTTGTAAAAGTTTAAAAGTGCCCCTTACTAGATACGCTTCAGGCACATCAGGACCACAGCGTTCAATTTCAACATTACAGTTTGAAATAACATCTTCATAATTTTCTTCAGCAAGATTATGAATGACTAGCCTAAATCCACTAATAAATGGAAATCATTTATCAGTATAAAATAAGCATATATATGTGACTAAAATTACAGAGAACAATAATATATTAAAAATAAAGCTTACAAAGGTTTTGTTTGTTTTAACTGATATTTGCAAATTTCCTGTACCATTGTTACAAACTCTAATTCAGACAAAGCACACAAACGTACAAGCTCCTATTTAATTAGAAACTGATTAATTTTTTAACATTATTATAACAATTAATTATGATCATATTAATTGTTAATATACATAATGATCATATATAAATATAGGTTTGTGAATGCAATGAATACTACTTATGACACTAAATCATAATTATTCAAATTTTGTAAGAGTAAACTTTTAATAATTAAAAGTAATTCAAAAGTCTCAAAATCATTGCACTGGAGTTGATACTATTTTGTTAATTCAAACAAAAGATTTCAATTTGTTTCATCTTATTTTTTATTTCTGTAAGGCTTAATGTTTGAATTAATAAAAGTCATAAATAGGGTGAATGCACCAATAATTGACAAATGAGGGAGAAAATAGATGAATCTTCATTCAACCAAAATTATCATATCCATGTATTAATTTTCATTTTCTACAGTTTTTATTTCACTAGTCGATTACTGTGATCTTACCCTGTGTATACAAGGTTTATTCACCATTCAGAAAGTTAATATTTTTCAATAATACATTAATTATTTTAATTTGAAACCATCTTGCTTAGCAGTCATAGCAAGATTTTTATGTTTTTAATTAAATACAGTATAACCTGCTATTATACATTTGGTTATGCTGTAAGTATAGGTAGTGAATAAACACCCTTTTGATATCCTGATAAAGGACAATGATTTCATTCTAAGTATCCACAATCACATTAATGCTGCCTAATCTCCCCCAGGTTAAATGAAAGCAGAATTCTTGCTCTTGATTCTCCTTCCAGAGACAAATGATATATTCTCCAAATTTTGGCTGTCCTCTGATATCACTGTAACCATCTATTTATTTTCACAGTTGAGAATGAAATTTTCCATCCTTTAATATTAAGCATGTCTAAATGTTATTTTAAATAAATATTTCAGAAAAAAATATTGGTGTCTCTGAAAATTGGCTTTTTTGTAAATTTTAGGTGTACTTTATGATGCTTCTTTGAATGGTCACCCATTGCCTTACTATCATCTATTCTGTTGCTATGGTAAGTATGTGCTGCAATTCAAATCTATCTGAGATTTGAATTCTGCTAAGAAATGCACTGCATTCTTATTTTTAAGAGGTATATAGATGCATCGCACTGCAATTATTATTTTTTTTTCAGTGTTAACATTAAGGGAAAAAAATTATACATTTTTAGCCAGCACTAGGGGGCTCAGCCTCCTACGAGCTATGCTATCCAACCCCCATTCAGACACTGCAAGTCTCTAAAAGCACGCTAATTTGATCGGCTTTAAAAAGATTTTGGAAGATTGAATTATAATTTAAAAAACAGTGGCGATCTCCCTATAAACGGGTTTCTATTCATTTCTCTTTGATTGGACAATTTTAAGGAAAAATCAGCTGCTGTTAAAACATACAATGGCTGTTTTCGTCTTTGATTAAATAAAATCAGTTAAACATTTCAAAATAAGCTAAAATAAAATGAATTAAGTAAAAAGAGTCTCTTTTAACAAAGCAAAAAGAAAGTTCTTTTAAATAAGACATTTTAAATATATCGTTTTTAATCTGACGTAATTTTCACCAAACTTTTCTTTCTCTTTTTAATATTCACGTGAAAATACTTTTGTTAGAAATGAAATATTATTTGCGCTGTCCTAACAAAAATAGTTGAAATGTTCATCTCAAAATATCAAATAAATGTCTCGTGCAATTTTTAAATTTAAACTGTTTTGCAATATTATTTTTTGTTCATTTTACGTAATAAGTGTAATGTGACGTAAATGTGACACAATTTCTTCTATTTAAGACTTCTAATGCATGTTAATTAATTTATTATTTTACAATATCCTTTCTCTTTTAAAATTCACGTATAAATATAGTTTTTATGAAGTAATTTTCAATAAGTTCCTGCTTTTTATACGTAATTATTTAATTCTAATTTGAAAGTTTTTTTCTGTTTATAATAGTCACGCGTAAATAAATTTTTAATTTGAAGCAAACATTATTGTTTGCGCTGTTTATAAAGTTGGCAACGGTTTAAATTAATACCATTTTTTAAAATAATTAAAAAATATCTCTCGAAATGCTGAAATTCTGAATTTAAAATAGAAATAAAACCTCAAAAAATGAGTCAAATTAAAAAAATAAACACAGTCTGCACACCGGGAAATTCTAACGTATAAAATAATCTAAAAATGAATTAATTCCCATGTATAGTTTTAGTTTCTATAAGCTTTTTTAATGGAGCGATTTTGTGCAACTTTAGCATTAAATATCTCTTAAAATAATTCTTCGATTTGAAAACTGTCTGCATCAGCATGTTTATCAAACATTTCTCTATAATACTGCTGATTTTCATATTTTTGTATGCAATATTTTTCTTAATATTAACGGAGAAAGACCTCCGGTCACAAAAAATTCAAAACCGGTGGCGTTGACTGCGTAAGTTACTTTTTTTTTTTTAGAATAGAGAGATATTTGCATTTGAAATTCCATGCTATGTTTATTAAATTTGTTAGACATTAGTGCAAAGAATGCTTATATAACCACTCCTTAAGGTTGTTCCTAAATCAAAACTGAATACTTTTTGACACATTCCTGAATTCATTTTCTTTGCAAATACATGAGATCGGTAAGTGTGGTTATTCAGAAATTAAACAGTTTTTTCCTTTTTTGATAGGCAAAGGATTTTTTCAGAAAACATTGCTGAATTTGGCATTCGGAATAAAATTTCTGGTTTAATTCATTTATTGAAAAACTATTTGATTATAAATCACTTCAATAGTCATGCTTTTACATTTAAAAATAAGTCTTAATGTGCTAGTGAGTTTTGTCTTGAAAAATATTTTTTTGAGTAAAAGCCTTGATTTGAAATCTGCAAAAATGAATACTGATGTCTTACATTTTTATTTCATATTAATATAGATAAATCAAAGAAATAAAATATATATTTTTAAAAAAACTTGTAAATATAAAAAAACCCAGAAACAAATTTAGTAAGTTTTGTAAATTTATGATAATAAGTAAAGGAATTAAAGTTGCTGAAATAAGTAATTATATATCCTAGAGATGAAAAAAAATATCCTTGGAGAAGAAACAAATAGAAAGAAAAAATCAATTGAAACATCCAATTCTAATGTTTAATTTTCCTGTTATCAAAACTCATTTTTCTACACATCACTGCTCATGGATACATTAACCAAGATCTATTTTCAAAAATCACACCACCCTCCAGAAGAAAGAAAAAAGGGTGTGTAAATTGTACTGTTTCATTATTTATTTATGTTACTCAGATAACCAAAATTAATAATAATATATTCACCAACAAATGAAGCTACTACTGTCCAGGCATGAAAGTGCAATTTGGCCAAAAATGCTGAACTTCACACGAGGCAAAATTATCACAATATGAAGATGGATGTGACGATTATATGCATGTATGACATAAGATATTAATTATAATTTTTTTAAAGAGGTTAATGCATGCATATAAACATAAAATTTAAAAAAAATGATAATTTATACACATCACTTTTAATATTGATAATTTTTATCTTATTAGTGCTTTTACACTCTTCTGGAGTTTCTTCTACTGTTTTAGCAAAAGTAAGCCAATTGAAGAAAATAGATTCGCAAAATTCCTCAAAGTAGAAGGAATGATGTTTTACAACAAACATGTGCTTATATAAAAACATTAAAAATAAAATATTGTATATTTTAAAAAAGAAACCCACTAGTGGTCAGCACGTCTGACTGACACGCTCCAGGTCGAAAGTTTGACTACTGACTGGGGAAGGTTCATATAGTCTTTCATCCCTTCAAGGTCAATAAAATCAATACCAAGACAGCTTGGAAGCTAATCACCAAGATGCCATGGGGAAATATGCTGTAGAGCACCTCGGTGCCCAGTGTCAGTGGCAAGAAAACAGTAATAAGCACTGTAGGCCCTGATCCTTCATGGATCGTATGGCAGGGTGGTCACAAATCTCTTATCTTAAAATTCCCTGATATTTCTATGATTTTTCCAGGTTAGCTTCAAATTTCCAGGTTAGCATTAAAATAATGAAATTTTCATAGATAATTTCATTTACAACATTTACTCTAATACATATGGTCATAACTTAGTAAAAGTTTATATTAAAAAAAACAAAAAAAAAAACTACAATTTCTTGCATAGTTAATCAAAAATAGACATTACTGCCTGTTAGAACTTGTGGTACTGTACAACGTGAGAATACTGTCGAGTCATATCAAGACAACATCTAGTAGGGAGCCTAATGGAAAATTACTGTGCATCCTGGTAATGACAATTACGGGATAATTAATTGATATGTTTTCTGTTTTGTTTAAAGTGTTGAATGTGTAAAAAATAGAGATGAGAAATATACCACACAATCACTGCCATTTGTTCTAAAGCTTTCCAAATCTTAAAAACAAGGGTTTCAATTAATAAATTTGGGACAAGCCTTTGTTTACAACTTTACAACTTTTTTAGATATTGATTTTTTTTTTTTTCATATTTAAAGTGCATAATATAGTGAGTGTTTAAACAGATAATGTTCGCAAAAAATTCAAACATTCATAGTTGATTTGATTAATTCACATTTTTTAGACAAGGACATAAAATTTCCCATTATCTGAGAATGACTCGCATATCAAGTTTCGTCAGTTATAGATTTGTACAAGGAAAATACAACCATTCATTTTCATCCTAGAGATAAGTTCAGACTTTTTTTTTTTTAATTGGCTGAGACCCATACCGAAAGCACACAGCAGGAATGTCTTAAAATCATTTAAAAATTGTTTCAAGATTAATATTTTCATTACCTCGATTTTCATATTCCTGAAAATCTGTTAAAAATGGCAAATTTGTTTTTTATATCCAACCACTGGCAAAAATCTGTAAAAGTCACTATTTTCATTCTTATAAAATATCGTTTATACAACTATGGCAGAAAGACATGAGTTCTGTTTTCCAATAAACAAGGGACTTCAAACAGAAAGAGAGGGAGAGAAACAATAAGAGATATTTCATAACTTCTGTATGTTTTTAACACTGACCATGCAAAGGCTTCAAAATCAGATAGAATATTTCTCTTTATATCACTCTAGCGAAACCCAGAGCTTTGCTCGCATAATAGTTGAAATATGATAGTGGTATTTGTGTGCCTATTTTTATTAGAAAAATTATACTGTTAGTAATAATTAAAAAATTACTCATTAAGCCACAGTTTGACTAAACTTCATTATTACACTGCATTAGGTAAAAATGAGACAAATTAATAAAACTCAAACTATTTCTAAATAGAAGATATTTGGAATGTATTTTGAAGCTTTTATGATCATTTCAGTTTTCATTTGAGATTTTGAATTTTTAAGAAACCTTTCTTAGCGCTATAGCACAAAATTAGCACTCGCCAGGCGTCGAGTAACACTTAAAATGTGGCGATTAACTTTATTGTCCTCACTCGCCAAACTCAATGGGCACCACTCGCCAAACGCGATGGTTGAAAGATCGATGCCAGGGAGGAGAGGGGTGAAATTCGTTCGGAATTTATGGCGTCCAAATCGGCGATTCTCCCGAACGTAAGAAAAGAAAGTAGCAGGGGTGATCTGTCTCTAATTTTCTGAAAATTTAAGGCATTCAGTTCCGGGGAAAAAAAAACAATCATCAGTCTGAAAATTCGGACATAAAAATATTGCTAATTTCGATATGGTCGGCGAAAAAAATCAATTTCGTCAATCGTTCGTAGAAAAAAATCACCAATTCCATCAAAGAATCGCGAAAAAACATGAATTTTGCCCAAGGACCACGTAAAAAATGCGAAATTACATCAAAACATCGCGGAAAAATGCAAATTTCGTGAAAAGATCGTGGAGAAAACGCAACTTTCGTGACAAGATCGCAGAGAAAACGCAAAATTCGTGAAAGATCGCGGAAATAAGCAAATTTCGTGAAAAGATCGCAGAGAAAACGCAACTTTCGTGACAAAATCGCGGAAAAAAACGCAAATTTCGTCAAAAGATCGTGAAAAAAATGCAAATTTTATGAAAAGATTGCGGAAAAAACACAAATTTCACCAAAAGATTGTGGAAAAAACACAAATTTCGTCAAAAGATTGCCTTAAAACGCAAATTTCGTCAAAAAAATCTTGAAAACTGCAAATATTTTCAAAGAATGGCGAAAAACCCCCACAAATTTCATAAAAAGGTTACAAAAAAAACGCAATTTTGTGAAAAGATCGCGAATATATATTAGTAAATTACAATGTTGATAGTTAGAAAAAACACAATTTTGTATGGAGCGTACATAACTTTGTTACTGGCCAGTGGTTAAAAAAACTGGCCAGTGAAAAAAATCAGCATACTGGCCAGTGGCCAGTGGGTAAAAATGTTAATTTTGACCTATACTTAGTGTGCGTTTACATCTTAACACTTTGAGGTCTAAGCCCAAGTGTCACACGGGTTGCCATTTTCGGTGAAGCAAACTAAGCTTGAAAGTGTCTCTTTTGTCAACTTTTAACTCTCTGAGCTATAAAATTACTAACTATACACGTTTGCAGTCTTTTCAGATATTATCTACAACTTTTCTATTTTGGAAGGAAAAAAAAAAAAAGATTGCAGCACTAAACAGGAGAAAGTATATGAGAATATCTAGAATCAGAGCTTAACTCGAACTTATTGTGGATTTTGTGGTGCTGCTCTTTGTGCAAATCTGTACTTTGAAGTGTACCACACAAAAGCAAATTATACCAAATAATGTTCATATACAAATAAAATCTATTTTCAGATACTTGTACATCATAAATTATAAAGTAAAGGCCAGAGATCGGAAGGTCTGGAGAAGTATATTGAGGGAGGTCAAAATCCTACATGGATTGTAGCACCATTGTGTAAGTAAGTAAGTAAGTAAGATACTTGTACAACATTTGGGTAAGTTTTTGTTCAAGGCTATGTCAAATTTTATGTTAACAAATTATGAACTTTTTTTTTTAAAAAAATAAAACATTCTTTTTTAATAATTTCTCATTAAATATTAATTAATTACATAATTACACATAAAGTACATATTTAAGTAGTTCCTTCATTATGAATAAAAAATATTAAAATACATATCTTCCAACTATTTTTTAAAAAATCATGAAAAGTACCAAATACTCTCAGTTCAGAGGGAGATATGCAGTTGAAATAGCTCAGATCTCAAAGTGTTAAAAATAACTATCATTCCATATTTCAAGATTCTAGTCTAATGGTCTAGCACCCCTCAAGTGGTAGTGGCACCAACATAACATATAGAATATGTTGGAACAGGGGTTGTCACCATGAATTTTCCAATATATATTTTGAAATCGGTTTGGTATTTCCTGAGATTACATCGAAATAGTAATTTAGAAAGTTTTTAAAAGGCTTTTTGTTCATTTTACCACTTTAAATTTTGAATCTGTTAGAAACTGTTCTTAGAGAGCAGAGCATTTATGATTTTATATCTATCATACCAAACCTTAAGTTTCTATCATTAACAATTCCATGGAAATCGTAATTTAAAGCATTTTTAGAATGCTTTTCGCATATTTTCTACTTGAGCCTAAAAGCCGAAATTAATCTCTTCTTTCTAAATTACCGCAATTGTAATGGAAATTAGTATTTGTTTCAATCAATTTCCATGTTTAGTTTGAATTTCCTTGAGATTTCCATGATTTTTCCGGGTCAACCAAATTCCCTGATATTTCTATGTTTTCCAGGTTGGTGACCACCCTGGTATAGCCACAGGTTTAGTTTTATATTTAAAAAAAAAGGTTTTATTAAAAGTTTTTACCTTTTGCATTAGGTAATTATGTACTGGAGCATGCAAATAATAATCATGTTTAAAAAACTACTGCAGATCTCTCACTTTTCAAAAGTCTGTACTTGGCAATTTGAAAAACCGATAAGGTTTCAATGCCCATGCAACCATATTCCTGATCTAATATAGCACTCATCACACTGAAAGCACTTTCTAACTTTGTCGCATTTATCAATGGCATACACGGCAGCATCTTACAAAATGTGACTTGGCTCAGCCAAAACTTTTTGCTGATGAAACTGTAAATAACATAAAAATTTTTTATTTTCATTGAACATTGATGAAGCAACAAACAACGACAAAATGAGAGTGCTGTGTATTTTAGCACATTATTTTTGCCCAAACAGCAAAAAAAAAAGTTGTGATTGATCACTTAGCATCAATAAATTTGTGCAGAGTTACTGCTAAATATATTTCACAGAAATTGTCCTGTTATTCAGAAAAAATGAAATCCCATTTAAAAATATGGTTTCTATTTTAATGAATTAATGTAATGTAATGAGAGCATCTAAATCTGGCTTGGAGACCAGAATTAGTCCGGAGAGAGCTCCACATTTATTGAACACTGAAGGTGACTCATGGCATCATATGCATATTACATCAAAGATATTTTCCAAAAACCATTCTGTGGAGAATGTTTATTATCTCCATTATGTCAGACATTTTTATAAAGATAGCCACACCAATTTTAACTAGTCTGATCTCCATGAAAAGCTTCAAAGTCTGATTTTAAACATAAAGTATGCAGTTATTGAAAATCTTATATAAAGCATTGCTGGCTCTCTATGTAAGATGTAACCCTCAGTACATTACAGATCTTTTATTGTTTGGCAATATTATATTATTGTTTATTGAGCAAAAAGGATAGACTTTCTTATTTTAATTTATATGTCAACAATAGCAAATAGCTCTTATAAGCAAAGAGAAGTGATCAGTGAGGGCAAGAAGCAAACAAAAGATACTCATATATATCTTAAAAGAAGCAACTTAATAATGATGAGAGGTAAAAGAAAGACAGAATCATTTTTAAATTGTTTACTTCCATGAAAAAAATTTCAGTTAACTAGGAGGCTCAGACCCCACTCACTAACTCCCGTGAATTGTAATGCAATTTACATTGGGACCGCTATGGGATCCCAGCTCGCTTCTATTTGCATCAACTCTAATAGAAAGAGTATTATCATAAAATGATTTGAACATATGAAATTTACAAATACTTTTAATGCATAAAAAAGTAACTGATAACTTTGTTGAAAATGCAAATAAATATGCAATTTTTCACTTACAATATTGCACAGCATGGCTTAAATTCATTTAAAACTCTTTGAAAAACATGATGCTAATGAATTGTAAATAAAACCTTTTCTGCTGTGTCTAAAAGATAATCTTGATCGGGAAGCTTATTTGCTGAACGCATCATGTCACCGTAAAACAAACCAATGGCATTGCTATTCATACATTGATCAAACTAAGGCTTTTATAACTCGGGCTGACTCACGCCATAATTAATCATGGAAGTAGCAATATAACTTTCTTCTTTCATTTGTTATTCTATGCATTTAATTGCCAGTAGGAGAACGCCTGTGCTTAAAAAGAGATTCTCTAATGGGTCAGGTCATATGACTCTAAAATAATGATTGAGAATCGTCGCTGTGGTTATTGCCAAATGGCAAGCTATAAATTCAGCCTGATTTCTGCGCCACATAAGAGAAATATATATACGAGTATATATAGATTATGCATTTTTATGCATCAGTTCTTCCTACGAAAAAAAAAAAAAAAAAAAAAAAAAAAAAAAATATGCGTGTCCTTTCCAAATGAAAGAATCCCTGATTCACAAATTATATGAGGAACAGAAGTAACTTATTATAGACTTTTTGTCATTATTTGTGAAACCAGAAACTATACAAAATAAACAAATGACAGAAATCTTGGATTTAGATTTTGGAAATGACTATGTCTTGCCTATTTTCCAAACGTACTCTGAAAGCAATGGATCCCCTATTATCTAAAAAAACCAGGCAATATGCAAGTAACTGAATTTTTATAAAAGGCTATGGCAAAATATATTAGTTGTATGAAGTATTTACAAAAAACTTTGCCCTTAAAAAATTCTTTGTTGAAATGTATGTCAGCCATTGATCCAACTGCAGGAGGGCACCACAAAACTTTAGCTCGATTAAAAAGACTTTCTGAGTGAATGAAAAAGCTTTTTTGTTGGTCGGCATTGTTTTAGCTCAAATCAATTAGCAAAGGTACAACAGCAAAAGTAATATTGTTCTACAGTAATACTCCAAGTAGCATTCCTTCAAAACTGGCTACCCTGAGAAGCACATTTTGGAAAAGTGGGACAGATTTTTGCTTTTGTTGTGTATTATTTTCGAAAAAATCAGACAGTAAAGCAAATTTTCTTTTTTTTCATGAATTCCTTTTCTGCTTGTTTATGTGTTTTTTTATTGCACTGAAGCCTCTTTTATCATAATATAATACATCAACGCACAGTGTATTTCACTTTTCCAGTAATATTGATTTTTTTTGTGGAATCTCTTACCGTTACCAAATCTTCTTCACCATTTCCCCCCTTAAATCTTGATGATCTTATCCAGCCATGTGAATCTAAATTAATATTTTTCTTGACTATCTATTTCCTGGGCTTTATGTTCGTCGTTAATTGTAATCTTATTCATTCAGTAGAGAAAAGAAGAAAAAATTCTCTTAGCAGAGCTTAATTCAGCAAAACAATATATATGTGTGCAGCAAACTGCAGATCAGATATAGCCAGAGCTGATCCTGGAGAAGAATAAGACTTTGAAAGTGAAAACTGAAATTATTCTACTTTAGCAGTCGTGGGAATTTATTGCCATGGATTGCCGTCGACAGAGAAAGAATTTGGTATCAGCATACCCCTTGCCAATTTACTGTCTTAATTTCTCGACAGATTTGCATCGATCTCAGAAACAGTGAGAAAGGCTTTCAAAAAAGCAGATTTCTGTGGAAAAATTTCATGCCTGCTATTGTCTCAAAAGAAAATTTTATTTCACATTAGAAATACTGAATTTAGTATCAACTGTTACAATAATTGATAATATAGCAAAATTTATAAATCATGCAAGAAATATTTCTGATAACTAAACTTTATAGGTCTTAAAATTTACCTTAAGTCAGCTGGATTTTTCATATTCTGCTTATATTCTTCAACTAATTTCATAATGGGATCTTCACAAAAAGAAATAAAATAATGCCGTGCAAAATGTTTGGAAGGAAGACGCGGGTCTAATTTCTGAAATATAACGAAAAATCATCACCATCCACTGTTTCCTTAATTTTTTTTAAGATTTCAGAAAATTTTAATTAAGTTACACTATATTTACCTTAAATGTCTCTTTGGCAGCAATTTTGCTTAATTCTTTTAATACTTTATCAGCCATTTTAAGATAAGCTTCATTCTGAAATCCATCTAACATGCAAACACAAGTAACATCTGGAAAAAAAAAAAAAAAAAAAAAAAAAAGATTGTTTCAAATATGCTACAATGTTAGCAACTAGCAACTACTACAATTGGTGTTGCTAACTTGAGTGTTTCCATCACTATGTTTGGTTTATGTATCATGTAACTGATTCAGATCAGACAAGCTAAAAATAATAATGACAGGTGCGGGGGTAGATTCAAACATACAAAACTAATGAGGAGTAATAACATATTACATATATCATCATTAGCCATTTTTTTTTTTTTTAAATCTCCAAGAGTATCAACATTGATTGCGAAGATTATCCTTTAAGGGAAAAAAAAAATGAAGGTATGAAGATGAATAAAACGGCATGCAAAAGTTGGGTGCTAGTTATTGTTACTTGTTGAACCTTATGGCCAAAAATTTTGACTTTTAGTTATCACTCAGAAAACAAAATAATCAGAAATATTCAAATATATAAAAAAAAAATTCTTTAAAAACCACCGATACTTATATTTATATAAAAAAAGTTAACTATTTGGAGATACTACCTTGAAGGTGAATTTGTTAAGTGTTGATTGTAAAAAAAAAAAAAAAAAAAACATTAAAATGTTCAATGAACTAGTTTTCACCTGAAAAAGACTTTTATTGTCAAGATAGAGAAATCTTTTATTGATGTGGGCTACAATAATAAAAATCACATAAAAGATTGGGTATGAAAAAGTTCATTTCTCCTTTTAAATCAAAATTCTGTTGAATAACAGGGTGGCTACAGGAATTGCAAAAAAAAGTTCCCTGATTTCACTGACTATCTTTATCAGATTATCCTGATTTCCATTATTAACGATGCACATATAGCATCTTTCAATGTATGCTGCTTCCTCATAGAACACATTTACTCAGCTTGCAAATAACTCATTTAGGAGAAAAAACAAAGAGAAATCATAAAAATTGCACAACATTGGTCGACAATTTTATATATCCAAACTCAAATTTTAGTCCAACAACTTCATATGGTGCTCAATGGATGTATGGTGAACAGAAAATTTCCTCATTTTGTGAAAAATGTTCAATTCTAAGATATAACTATATCTGACAGGATAGCTAATTGGATTAAGTTGGTCACCTGCAGAGGTGATTGCGAGTTCATGAAAAATACCTGAAATTTTAGTGTTAAAAAGATTTTGCATGAAAAGAGAACATGTAATTTATTGCAGATGCAGAGGGGTCCAACTCATTTCATTATGAAAAATATTAATTTTAATTATGTTTAGAAATCATATGAAATTGATATTTTAGTCTTATTTTATTAATTCAACTATCAGAAAAACTGGAATTCTAGTATGAAAAATAAAATAAATACCTGAATTCAGGTACCTTACCTGAACACAATCACCCTGCACCTGGTCAGGTTATGCTAATGTATTATTTAACATTTTCAAAAATGGGTAAATTGCCTTCAATATAAGCGTTATCCACAGAAAATGAGGACATCTGAATCTGATCATCTTAATTTGTGTTAAATGTCAAAAACTCATATCATGTGCATCGTTTTAAAAATATTAGGGAAGACTTAATCAGCATGGGAAAAATATGGTATACAAAATGGTAGAATAAGTCTCGTTGGCGAAAATGCAAATATTTTCGCATATAGACAAATTTCCCTGATTTTTGAGTGTTTTTACCAGGACTGCGGTGCTGCGGAGTCTGTGGGAAAAATGGTAGACTCCAACTCCGACTCTGGAAATTTTAACGACTTTGGCTACAGGCTGTCTAATATACTAGTGTTACCTGTTGGTTAAAATTATGAGGGAACACATGAAAAATAAAGCAAAAATTTCACTATTTTGGTATTAATTCTGTTCTTATGGGCTTCGAAAGAAAAAGGAAAATATTATATTTTCCACTTTATTAATTTTACAAAAGGTTCTGTTAACTGAAATTCTATATAACTATTACTATTTTTAGAAAACAAATTGCATCCGACATGTCCTAGAATAATTAAGTCCAGTTATGTCTCGGCCCAAATCTGCTGAAAAAATTAAACTCTGGCTCAGACACAATCTAACTGTCTGATGTTGATCTCTAAGTTGGATGTATTGGGTTTTTGTATTGATGCTGTTAAACTAGTATCAGCTCATGTAGCACATTTGTACTTATTCTCACCCCAGTACAGTCATGTCCTTTGGAAATCGTTCTTATTTTATTGACGTAGTTTTATTCTTTCAAATTTGTTATATTGGGTCGGTCAACCTGCTTTTTTTTTTTTACCTCTTCAGCTTGCACCATTAACAAAATTGTCTTTATTTTGCTGACCCGGCACATTTAAAAAATTGCCTTCATTTTGCAGGCCTTGGGCCCTTGTAGACTTACCTCTCTACCTCGGTTTCCACAAACGCAAAAAATCTGAGGTAAAGTACTCATATTCTAAATGTAAAATATCCACTAGAGTTTTCAATTACAAACGGTTTTCATCTACTATGTAAACCGCATCTTTAACTTGGGTAATCTGGTATAATCAAAAATAGCAATAATAATCCATTTTATAGATTAAAAATTACATATAATTGGTTTAATTTTACTTCAAACTGTCAAACAAAAAAAGATGGAGTCGGCTTGTTTTTTAGCGACTCCGACTTGCTCAAATATGGGCCTGACTCCGACTCCAAAGTCCTGGTTTTTACGAAATTCCCTGATTTAGAGATTCTGTAGACATCATGAATCAGCATCTGTTTACTTTTAATTAAAATATGTAACAAAACATGATATATTTAAATAATGTATGACACAAACCCACTATCTTGAACCCTAACAAGAAAAGAGAGAATAATCAAGATAAGGTTCACTTGAGACATTGTTTCATAAAAAAATGCCTAAAATATGTAATTTTATTATTTTTCAACTTATTCAAGTAATATGTGTTATAACATATATTAGAAAAAATAAATTTGTTTATTAAGTTTGATGGCTGTTTAAATCTTTCAGAGTGAGACGACTTTTTTTTTTAAGCTATTGCACAGTTTAAGATCAAAATTTGCAGTATTCTAAAAAGGTTGTAAATAGTTTTTTCTGCTAATTTTGCCATTGCTTTTTTTTTTTTTTTTTTTTTTTTTTTTTGAAAACTGTGTGATTTTAGAGAAGTGTCAAGTGATAATACAAAGATGGTGTAAAAACTCAACTACTAAATGTCAAATCATTCTAGGAATCCCTTGTGAAAAGCTTTGTTTTGAATAAAGCTCATTTAGTGTTCTGACAGAAAAATCAGACATCCCAGATAACAAGTATTTAAAAAATAATAATAAATAAATAGACATGGAAAAATATATTCATCCTAAAACTATGTCCAATATTTATTTTATTAATAATCAAAAGATTCTTGATGAGATTTTCTAGGCATCTATGTTTCACTGTGTAGAACAGTTTATTCTTTGAACATAAGATATAGCTGTTTGTTACTAATAATGTTTAAATTAGAAATGATCTCAGTTTTCTACATAACTGACTGCATCTGTAATTATTTAATTTGAATATTTTTAAATGAAGTTATATTACCTATATAATATCCAACAATATTTATTTTTATCAACAATTAAATATCTATATGCAATAGGAAATGATTATCCCAAAAAAAAGTAGTGATATCTGAAGTTCGCACAAGGGCACAAGTTAAAAGCCAAACATCCCAAATCTTTCATTGAAAATGGCTTCCTGCGACTTGGCCGTCAATGCCTTCTACAGCATTCCAAAATTAATGATTGGAAATTTTGCATTTATTAATTATTAAATATTAAAATTAATATTAGTATGCAAAGAGGCAAATTCACATAAAGACATTATAAGTAAAAGATTTCTGATAAATACCATTCAATTTCAACAAACAATAGTTTTGATTACAGATCATTTAGTCCACATGTTGTTTAATTGCCATTAATTGCAGTCTAAAGCTAAAGTCATTAACGTAAAACCTAAGAAATAAAACAAAATTTACTTTCTTCAAATCTCACAATATGTTATATTATATTTTATTGTATAATATTGAAATCTTGTGCATTGACGAAAGAGATTTTTTTCGTTTGAACATTATAGTTTGTTTGCATACAATAAGAGGTATTCGATTTATAAACTGTTAAAAGCTGATACTAATTATGTTTTAGCAATTAGGGATATTACCTTCTGAATACAAGTATTTTGTTATATTTAACTTCTAAGCATTTAAATAGACTGAAGTGGTTTAAATGCTTTTTTTAAATGTGTATTTTATTTCTGTACTTTGTGCCACAAAATGCCTAAAATAATCAAAAAATGTAGTTGTCATGTAGCTCATTTGTACATACTTTAAAATTTACAAACCCTCTTGAAGGCCTTAACAGCCAAGTCGCAGGAAGCATTTTCAATGAAAGATTTGGGATGTTTGGCTTTTAACTTGTGCCTTTGTGCGAACTTCAGATATCCCTAGTTTTTCTGGCCAAAACATTAAGGAGAACTTGGAGCTTTTTTTTTTTTTTTTACCGAAAACTTTTTGTTGGGATATCACTACTTTTTGTATGTTTTTTCTAGTTTTTTTCTAAGCTATATTAATATTAAAAAAAACTTAAATTTCAGTACTTTTATGTTAGCCGGGAGCAAATCTCCTAATTAGCATTTTGTTTTTTTCGCCAATAGTAGTTTTCATTTTTCACATGTGTAAATTAGAAACAATGCTTTGATTTTCAAATAAAATATTTTGGTTTATGTTATTATTTGTTATTTATTTTTTTATTTCTATGTTAAATATTCTATTAAATAAAATGAGGAAAATGCATCTATTTTAACTGAGATGACTGAAAAGTTTATATTTTTAAATGAAATGAATGCAATATGAATAATAGAGTTGGGGACAGTATTTGGCGATTTGCCACTTGCGCCCGGCTAAGCATAAAAATACCTAAATTTATTTTATTGAGCTTTACAAATTCATACTTTATTTCTTTTTATATTAAAGTACTAGCCGCCTCTAGCAAGCAGTATATACTCTATTAATCGCATGTTAAACGTTGCATCATGTTACTGTTATACATAATTTACTTGTCCATTCTTTCTCCATGTCGGAAGCTTTTGATAGAGAAATCAAGAACTCTTTACGATCATGGAAGCACATCATATATTTTGTGTTGTTATGTATTTCATTCTTTCATGACAAATATCTCTTAACTCACTTATGCATGTTTCCTTATCAGTTATGATTCGTTCTCTAATGCGGAAATTTTTAATCCTATTAAGTAATCTGTTCTAATTGTACTTTATTATTGTATTTTAACTGATACGATTGGGTACAAGTGAAATGATTCTTAATAAATCCTTTGATAATATCTGCATTTACATTAAACCATATTGATGCTAATATCTTTTTGTTTCATGCTAACCTTTTCAATAGACTCGATTACGGAAGAATAGAAGGTCTACGAGCTCACTGCTATGAACCATTTGAAAATCTATCATTCTTCTCATCCAATTGTGTTGAAGAACTAGCCAATTTGCCATGGTTTTAAGTTTTTAGCTAATTTTATTCGAAACCTGAAAACTAAAATGCGAGGAACCGGATTATAAAAGATTCCTTCTAACGGTACATATCGATTAACAGGTTACATATTAAAAAATTATAATAAGCATAAGGAGAATTCTCAGTTTCGGTGCTTTAATAGTTTCCGTAAATTCTATTTATATAATACAGAAGTTTCAGCAGAGTAAAGATTAACAACATAGTCACAGTAAGTATAATAACAGTACAATATATTAACAATAGCAGAGGTTTTGTGCAGTGACGAAACTACTGGCACTTTGGAAATATTCGTACGTTATATTATTTAACTATTCAGATGATATGCGGAAAAATATAAACAGATGGCTCGCATTAATAATTAACTCATTGAAAAATAGCCACAAACGTCAAATACTCGCCAAGCTTGGCGACATTTAGCGAAGTGTCACCAAATTTGGTAATATATCATGTCAATTCTTAAATTTGGCGACAAAAAATGTTTTGTTTGTTCTGACGTCCTAATGATGCATATGTATTACGTATTATATGCATATGTATAATAAGTATGATGCATATGTATAATATGTATGATGCATATGTATAAAGTTCTTTAACATCACTAAAATGCACTTAAAGGAATAGTGTTCCATAAATAGTAGGGATATTTGCCAGATTGACCAGAGTGTTATTGAGATTAGAATTCCGACATTTATAATAGACCGGGAGGCGTCTGCACACACCATCACCTCATCGAGTTTACAGCTGAAATATTAGGATTAGTTAAAACTAGATTAGTACATTAAAATGCAACAGGTCTGTTAAGTCATATCTTGGTAGAAACAACCTGTAGACCTAATTTTAGTGGGTGACTGATAGGTTTACTATTGTATTTTCCTGCATCCAAAAGTATGGAAACATGGAGGAATGGGTGCAGGAAAACACAATGGAAAATCCACCAATTAACCGGTAAAATCAGGTCTGTAGGTGGTTTCCACAAAGATATGACTTGGCAGGCCAGTTACATTTTAATACGCTAATCGATTTTTAACTAGTCCTAAAATTTGAGCCGTCAACTCGATGAGGTGATGATCTGTGCAGAAGCTTCCCGGTCTTTAATAAAATTTGTTTTAAGGAAGTAAAAGATAGAAATATGGACAGATAAACTGAAAGATTTGCCTTATTAAGATTTTTGTAAAAGCATATAAAATTTCATTCAGCTTGAAATCATGTAACACCTTTATAATTCAGGCTAATTTTCTGTAATCGAGTTTTGGCAACCAACATATCTGATCTATAACTATAATCTTTCTTTTACAGATTTAAAATTAACAATAAATTAACAGTAAGTAGGCTAATAATACAATATAATAACATTAGCAGCGGACTTCGGACCCCGCATCTGTCGCACATCTTTAAAGACAGCTTTATTAGTTACACATTTCATTTAATTAAAAGCAGATTTTTAAACTTTCATATGAGAATTAGGATATTTTTCCACTATAAGGACCTTGGCATTTTTTTAAAATCTTGGTGCAATTCGGACTTCAGAAACTGAGATATGTTGCCAAATGATATAAACAACTATGAAAACAAACCTGATGAACTTTTATGTTATTTATATATGTATTTATCTACCCTATATATATAAAATCCTAATGAATCGAATTAAAACGAATTTATGTAACGATTCTATGAAACGACTGATTAAACAACTGATTACGTTTCACGGTGATTTCTCCTAAATTTTGGAATACTTTGCAATGAAATTAACACCAAAAATCCGTATTGATCCACAGATCTCAAAACTGGTATTAGAATTTTAAAATTAGAAATAGTTTTCGAAATATTAATTTTTTTCTAATTTTAAATACTTTTTTCTAATGATGGCAACTCAAATTTTAATCATAACAAATATTTTTTTTTTTCATATTTTAGAAAAGGTTATTTTAAATTAATTTGGCGACGAGTTTGGCCTTATAGGTGAAAACTGGGAAATTGAGTTAGTAGCCAGTGGCCGGTAGACTCAGTTTCATTAGTGGCCACTTTTTAAAGTTAGTGGCCACTATAATGTTTCAAACTTTCTTGGCATCTAGATAAACTATAATCGTTGTATATATACATATATTCTATAAATCAGTTTTATACCAGCCAACTATTCATGATAAGAATAGGGACACAGTTGAAATTCAAGAAAATTACTTTAAAACTACAAAATTGTTATCATATTAATTTTTTTAGAATATATTTTTGGATTATTTATAAATGTTCATAAACACAATTATCAATCAGATTACTGTTACTTTCTTTACATAAAAAGTTAGTAACTAAATCAATATTCCAACAACTAGATGTATACAAAAAAAAAAAAAAAAAAAAAAAATCAAACAAAACACAATAAAATGCTATTTCGATTTTATTTAATAATTAAATGTGTTATTAACATACCATATACATTACATACAGTTGAAATCTAAGCTGGTGAGTGTATTTCACAGAATTAAACAATATCTCTTGCAGAAAAATAATCTAACTGATCAAACACATTGAAGATATTGTAATGTCCTTACCCTTTAGGGTCCAATTTTTTTTTCAATTTTGAGAACAAAATTACTTTTATTTTAATAATCTTAATCGTAGCTATCCAAATATATTTACTGATATGATAATAGGTTAAGAGTTTTTAGAGACGTTTGGAAAATCTCGTATTACAGGAGGGTTTAACAGATATTACAACTTTATGTTTTTTGTGTTTTACCACACGATTCGTTCAGAAAAGTAACCTATATTTTAAATTTAAAGAGTGAAATATATGTATAAAATAAATTACTAAATGTCCAAACATAAATGAACTCATAATAAGAAAAGCATAGCCATAGACAATCATTACTATGTGTAGATAGTAACAAAAGTAACTTTTAAGACAAAATAATACTTGATGAAAAGACATATACTATTAGTAGTAAACCAGACCCGAAAGGATTAAAATCCACTTGCATTTGCATCCAGTGAAAAAAAAAGGAATAAATTATTTGAAATATATGTGGAACCAAAGCTGATGAATATATTTTGCATAAAACTATATTTCTTGAAAAAATAATCTAACTGAAGAGCGAGCATGGCGAAAAACTGAAATATTGAAAATACAGCTAAATCGCTGCAATCTGCTTGCATCCGGTAGGAAAAAGAATTAATCAGTTTGCTAATTAGATGTAATCAAAGTAGAGATGCATATTTCCAAGAAAAAAGTTGTATTTCAGTTGGTGATCGATAACAGATTTTTTTATCGCCACTTGGCGAGTGGCGACTATAGTGGCGATCGATGGCCGATATTTTAATCGCCACTTTTACAACTTTAATCGCCACGTGGCGAGTGGCGACCGCTAATTTACATCTATA
Source organism: Maratus speciosus (assembly GCA_963932465.1). Lineage (NCBI taxonomy): Eukaryota > Metazoa > Arthropoda > Arachnida > Araneae > Salticidae > Maratus > Maratus speciosus. The sequence goes on from OZ010786.1 coordinate 121,317,121, forward strand.
TTTGGCCCCCCTTAAATGTATGCTAAGAAATGCATCATGTTACTTTTATTCAGAATTCAATTTGTATTTCATTATCATTTTATTTAATACAAAACTTTCATTTAAAATTGAAACCTTTAAAATAAATGGCTTTTACTTCATTCTTTTTTTTTTTAAACGAAACGAAAAATATTAGACACAGATGTCATATACGCAACGGGGTACCTAATTGGCTCCAAAATGGCGTTATTTTGCCTGACATGGTAATCCAGCTATTGTTGCTTATTTATTAATAAATGTTTATTTAAATTTATTTTCTTTTTATTTACAAAAAATGTTATAAATTGTTTTGTTCTATAGTTATTAATTATTTTTATTTATTTATTGTTATTTCATTTTAAAAATAACAGAAAATAATTTAAAAATACATATGTAACAGGTATTTGAAAACGAGGTTTTCGCCAAATTGTCGTAAAAAAAAAAAAATCACGCCAAACCCAATGCGTATGTGACAATGCAACAAATCATGAGATTTAATTTCCACTTCAAAGCAACGTTTTAATATTATTACTTCTCCCGTCGACCAATTTCGCCAAATTATACAAATTGACATTTTTTTTATTTTAAATAATAAAAGAAGAAATAAATTAGTATAACATTAATAAAAATACAAATAAAACATCGACATAAAAATCACTTGATGGCGTGAACATGTGTAACTTCCTTAAAGTCAAGTGAATGTGACATTTACGATCAACCATTATTGGCATTTAATCTTATAGTTTGGCGACAGATTTTTGGTTGATGGGATAACCAAGTAACACCGTTTTAATTTACCACTCGAAAAATAAAAAAATGCTATCTGGCGAGTTAAAAAAAAAAAAGCTATTGGCGAGATTATCACCCGGCTAACATAAAAGTAGCAGGAATTCTTTGTGAACATGGCAACTTTTATGTAGTTTTATTCGAAAAAATAATTTTGATTCTTTAATCAAAATGGAAACCTTTCTTATGAAAAGTGAAGGAATCAGCCCGTTGTTTATGGCAGTTACATGACTTGGACTATTTTAATATAAACGAAATAATGACGATAGAATAATATTCGGCGACTTATCACACCTGTGGCTGGCTAACATTAAAGTACCAAAATGGCCGCCTGGAATATAAAAAGCGAAGGGATCTGCCTGGAGCTGTTGATGATAGTCACATGACTTAGGCTGTTATTATAGAGATTGTTTTCAATTTTAAAAACAGCTCAAAGAATAATATTTCCTAACGATTTAACCCTCCGCCTACCAGACAGGTCCAATGGACCCGATGGGTACATTCGAAATATTTATTCTAACCAGAAATTTCTTTAAAATAAACTAAATATGTAAACCAGATAATAATGAGTTAAGTAAATAAGTTCAATAGTTTTAAATAAGAATTCTGATGTGTAATATTTTTATAAAACTTGAGTAAAATTTTCGGTAGTTCTAGGGTTAAAATTTATTTTCACTTAACTATTAAAAACAGAAAAAAAACTTTAAAATTACTATTAAATGAGTACGTGTTAAAGGCAGGAAATTATTGAAAATTATGTCTTGAAAATTGTATTTACACGTGAATATTAAAAGGGAAAGGAAACTTTAAAATAATAAATACATTAATATGCGTCCCTTTCACGGACAAGGCACTTCTATTCGTAAAATCTTGAAATCAGTGAATGGCACCAGAATTTACAAACAAATTTTGAAATACAAAAATGTTTTTGTTCACTTACTTAATAAAAGGGAAATTTTCATCCCAATATTCTGGTGCTAATGTAGCATTTAAGAATTAAAATTATGTGGTCTAAAAATGAACCACCGCCCTTGAAGGGGTTAAAGCAGCAAATTTTAGTAATTGTATTATGTCAATCGTTTTATAACGCTGTCAAAAAATACCGAGAGACAAAGACTCTGTTTACTTAATTCATTTTATTTTAGCTTCTTTTCAAATCTTTCGCTGATCTTCATTAACCAAACACGAAAACAACCATTGGATGTCTTAACAGCAACTGATTCTACCTTAATTTTTGCAATCAAAGGGAATTGAATGGAAACCCGTTTACAGGGATATCGCTACAGGTTTTTTCAGTATAATTCAATCTTCTCTAATCTTTTTAAAACCGATCAGATTAGCGTGCTTTTAGATTCTACAGTGTCTGAACGGGGGTTGGCGAGCGTAGCTTGCAGGTGGCAGAGCCCCCTAGTATACATATATACATTTTATTTATACACGTATAAAATATTGTTTTTTATACAAATTATTTATGTTGGTATATAAAAATAAATAAACGGGTTCCTTACATTAAATAAATTGTATACATATGGAAAAAATTGCTTGTGTATATGACACAGTAGATAGGTTGCCAGAAAATACGTTATTATCAAATTTCTTTTCTCGTCAGGGCTATTTTATCTATTTTGCCAAGGCTACTATATTTGAAACATACCGAATTGCTGTTATATTTTGTTAAATATTTTATTGTTTTAATATCGTGAATATATCATAACCTATACTGATTAAAATTTTTAGGTATATTCATTTTTTTCTATTTAACAAACATCTTTGGAAAAGCACATATATAAAGTTTAATTCTGCTTGAAATTAAGTGACCCCTGCAAAACTCTGTAATCGAGTATTGACGACTAACATTGGCGCAATTGAATGTGAAGGAACTGTTTACGGCCAAATCAACACCCCCTGTTTTAAGGGTTTAGAGGCGGAAATTCTGTGTTTTCAGATTTTTCTGGTCAATTGTGCTACAAACCCGACTTACTTGTGAAATTTCATGATTCTACGACTTTTAGAAGTACCTTAGTTATTTGATGATGCGAAGTGAGTCAGTGACAAAAAAGCGCTTTTTCGGAATTTAATATTTCGAAAACTACTAAATACAGAAACGTGAAATCGTGGAACCTTAGTTCAGTTTGATCACACGAACATGTGTATAAAAGAAAAAATTCTATATCTCTTCCTAAAACGACGTTATGAGGGGGTGAAAAGTATGCCGAAATGGTTCAGGAAAAAGTAGCTTACGGCTTGTGCGAACTTGGCGGACGCACTGCCGTGCTCCCAGATAGGTGAAAATTGGCAGTCGCTACTCGCCATGTGACGAATAAAGTTGTAAAAGTGGCAATTAAAAAATCTTATTGATCGCCAACTGAAATACAACTATTTTCATGGAAATATGCATCTCTACTTTGATTACAGCTAATTAGCAAACTGGTTAATTCTTTTTCCTACCAGATGCAAGCAGATTTAGCTTTATTTTCAATATTTCACCATGTTCTCGCTCTTCAGGTGGACTATTTTTCAAAAAATACAGTTTTATTCTGCAAAATATATTCATCAGCTTTGATTCCACATGCATTTCAAATAATTTATTCCCTTTTTTTTTTTTTTTTTACCAGATGCAAATGCAAGTGGACAGGGTTGGCAAGTTTTTGACGCATGACGGTTTTTAAAGGATTTTACCATGGTTTTTACCGTCATGTCAAAAACCTCTTTGTCAAAAATGTCAAAAACCTATTTTTTAGTAGTAGTTTGTTTTTACATTTTTTTTTTCATTCTGTCTTTAGTATTAAGTTTCACATGAGATATTCAATATCAAAAAGACTCTAAAGTATATTCATCCATCCGAGAAAAACAAAAAAAAATTGCATTAGAATATGCATATACATCTCTGTTAGAAGATCTCTACAATAATCTTAAGCCATTTGGCATATTCTATAAAAATTATATTTTTTGAAGAAATTCTATAACCCATAAAGTATAAGATTAAAAAAATGTGTATAATTTTGACAGAATGTAGTACACTGTTTAAAATTAAATAGCTTTTTCAGAAATTTCCTCAGAAGTAAGTTTTCTTAAAGTATTAAATCCAAATTGTTCATTGATTCTTTTTATTTCTAAATAGCAATAAATGAAATAAAATATATTTTAATAGTTGAGAATTACATACATATCTTTTGGGAGAAAGGAATAAGACTTGTTCTTCAAAATTAAATCTTGTAGAGATTAAAATTTGCAAATCAATATTAAACCTTAAACCATGTAAAAACTCAATTTTTAATTATATTTTTGTTAAGTAGTTTATTTTAGTCTTATTATTTCCTTAAACTAACTAAATAAGTAGATAAATATTATTTTTACACAGAAATGTAGATCCCTAAAGATCCATTAATTAAAAAGTTAACCACATTAAAAAATAAATAAAACATTTTAGAATCTCTCTAAATTAATAATTTTAAAATGTAAAAGATTTTTACTCATAGTCATATGCATGTAATAAAAATATGCAATGTGTTATTTCTTTCAATTCACTTCATATAATGCCTAAATAATTTTAAGTAAAATGTATACAGGACATAAAGTTTGTCTTTATGGTAGCTTTAATAAATTTCATTTTAATCCCCTTTGTGGCGAGCGTCTTTTACAGAATTTTTAATCTTTTATCCACCAGTATTTTGAAACAAAAACTTTTTACTACATGAATCGAGAAAATGCCTTGATTAAATAAGGCAAAATTTACAATAAAAAATAACTGGTAGGAATAATCACAAGCGTATATGTGAAGCTCGTCCCCAAGGCGTTAAAAATATTTCATGACTATTCAAGTATAAAATTGTATCTAAAAATATAGATGCTGGAATGGTCTGTCTATAAGGTTAATCAGGGTGGGTTCTTTCGACTTTTCGTAAATGTTTCAGAAAATTTTTAATTTTTATCTGAAAAAAAAAAAAAAAAACGACTTTTGCCGTTTTTTTCTTACTGGCAGCGAAAAAATGCACCAAACGAGACATATTGCGCCAGAATTGCATTTTCTCTGCGATTCTTTGACAAAATGTGCGTTTTCTTCGCGATCTTTTGACAGAATTCTCGTATTTTCCTCGACCTTTTGACGGAATTCGCGTATTTTCATCGATCTTTTGACGAAAATCGCATTTTTTTCCGCCTTCCTTTGATGAAATTCACGTTTTTTCCGCGATCATTTGACGAAATTCACGTTTTTTTTTTTCGTGATCCTTTGACGAAATTCGCTTTTTTTTTTGCAGCCTTTTGAATATTCACGTTTTTTTTTTTCCCCGCTATCCTTTAAACTAAATTCATGTTTTTTCTGCGACCCTTTCACGAAATTTGCATTTTTCTGCGATCCTTTGTCGAAATTCATTTTTTTCTTCACGATCTTTTGCGAAATTCTCGTTTTTTCCGCGATCTCTGGATGAAATTCGCGTTTTTCTGTGATCTTTTGGCGAATTTTGCGTTTTTTCTGCGATCTTTTGACGAAATTCGTGTTTTTCCAGCAATCTTTTGACGAAATTTGCGTTTTTCCCACAATTTTTTAACGAAATTCGCATTTTTCGCACGACCTTTTGACAAAATTCATGCTTCTCCCGCTTTTTTTTGACGAAATGCGTGTTTTTTTCCACGATCTTTTGTCAAAATTCGTGTTTTTCCAGCAGCCATTTGACGAAATCCACATTTATTTCGAACCCTTTGTTAAAATTTGTGTTTTTACCTGTTTTGTGCAAAATAGGATTTCGCGCACGGACTTTTAGTTTTTTACCAAATTTTAGCTTATGCGTATTTTCAGACTTTTTGTTCTTTACCCACTCTCATGCCTGGTTAATATATATTTACGCTAAAGATAACAATAAAAAACTATAGTGCATAGATATATAAATTATTATTCTATTATGTTTTTTCTTAAATATTATTTTGTTGTGTTAAATTTTAAGTCTAAGAGCTTTTGCCTGAAATCAGGTCCTACAGGTTTGTATAAAAATTTGATTAATTTAAAATTTTAAGATTCTGCTTATTGAAGTGAAAATGAAAATCACCATAACTGCATTTATGAAATATATAAGATATGCATTTTAAAATATCATATCTAAAAATATTCAAATTTATACAATGACCACAGTCCATGCTTGACATCTATTGTCACATTATATAACAGCATTTTTGCATCTCTAAAATAATTTTAATGTATTTTATTAAAAATATATATTGAATATTATTTAATAATTATAATAACCTTTTATATCATTTAATATTAATGTTCATTGCAGTCAGTAGAATCTATATTAGTGGAGATTATGACAAATATTGTTCTTTCCTTTATTCTTGTATTTTTTAATTTTTCCCATTTAGGAAATTCTCTCCTTTAAAATAAATTTAACAAAGTAATTGTGAATAATAATATCAAGAATAACAAAGAAAAATCAATCTAAAAATGTATGGTATGCTACACTTACACTATAAATTGGAGGAAAATCGAAAATGATAGGTTTTTGATGGAATAAACCGGTAAAAACCATGTTTTTACCACTGTCATGTCAAAAACCACTTTTTGACGTCAAAAACCAACCCTGCAAGTGGATTTTAACTCTCTCGGGTCTGGGGTACTATTAATAGTACATGTCTTTTCATCAATCCCAGTGGCAGAAAGTTATTGTTGTGTCTGCGACAGCAATTTAGTGGGATGAAAATTGTCTGTGGTAGTAGCATGTTTCAATTTTCTTATGTACATTAGAAACGTTGAAAAAAGTAGGGTTCTAACTGATGATTAACATTATAAAAATACAACTACATTTTAATTATAATATAACCTAATTAAGATTTAAAAAAAAATTTTACAAAAAAAAAATAATAATAATAATAAACTTTAAGTGGTTCGTGTTTTTTCCACATTCCTTAAGCGAAAATCGCTTTTTTACCTCGATCCTTTAATGAAATTCGCGTTTTTTCCCGCGATTCTTTGACGGGATTTGCTTTCTTCGCCGATCCTTTGACGAAAAAAATTTTTTCCGCTATCCCTTGGTGAAATTCATGTTCTCTCCACCATTCTTTAACGAAATTTGCATTTCTTTCATGATCCTTTGATGAAAGTTGCGTTTTTCCCCCGATCCGTTGAAAAATCGCGTTTTTCCCGTGGTTCTTTAACGGAATTTGATTTGTTTTTTGTGATCCTTTGAGGAATTTTTTTTTTTTTTTTCAAGTTTCTTAGGCAAAATTTGCTTTTTCTCCCGCGATTCTTTGATGAAATTCACTCTATTTTCGCGATTCTTTGACCAAATTCACTTTTTTCGCGATTTTTTGATGAAATTCGCATTCTTTCTGCGATTTTTTGAATAAATGCGAATTTTTTCAGCGATTCTTTGACTAAATTTGCGTTCTATCTGCAATTCTTTAATGAAATTTGTGTTTGTCCATGATCCTTTGATGACATTTGTGTTGTTTTCGCAAACCTTTGATGAAAATTCGCGCTTATCTCACGAAATTAGCGCTTTTCCGCGATTCTTTGACGAAATTTGCGCTTTTTCCGCGATGATGATAAAATTGACGATTTTTTCTGCAAACGATTGACGAAGATTTTTTTTCGGCGACCATTTGTCAAAATTCGCGATATTCTTTTTAGTCTGCGACGCCCGTCGCAGTGTTGCGCACATTCTGCCACGGAGTCATCAAGTATTATTTTGTCTTAATAATTACTTTTGTTACTATCTGCATATAGTAATGATAGTATATGGCTATGCCTTTCTTATTACGATTTCCTTTATGTTTGGACATTTAGTAATAAAAGTTTTCTTAATTCTCTTTCTTTCCTTTATTTTACACATATATTTCACTCTTTAAATTTAAAATATAGGTTACTTTTCTGAACAAATCATGTGTGATAAAACACAAAAAAAAACATTTGAAAGTTGTAATATCTATTAAACCCTTGTTGTAATACAATATTTTCCAAACGTCTCCAAAAACTTTTCCTTAACCTATTATCATATAAATACAGACCTGCCAACCTTTGAAAATGAGAAATCGTAGCACCCAAAATTCAAATTAATCTAGAGGTTGGTTGGTTGGTTGGTGATTTTTACGCTGCAAATCGGGAGCTGATTGCTTTTGGTTCGGGCCGAATTTAGATTCCTGCAGGTTGGGTTAACCTGATTTTTCAAAAGTTAGTTCTTTATATTCTTTCTGATTAAAAACTATATGTATCATAACAATAAACATAAAGATTTTTGTCTGCGTGCGATGTTTTCTGAAGAGAGCACAGAACTGGGGTGATTCTGAGTAAAAAAAAATCAGAAATTGACAGAAAATTTTCTGTAAGGAGTGTGTGTGTGTGTGGGGGGGGGGGGGGGGGGGGATTACAATCTAATTATGCATTTTTTTCGCGCCCTTTTCACAAAATTCGCGTTTTTTTCCGCGATACTTTGGCGAAATTTACTTTTTTCTGCGATTCTTTGGCCAAATTCGTGTTTTTTCCGCGATTCTTTGGCCAAATTCGTGTTTTTTCCGCGATCCTTTGATGAAATTTATGGGGTTTTTTCGCGATTATTTGAAGAAATTTGCGTTTTCCCGCGATCCTTCGACCAAATTCGCGTTTTCCCCGCGATCTTTGACGAATTTTGGGTTTTTTTCGCGATTCTTTGAGGAAACTTGGATTTTTTTCCGCATTCCTTTGACGAAATTTCCGTTTTTCTACAATCCTTTGATGAAATTAGCATTTTTTTGCGATCCTTTGACGAAATTCGCGTTCTTTCCGCGATCCTTTGATGAAATTTGGATATTTTTTCTGTGAGCCTTTGACCAAATTTGGATATTTTTCCTGTGAGCCTTTGACAAAAGTTGCCTTTTTCCGGCGATCCTTTGACGAGATTTGCGTTTTTTGCAACCCTTGGAACAATGCGTTTTTTGCAATCCCTTGGAACAATGCGTTTTTTTCGCGATCCTTTGACGAAATTCGTGTTTTTTCGTGATTCTTTGAAGAAATTTGCGTTTTTTCGCGATCCTTTGAAGAATTTGCCTTTTTCCGCGATTCATTCACGAAATTTTCGCTTTATCACGATACTCTGACGAAATTCGCGTTTTTCTGCAATCCTTTGATGAAATTGGCATTTTTTTCTGCGAACAATTGACAAAATTGGTTATTTTCGGCGTGTGTTTTATTCGAAGAAATTCGTAGTTTTTGAACAATTTTCGTAGCATCGTTGTTGTTAGCTCCAAATCGTAGAAACTACGATTTTTTCGTAGCAGTTGGCAGGTCTGTAAATATGAATTGAATAGTACACAAAATAAGTACATTTGTTAGAATTCAGACAATGAAAATCTTTAAACTTCAGTAAATGTATTTGCATAGCTACGATTAACATTATTAAAATTAAAGTAATTTTGTTTTCAAAATTGAAAAAAAATCTGACCCGAAAAGATTAAGGATATTGCAATATCTTCAATATGCAAGATCAGTTAGATTATTTTTCTTCAAGAGATGCTGTTCAATCCTGCGAAATACACTCACCAGCTTAGATTTCAACTGTAGGTAATGTGTGTAGTATGTTAACAACACATTTACTTATTAAATAAAATCAAAATAACATTTTATTATGCTTTATTTGATTGGTTTTTTTTTTATCATTATTATTGTATACACCTAGCAGGGGCACCATTTCAGAATTTTCTTGGGGGGGGGGGGGGGGGCAAGCATTTTTTGAGGGATTCTATATAGCTAAGGGTAGTATCCAGGGGGCCTAACCCCCCCCCCCCCCCCCCCGTATGAGAAACGTTTACTGACTTATGCTTACAATAACAGTAAAAACTTTGAATAAGGAAACTCAGAACCAATGAATTATTTTGTTTTAAACAAGTTTCCGTCTTAGAAGGTAATTTTTTAATATAATGGACATGATTTTTTTTTATTTTTAGACAGGATTCTATTATAGACAGGTTTCATTTTTACAAGAATCTTCACTGACTGTTAAACCATCCGCTCTATAATATAGCTCTGAAAAGAAATGTATTAGAGTAAAACTTGTGAAAACGAAACCTGCGTATAACAGATTTCTTTCTAGAAGGGGAAAAAAATCAAATTTCGTTGAAAAAACATCATACAATTATACTTGCTAAGACGGAGACCTGTTTAAATGGAGCTTTTTTCTAGTCCCTTTCGAAATTTTACATACAGGGGCACCATTTCACGAGTCTCCTGACGAAGAAGAAGGAAAATTTTTCTTTGAGGAATAGGGAACTTGGAAAATTGCACAACTTGCAGAACTGCACAAATCACACAGAAAGAAAATCTCGCACAATAAAAAATGCTCTACGTGATTTTGTCTCCATAACTTCTTTCACAAGCATGTGATTATTCCACAATTTTTTTTAATTTTCATGAAAGTCCGAGATTTTTCTTTCTTACAAAATCAGCAAAATCAATTAGTTAATGGGTCGCAGAAAGAAATCGCGAATCTTGGAAATTTTGAAAAAATAAAATCTCCAAAATGGTCACTTAAAAATTGCTAATTTCTTCAAACGACCATGGAAAATATCGCTTCATCAGAGATAGCGAAAAGAAATACAGATTTCGTCAAATGATTGCACAAACAGAAATCTTGAATTTCGTAAAAGGATTGCAAAGAAAATCGCGAATTTCGTAAAAGGATTGTGCAAAAAATCGCGAATTTCGTCAAAAGATTGTGCAAAAAAATCACGAAAATTTAGTCGAACAATCGCGCAATAAAATCGAGGAGAAATTCGTCAAATGATCACGCGTAATAAGATTCAAAATTTTGTCTAACTCTTGCGCAAAAAAATCACAAACATTAGTCGGTGGCAGAAACAAAATCACGAATTTCAATAAATGACAGTGATAAGGAATCGTGAATTTTGTTAAAAAAATTACGAAAACAAATATCGAATTTTGTCAGTTGGTCGCGGTAAATATTGTGAATTTCGGCAAGTGCTCGCGCGAAAAAAATCCATTTCATATAACGTTTGCAGAAAAAAAAATATATTTTCAGATAAAAAACTACTTATTTGAACATAAATGAATACTATGTATATATCTTCATTTTTCTACAGAAAAGGTAAAATTTATAATCAATATTCATATAAAAAGCACAAATAAATGCACAAGAATTACTTTCATGTGCATCTATATAATTTCAAATTATTTAAAATACATTAGAAAAACCCAGGCCGTTTTCAGTCATCACAAGACTGTCATCAGTGTGGTTTAAATGTTATTATTTTCTTTGCACTTATTCGAGATTTGGCTAGAAGAAAATCATTGTGATTGTTGTGTCAACGATTTTGACGAGTTTTTCCATGATCAATTTGCACACAGCTGAGAAGCAACTGATAAAAAAAAAAATTTCACATGTATTTTTAAAATTAACCAAAGTATTCATTAAAGATATATGTCTCACCTTGAGGTAGTTCGAATAGTAAGCCTTTAGGAATTTTTTTTGATAATTATTAATTTCTATGCATAAGCATTTATTTAATGCATATGTTTTTTGCAATCAAATCTGATAAGTTATTTTAAAGTTTGAGCAATATTGTAATGTTGGTTTGAGTCTGACATTTGTTAGGGGTGCACTGAATATTCGATATCTATTCGGTATTCGGCCATACTACCGAATATTCGGTTTAGCCGAATATTCGGTTTAGCCGAATATCAAACTATTCGCCCAAACCAAATACATAAAAAACCTCTTTAAAATATTTTTTAAGACGTTACACAACTTCTACTTTTAACTGTCAATTAATAAAGATATTCAGAATAATTAGAATCTTTAAATAAAAGAGAATGATTTTATATTATTTATTTGTTGTTTTAAAAATGTCATTTAAAAAAATTAACCAAAAATGACACGTCATTTGTTCACAGGAATTATTAAATGTAGAAATGCAAGTTACTGAGCATTGTCTGGTAAATAATCCGTTTCTTGCTTTTTCGCAAACAGGGTGTTTCTAAACAAAATGGAAGAAAATTTTAGGGGTAATAATAGGCATCAAAACAGGCAATATTTTGTCCAGTAAATCAGGATCACAATTCACTTATTCAGTCAAAAATACAGTGTATCCTCAAGCCAAACTTTAATTTTCTTTTGTTACTTTAACAATAATGAAAGTATTGTAACTATATTGTCAACAGAGTTACTTTAATTTCTGTGAAATATAATACCATGACGAGAAGTGCTGGAAATAGCAACCATTCATACCTAAACAGCACTGAGCTAGACATTATTTTATTAAGAATGCATCTAACAATACTTATACTGTATGTACCACTGGCCAAAATCCAGTCTCTTCCAAGGATATCATAACATTCTATACAAGCAAATTAATGTGATGCAAATTTCACTAAAATAACTTCATTTTTATACAGTTATAAATGAAAATTCTGCTACAGCTTGTACACCTTTCATTTTTGATGAAAGAAGTGGAATGATATGTTGCTTCTTGTTCAATATAAAAGAATTCTTTTCATTTGTTTGAATTAATTGAAGAAGGCATGGAATTTAAATTTTGTTATCTAAAACCATCCTCTTCTTAAATAATAACTCAAAACGTACTTTTTTTAGTACAAAATTTACTTATAAAAATAGTCTTGTTTGTCAAAATAGAAGTATCTGTGCTAACTATTATATAAAATTGTTTAAAATTTAACTTTTTAACGTTAAACACTTACATATAAAAGTATTTGGCCAGCCGAATAGATACTATTCGGCTGGCCTAATATTCGGTATTCGGTCTAACAGTTACTATTCGGCTGGCCGAATATTCGGTATTCGGTTTTCCTGCAGGCCAACTATTCGTTATTCGGTCAAAATCACTATTCGGTGCATCTCTGCATTTGATGGTTGATAATTTTTCTGAAATATCAAATTCCTTGGGAGGGGGCGGGGGCTATTGCCCCACCCAGCCCCGCTCAAATGACACCTCCCTGGCACCTAGCTGTTGAAATTTTGATTTTTGAAAAATAATTAGTTATTTTTTATATGAAAAAAGTAACAGTAATTTGATTGATAATTATGCTTATGAACATATACAAATAATCCAAAAATATATTTAAAAAAAAATTAACATAACAGATTTTGTGGTTTTAAAGTAATTTTCTTGAATTTCGACTGCTTCCCTATTCTTATTGTGAATAGTTGGCTGGTATAAAACTCTGATTTATAGAAAAATATGTATATATACAATGATTATAGTTTATCTAGATTGTCAAGAAAGTTTAGAACAACATTATAGTGGCCACTAATGAAACTGGGTCTATCGGCCCCTGGCTACTAACTCAATTTAGCAGTTTTCACCAATAGAAATGATATTTAAAAAAACAACAAAAAAAAAATTAAACAAAGAAAACCCCTGCTTTAGACCAAATAAGCTGATTTTTGGAGAGTTAGAAAAAAAAAAAAAAAAAAAAAAAAAAAGTTTTTTGCAAACACTAGTTTTTTCATAAAGATATAATGAACCTGACAAAGGTTTAAATTGTAAACAGAACAGCCAAAAAATGCTTTGTTTTTCTCTCGTGCGAACACTGCTATAAAAAGAAAAGTATGTTTCTTTAAATCAAGAAAGAATTAATATTGTAAAAATACCTTCTAAGCATTTTTCTAATTCCCTAATTTCTTCATAAGCTTTAGCTCTCCTATATAAAGCTTTAACATAGTTCTTATTGAGTTCAAGAGCTTTTGATGTATCACTTATTACTGCTTGATAATTTTTCTAGAAAAGAAAAAGAAATGTTTAAAAAATTGCTAAAATAACCAGCATCACAGTAATCATACTCCTTTAGAGTAAAATTACGAACAAAATACTAATATGAATTTCAAACATTTTTATTCAAAAGTCTTTATGTATGCACTTGTATAATATGAAGCTTAAAGAATAATTTTAACAAATAGCAATAATAATAAAAGAATCAATAAAAGAATCCACACAACATTTTCTTATTAGCTGTTACAACACTTTATTTTAAAGTATAAATATAAGGATTTAGAAAAAAATAAAATAAAAATAGGAAGGGTAGATATAAATTTTACATCTTCATTCTAATAATTTAGAATCAACTGATTTAGAGTAATAAATGAGCAATATGATTAAGATTAACGAAAAAAATCATGCAAAAGGTTAAGTCTTTAAAAGCTAACATCCTCATTCCCCAGTATGAATAAGTTATTAACTCTCTTAATTAAAAAAAAAAAAAAAAAAATGCTGAAAATAAGCTGAATATCCAGAAATAAAGTTTTATAGTAGTATTATTGGAAGACAATACTGAATCAGTGTATAAATTCTATCCATTTTACTTCATAAAAATAAAACTTATAGAAAAAGGATCATACACTCCTCTTATTTTAAAGGTAGGTAATATATTTTTTTTTCTCTCTGTTGGAAAAATAGGCAATGTTTCATAAGGGAAAAATACAAAGAAAAGTAACTGAAAATGATATTAAAAAAATTTTAGGTATGTTTTAACAATGTTAATAATTACATTTTAACAAAAAGTATGAGCAATTTGTTGTTCTTGTTATATGAGACAACATTCACATAACAAGTACTGTGGAAAATTTATTTCTAATTCTTTATTTAACATCAATCAACATACTTTTTCACAATGCAGAATAAACTATTATGTGGCACAGGAAACCATTTCCTGTAACTGACACCAAACTTAGATAAAATATAAAACTGTCTGCAAACTCAAATAATTTCTTAAAAATTTTCTGCAGAAAAACGCCACGCCCGTCCTAAGTCCTATATTGCCACTAACAGCAAAAGTGAAAAAATCCTCTTTCCAGTCCCTCACATTACATTAAATGCTCTCAATCCCCCCCCCCCCCCTCCAGTTTTCTGAATTAGACTTTATTGAAAAGAGGATAATGTTTACTAAGATATTAAAACCGAATTCCCCTTTCGAATGTAAAAAAGTCACTGCAAATCGCAGAGAAATGCTAAACAAGCACATAAACATTCGCTAAAATTTCCAACCAAATAAACTTTATTTAAAAAAGATCAACATTTAACATTTACTTTTCAACACAAAATTTATTTTTAATCTGTTAAATTAATCTGCAAATCCTAAAATAATCTGCAGCACCTGCTTCGGTGCTGCACTGTTTCTGCTACTGGCCCTGGCAAAAAAAAAAAAAAAAAAAAAAAACATTGTACCTGCCGTTCTGGCATAAGCCCTGCACTTCCAATACTTTTAAGTTTTAAAAATATATATGCCAGGGCGCTTCTTCCATGGTATATGGCAAATAATTTCTAGATAGCTTTTTTATCTGCAGACCTTCTCACAAGTCTGCGACGGGCCTCGCACAGATTCTCCACCTGGGGTCTTAATAATTTTTTTTTATGAAAAATTTGTAAAAAAAAAAAAAAAAAACATCAGAACTGTCTGCAAACTTTGAAAATTTTCTGCGAACGGCGTTCGCGTGTTCGTCTATATTATCTGACTCTGACTGACACTATAATTTAAAAGATAAAAAATGAAAAATCCCTGCCGGCCCGGCCTACAGGCAGATTTCGAAGTTAAGTATACTAATTTCACCCAAGGGCGGATCTGGAGAGTCCTCAAGGGGGGGGCGATTTTAGAAATTTTGAAACTCCAATCTGATGCGCGGGTCGGGGCTAATTTTTTCACTGCGGGTCGTGTTACTTCTACTTTCTGCTGTGGGTCGGGTTTGGGTCCGGTTGACTTCTATTTTTTTGCTGCTGGTTGGATTAACTTATACTTTTTTGCTGTGGGTCGCGTTTGGGTCTGGTTGATTTCTATTTTTTGCTGTGGGTCGGATTAATTTCTACTTTTTTGCTATGGGCCGGGTTAACTTCTACTTTTTCGATGCGGGTCGGGTTTGTGCCCGGTTGACTTCTACTTTTCTGCTACAGGTCGGGTTGACTTTTACTTTTTAGCTGCGCCTAACGCGTTGGGTTTGGGGCAGATTGATATACATTGTATCCAGTTTGGGTCAGTTTCGGATTGGGTTTTCACTACTGCGACTTGCGAGAAGGGTTCGGGTTGACCCGTTTTTTTTAAAAGAAAGTCTAAGTATTTTTGAAGATAAAAACTATATGCAGTAAAATCTCCATAACAGACACGTCCAAATAATTATTTAGGAATACTTTTTAATCTCCAGAGTTATGTAAAAAATACTAATTTGGTATAAGACTGCTTGTCTCTGTATATCTAAGGTGAGTTGTAATTCAGTAAAGAATGCTTTGAAACTTATTAAAAAACACACCGGGTGTCCTTAAATAATTTTAAAATTTAGTACTTTTCGAATGGTGGCAGCTATTTAAAAAAATCTTGCAGGAGGGTTATGTAAGATGTCATGAGATTTTTTATTGTGATTCTTGATTTTACTGTATAATAGCAGCGATAGATGGCGCTGTAAACAATGGTCGTTAAGCCTACCTCCTTCGGGAACCGATTCAGCGCCTCTTGCTTCTAGTACAATCTTCGTTGCTATTTTAAACTAAAATCAAGAATCGCAGTTAAAAAAATTATCAGGGGTAGAGTAAAAAAGAAAAAAATTTCTGAAATTCAAAGAAAATTTTCTGAAAGGTTACAGCAGATGGGGGGATTCCCTTCTGGCACTAATTATTTTTGTTGCAGGTCGAGTTAGCTGTTTTGGATTCGGATCGATTTCAGGCTGAGTGTAGATTCCTGCAAGCTGGGTTTGGGTTAACTTGTTTTTTTTTTTTTTTTTTTTCAAAAATTAGTTCAGTATATTATTTCAAGTTAGAAATTATACCTATAATAATAAACGTATGTAAGTGTGCTGTTTTCTAAAGAGACCGCTGCTTTTTTCCAACGACTCTTTGATGAAATTCGCTCGTGTTCGATCCTTTGATGAAATTTACGTTTCTTCTGGAACCCTTTGACGAAATTAGTGTAATTTTGCAGACCTTTGGTAAAATTCGCGTTTTTTTCCGTGACGCTTCTACAAAATTTTCAGCGATCCTTTGGCTAAATTCACGTTTTTAAAGCGATTCTTTGACAAAATTCGTTTTTTTTTTCCACGATTCTATGAAGGAATTCGTGTTTTCTCCACGATCCTTTGATGAAATTCGCGGAGTTTTTTTTTCGAGGAGATTTGACAAAATACGCGTTTTCTCCGCGACCCTTTAACGAAATTCGAGTTCTTTTCCGCTGTCTTTTGAAGAAATTCGCGTTTTCTGTGATCATTTGAAGGATTTCGCATGTTTTCCGTGGCTCCCTGATCAAATTCACGTTTTTTTCTGTGATCATTCGGCGAAATTGAAGTTATTTTCTGCGAAGGATTGACGAAATAGATTTTTTATGGAGACCATTTATCAAAATTTGCGATTATTTGTATGTCCGAATTTTCGGATAGGTGAATTTTCTAAATTTTTGGAAACAAATGCCTTAACTCTGGAGCTGCGTATTATTATTATTATTATTATTTTTTTTTTAAATCAAAATAGGTTAAAAAATCGCGCATATTTTTTATTACACATTTCAA
The DNA here is from genome assembly GCA_963932465.1 of Maratus speciosus. Classification (NCBI taxonomy): domain Eukaryota; kingdom Metazoa; phylum Arthropoda; class Arachnida; order Araneae; family Salticidae; genus Maratus; species Maratus speciosus. Next base: position 121,334,406 of record OZ010786.1, read on the forward strand.
ATCTGCACACATTTTAGAGTAAAATATGTCCCAAAATCTTTGTGAAACAGGTTTTTTTTTAATAGAATTAGATCATAAAAAAATATCCCTGCCGGCCCGGCCTACAGGCAGAGGTAGATTTCGAAGTTAAGTATACTAATTTCACCAACAAAAACTAAATCATTATTAGATATAAATCCACTTTAACAGTTTTATCTGTCTGCTTTTAACGAGTTTTTCTTTCCTTTTTATAAAATAGCTGGTTTTATCAGAATCATGTTAAGGCGATATTAAAAAAATATTTTTCCATACTCAACAACTTGAAATTTTCTGGCACATTTTAAGATTAATTTTTAATAAAAAAAAAAAATATGAAACATGTCTGACGTAATTTTTTAAAAGATTTATAAGCGACCTGTGTTTTTATTTTTCTTTCAACTAATTAAAACTTGATTAATAAACAATTATTTTCTCAGTAGGGCAATATTTTTCGTTTCTAACACAATCGCTTCGGGAAATTCTGTTCAAAATGCCCACTTTGACATCATTTCTTGAAATATATTCTGCCTCTATGAAAAAATCGATCATTACTGTACATTATATAGTTTCTGACATGAGAATCTAGCAATTGGATGCGTTTGAGAGCAAAAATGAACGTAAAAATGAGTAAGAAAATAGACAGTTTGGATTTGAATGCACCCATAATAAGATGATTTTTTTCTTCAACCGCTATGTACTTTTAATTTGTTTTTGCTTTAAGAATTGGCCCGATCAAAAACTTGTCTATAGAAATGTTGAAGACAATATAAAGAAGATATATGATAAATTCATGGAGATTTTATATCTTGTGAATTGACGGAGTTATGAAAAGTTTTCTTCTTCAACCCCCTTTTTTGTTTTCGTTTTTAATTTTTTTGCGGTACGAATTGGTCCTATCAAAAACTTGTGAATATAAAAGTTGTAGATAATATTAAGGAGATGTATAATAAAATTATTGGATCTGATATCTTGAGAATTGACGAAGTAAGGAATTTTTTTTCTCCCAAAAACCCTATTTTTTGCGCCCCTTGAGCCTATTTTAAATTTTATCAAAAATCTGTGATGCATGAATTTTTGGCGCTATTTTTAAAAGTAATAAAAACTTTAAACTGATTTGATATGTACAAAAATTAAGAAGTTGTGGGTTTTTTACGGTTTTCACAAAACCGCTCCCTATTTCCATCCCCTCGGTCCGATTTTGCCCATTAACGAACTTGACCGAGATTTTATGTCCCTTGATTTTATGTATCAGATTGGAAGAGATTTGTGCAGAATTGCGGAAGTTATCGTGTCCAGAAGAAAGTGATAACACAATTGCTTCGGGAAATTCCGTTCAAAATGCCCACTTTGACAATTTTTTTGAAATATATTCTGCCTCTATCAAAAAATCGATCATTGCGGTACATTATATAGTTTCTGAATAAGCGAATCTACCAATTAAATGCGTTTGAGAGCAAAAGTGAATTTAAAAATGAGTCAGAAAATAAGCAGTTTGGATTTAAGTGCATCCTTAATGCAATGATTTTTCCAACACAATCCCCTTCGGGAAATTCGGTTCAAAATGCCCACTTTAACAGTATTTTTTAAAATATATTCTGACTCTATCAAAAAATCGACCATTACGGTACATTATATAGTTTCTGAGTAAGAAAACGTACCAATTGGAAGCCTCTGAGAGCAAAAATGAATTGTAAAATGAGTCAGAAAATACGCAGTTTGGATTTGAATATACTTAGATGATTTTTTTCTTCAACCGCTATGTATTTTTAATTTGTTTTTGCTGTAAGAATTGGTCCTATCCAAAACTTGTCTATATAGATGTTGTAGACAGTATTAAGAAGATATATGATAAATTCATGGGGATTTTATATCTTTTGAATTGAAGGAGTTATGGATTTTTTACTTCTTCAAACCCCCTTTTTGTTTTCGTTTTTAATTTTTTTTTTTTTTTTTTTTTGCGGTACGAATTGGTCCTATGAAAAACTTGTGAATATAAAAGTTGTAGATAATATTAAGGAGATTTATAATAAAATTAATTGGAATTGATATCTTGAGAATTGACGAAGTTATGAATTTTTTTCTCCCAAAAACCCTGTTTTTTGCGCCCCTTGAGCCCATTTTTAACTTTATCAAATATCTGTGATACATAAATTTTTGGCCCTATTTTTAGAAGTAATAAAAACTTTAAACTGATTTGATATGTACAAAAATTAAGAAGTTATGGGGGGTTTTCGGTTTTCACAAAACCCCTCCCTATTTCCATCTCCTTGGTCCGATTTTGCCCATTAACGAACTTGACCGAGATTTTATGCCCTTTGATTTTATGTATCAGTTTGGAAGAGATTGGTGCAGAATTACGAAAGTTATCGTGTCCAGAAGAAAGTGATATATATATATATATATATATATATAAAGTTTTTTACTGAGGGTGGTTTTGGGTTCTAGGAGTCATGATCGGTGTAGATCTGCAAAAATATTTCAGAAATTCCACCATAGGAACGATCCCAATAGGTAGTATTTCATACGAAATCTACCTAAAAAGATTTGCTGCGGAAATTGCGGGTTGCGCAAATTTTGCCACTTTTACGTTGGCCGTGAAATCGCGGGTTCCGCAGCGAGAGGGTTAAATTTTCGGAAAATTTGGAACATAATCACCCCTGTTCCCGACATCTATAACCCTCCTGCAAGTATTTTTTAATATCTGTCACCATTTGCAATTTATTGAATTTTAAAATCAGTCAGTCCATTTTAGGACACCCGGTATATTCAGTAGTTATGGGATGATGGCTGAAATTAAGCATTAAAAAAAAAAAGTTAAGCTGGCTTCGATATGTCAGTTAGAGGTTTACCTGGGCTGAAGTTATCAGGCCCAAGCCTAGGTCCAACCCACATAAAAAAAATAAAACTATTGGCCCCGCCCGGTATAAAAGTTAAAAAATGAACTCCTGCCCTGCCTGCATTTTGCAATTAAAATTATTCATAAAGTACACTTGCTTATGCTTATATTTTATTTTCAGATTATGTTCGAAATTCATGAATAGAGAAAAACAACAATATTAATGACTATAACTAGGGATGCACCGGATATTGATTTTGCCGGATATCCGAAGCTCCTTCGTCTGCCGGATTCGGATATCCGGCCGGATATCCGATCGGATATCCGGCCCTAGATATGTTTTTAGTTATATATTGAATTATTTCTCTATATAATGTCATTTCAAAACAATAAATTACAAACATGTTTCACACATCATTGAAACATTTTAAATGTATTGAAATATAATTTACAAAAACTATATCTCTTTGAATATCATGGCTTGAATTCAAGTTTTCCCAAGAGGGGAGTTTCGTACCCAAAATTTATAAATGCAGGGGAGTTGAACTGTTAGAAAGGAAAAAAAAATCTTTACACTCCGTTATTTTTTATGTGCTACTTAAAGAATTACATTTATACAGACATGACAAAATACCATTGAAACAATTTAAATTAACAACTCAAGATAATTATTCAAAATTTTTATTTTATTAAAACAAAGGAACAGAATCAAGCTTTATATATACCATGTCCAGGGCTTGAATTTCAGGGCGGGATGGCGGGATTCGCGCCCAGAATTTGGAAGTCCCGCGCAAAATAATATCGTGGGCGGGAGACTCCCGTCCAAAAAATCTCACTATTTTCTGAAAATTTTGCATTTTGAAATTACAATCAACTCCCGCGAACGCCTTGCAAATTTCCCGATATTTTCGCGCGACTGATTGGCACATTTTGTGTTTTTTTTTTTTTTTTTTTTTTTTTTTTTTTTTTTTTTTTCTTTTTATACTGCGAAAGATCGTTGAAATTCGCGAATTTTCCATGCGACCGATAGACAAATTTCATTATTTTTTTCTCGCGATCGGTTGACAAGTGTCCGCAACCGATTGGCGAATTCAGGGGTGATTCTGTTACAAATTTACCGAAAATTATGAAAAATTGGTCATCAGTTCAACAGAAAAATATCGCGAATTTCGACAAATGAATGCCGAAAAAATCAATTTCGTCAATCGATCGAGGAAAAAATCGCTAATTTCTTCGCAAAGGATTGCGAATAAAACACAAATTTTGTCAAAGGATCGCGGAAAAACGTTAATTTCGTCTGATCGCGGGAAAAAACTCGAAATTCATCAAAGGATCGCAAAAAAAAAAAAACGCAAATTACATCAAAGGATAGCAAAAGAAAATCATAAATTTCGGCAAGGGATCGTGGAAAAAACATGTTTTTAGTGTTTAGTCAAACAGCCGCTGAAAAAAACCCGCAAATTTCATCAAAGAATCGCGAAAAAAAAAAAAAACGCGAATCTCATCAAAGAATCGCGAAAAAAACGCGAATTTCGTCAAAGGATCGCGAAAAAAACACACATTTTGTCAAAGGATCGCGAAAAAACGCGCATTTTGTCAAAGGATCGCGAAAAATCACGAATTTAATCCAGGGATCACGAAAAAACCCCACAAATTTCGTCAAAGAATCGAGCAAAAAACTCTTAATTTTGTGAAAAGATCGCAGAAAAACGGCTAAATTTGTCAAAAGATTGCGAAATAACAGCAAAATTCGTCAAAAGATCGCGAAATAACGGCAAATTCGTCAAAAGATCACAAAAACGCAAATTTCGTCAAAGGGGCACGAAAAAACACATATAGCTAGTGCTGGGAGTAATTCCCCCTTCCCTTCATCCCCTCTGTTGTAACCTTTCAGAAAATTTGCTGTCAGTTTCAGAATTTTTTTTTTTACCCATAATCACCCCTGTTTTCTTACTTTTTTAAATAAAAAAAATATTTTGCATCATTATTCTGAGTTGTTGATTTAAATTGCTTCAATGGTATTTTATCATTCCTGTATTAATGCAGACATCACAAAACAATTAATGTAAATCTTTAAAAAGCACGTAAAATAGCAGTGGGTTTTAGACTTTTTTCTCCCTCCCAAATAGGTCAACTCCCCTCCATTTATAAATGTTGGTAGGGAGACTCCCCTCCTGTGAAAAATTGAATTTCAAGCCCTGCATGTCTATTTTTCAATTTTCACCCAATGTTATGGGCAATTAACAATTGGGTTGCTAAATGAATTTCTTAATTTAGATTTTATTCCATTTTGCATACTTTAGCCTCTTTCAGAAGTTACACTTTTGACAAACAGTACAGAGCGATTTTATAACTTTAGAAATTATCGGAAACACATGGTTATGCTCTCTTAAAAAGTTTTAGAAAACTTTGTAAAATCTGATGTGCATTAATTTTTAACTTACATGAATAATGCACATCTGTGATGGTATGTCACTTCTGAACAAATTTTTTTATTATATCCTTAATGGAATTATAGTCAAAACTGTAATCACTGGTATTTTCGTTAATTGAACTATGTTCTACGCATTGGAATCTACGCTATGAAATCCATATCCAAAGTTTGAAAAGGGAATAGTCAATTGATTTCTTCTATTACACGAGAAAAGGTTGATTTCAAAAAGTCATGTCCTAATTTCTGTTAATTGCGAGAAACAACTAGTTTGTTTAAAAATAGCAAATAAAGCCTTTGTGCAACAATATTAAAAAGCAGAAAAACCAACGTTTAAAATGCACAAATAATATATGAAAAGCAGCAGACAGCTGTTTCAAATCAAGCTGTTCTGAAGAAGAATCTCGCTAGTAGATTTGAAACAGCTGTCTGCTGCTTTTCATATATTATTTGTGCATTTTAAACGTTGGTTTTTCTGCTTTTTAACTAGTTTGTTGTTTCTAATTATGTTTTTTTTAAGTTCATCAAAGTTTTTTTTTTTCATGTGCATCACAAGTGTAATCTCATTTTGTTTAGTGCTGACTATTGGCCAATTTGATAGAGCTTAGTCTCCAGTGGCCGTTGCTGCCCTTTTAGTTATTTCCTATTTTGGGCAGACAGGTAAAACATCGCAAAATACGTAAAACGGTCATAGAAAAAACATTGCTGATTTCGTCAATCATGGTGAAAATAAATAAAATAATTTGTCGATTGGTTGCGAGAAAAAAACTGAAGTTCATGGGAAATCGACAGTGGGAAAATATCACAAAATTCGTCAATCGATCATGGAAAACTATCGTGAAATTTACCAGTCCGTCACGAGCAAATACTGTGAAATTCCTCAGATGGTCGCAGAAAAAAAACTGCAAAATTTTTCAATCGGATGCAGAAAAACAATCGTTACTTTCATCAGTATGTCACAAGAACAAACAGGGAAATTTGCCAATCGGTCACAGAATAAAATTTCTAAATTTGTCAATTAATTGCGAAAAAAATTTATGAAATTCACCAATCTGTCTCCAGAAAAAAATCAAGAAATTCGTAGTCGGTCACGGAGAAAAATCGCAAAATTTTTTTGTCAGATGCAGAAAAACAAACATGAATTTTGTCAATTTGTTGTAAGAAGAAACTGTGAAATCTGCCAATTGATAGTGGAAAATATCACGAAGTTTGTCAGCCGGTCCTGAGACTTCATCATCGTTTTACAAAGAAACATTTTCGGAAAATGATTTTTTTGGAAACAGGAGTCTCCCGCCCCCAATATTCTTTAGGGCACGAATCCTACCATCCCATCTCGAAATTCAAGACATGTATCTGCCATTCAAGCCATGTAATGTATATTAATAATGTTGTATAAAAAATGTTATTTAAACATTAAAATATTCTGTTTATTTGTACAATGAAATGCTGATAATTGCTACTGGATTTGGATATGGGATTGAGTATATTGATAATTGCTAATAATTAATTTGTACAATGAAATGCTGATAATTTGTGTAACAAATTTTAACCAATTAAATATGCCTATAATTGTAGAGTATTTTCACAAAGAAATACATACATTCTTTTTATAATTTAAACATAAAATATCTACTAATATACCCATGATTAAAGAGTGATTTTCTCCAAATAAAGGTTTAGTTGATGCCTTTTTTCTGTTTTAATTATTTAATAGTGTTTTGCTTTGAATCACATTTAGTTTTATTTTAAGTTAAATTACTGTGATATTTATAAGTAAAAAGAAAATTACTTTTAATTTTAAATATTTTATTTATAATGAAGTTACAAACAGACTTGCATAAAACCAAAAACTTTCTGCGCACATAAATATTGGGTCAAAAACTTTCTGCAAATTTAATGTTTAATAAAATGACGTGTTATATTACTTTGACTGTATGAATTTTAAATAGTAGTTTTAAAATAATTACCGTTTAATTTAAAAATTAATTAATATTAATTACAGAATAATTATGTTGGCTAAAAAAATAATAAAACTAAAAATCCATGATGTGAAGGGGTGAATTTTTATCAGTTATTTTGTCAATGCATTTAGAAACAGCCCAATCCTTAATATTGTGACCTCTTCTCACAAAATGCAATAATGGACATTGCTTCTGAAACAACAGAATCACATTTTGTAAGGAGAGGCCCATTCTTAGGTATCATCATTAAAGAGACCGATGATTGCAGCCTTTAGACGAAATTCTCATTTTTTTCCGCGATCATTTGGCGAATTTTCCGTTTTTCCGCGATATTTTGACGACATTTGCATTTTTTTGACAAAATTCGCGTTTTTTTAGAGATCCTTTGACAAAATGCGCTTTTTTTCTCCTATCCTTAGACGAAATTTGCATTTTTTCGCGATCTTTTGACGAAATTCAAGCTTTTTTCACGAAATTCGCAATCCTTTGATGAAATTAGTTTTTTCCGCGGTTCTTTGCCGAAATTTTCATTTTTTTCATGATCTTTTGACAAAATTCGTGCTTTTTCTGCTATGCTTTTACGAAATTAGTTTTTTTCCTGCGCTTTTACACAAAATTTGCTTTTTTCTGCGATTCTTTGATAAAATTTGCTTTTTTTTCGCAATCCTTTGACGATATTCGTGTTTTTTCAGTGGCCTTTTGAGAAAATTCATTTTTTTTCGCGATCCCTTGACTAAATGCATGCTTTTTCCGCGGCCCTTTTACCAAATTTGTGTTTCTTTCGCGATCCTTTAACGAAATTAGTTTTTTTCCGCGATTCTTTTATGAAATTTGCGGGATTTTTTTCACGATCCTTTGACAAAATTCGCGCTTTTTCCGCTATGTTTTACGAAATTCATTTTTTTCGTGCACTTCTTTGATGTAATTTGCGTTTTTTCTGCTATTCTTTGACAAGAAATTTTTTTTGTCCACGATTATTCTTTAAAGAAATTAGCGTTTTTCCGCGGTCCTTTAACGAAATTCATTTTTTCCGTGATGCTTTGACAAAATTGGGTATTTTTTCTGCGAACGATTGACAGAATTGGTTTATTTTCAGCGATCATTTGTTGAAATCTGCAATATATTTCAGTGATTTTTTTTGTGTCTGAATTTTCGGACTGATGGGCGATTTTTTTTTTTTTTTTTTTTTAAATTTTCAGAACCGAATGCCTTAAATTTTCGGAAAATTCGGAACAGAATCACCCCTATCAAACAATAAATAAATCATACATAAAATTGGAGAACATTTTTAATTTTTCGGTATTTAAAAAAAAATACAAGAACAAAAACTACTTTTCTTTTCTAAGAAATTTTCCGCAAAGTTCCGAATTTTGCGGAAAATTTTCCGCGCACCGCGTGCGGGAGTGCGTCTATATTATACAACTCTGGTTACAAATATAACTAATTGGATGTGCCAATCCCAAAATTTTCTTCTATCTCATACGTCTTAATATTTCTAAAAGTAATTTTAAATGTTAATACTTCAATATTATTAGTTCAATATTATACCAACTTTGATTTTGATCTAAGATTTCTGCTCGTCAATTAATCAAAATAAGAATAAGTTAATCTCAATCATGATATTTATTAAAATCAATAAATTTTTTCGTTATTCTGTTGTACATCAGCTGATTGTGAATAGACAGCTTAGCAGGATGTGAAGTTCCCATGACTTCACGAGCCACCAATATACAGTACAAAAACTGCAAAAAATTGAGAAAATTTTACAAAAAACGCTGTCACAGTGACACCTTCTGGTAGAATATTTCCAAATTCAAGGAAAAACTGATGGCCATAGCCAAAAATATACACAAAAAATTGGTTCAATTCTATGCTTAGTTTCATACATTTTTCGATGGTAAAATAATGGAAATAACACAAAAATCATTATTATAGCACCCTCTTCCAGCAGACTATTTTCAAATTCAAGGAGGACCAGTTGGCCATAGCCAAAAACATACCCCTAAAAATTGGTTCAATTCTATGCATAACTTCATACAATTTTCGATGGTACATACAAGAATGAAAATGGCACAAAAATCATTGTTACAGCGCACCCTTCTGGTGGAATATTTCTAATTTAAAGGAGAACCTGCTGGACATAGCCAAAAACATACACAAAAAATTTTGTTCGATTATATGGATAACTTATTACATATTTAACAGACACTTCGACAGTACAATAATGAAAATGGCACAAAAATCGCAATTACAGCAGCACTCCTTTCTGACAGAATGCGTCCATATTGAAGAAGGACCTGCTGGCCACAGCCAAAAACATACACAAAAATTTGGTTCAATTCTATGCATAACTCCATACACTTTTTGATGGCACAAAAATCACGATTACAGTGCCCCCTTCCAGTGGAATGTTCCAATATTGAAGAAGGGCGAGCTGGCTATAGCCAAAAATATTCACAAAAAATTTGGTTCAATTCTATGCATAACTTCATACACTTTTTGATGGTATGATGACAGACAAACAGACATTTTGTATAAGCATGTTTTGGGATCTCTGACCCCTAAAACGTCTAAGCCCACCGAAAACCAGAAATCGAAAAAAATCTCAGTTACAATACTTTCTTCTATTGAAGATAGAAGAAAGTAAAAATAGGCCTGTTTAATTGTTAAACTAAAAGAGAGAAAGAAAATTAATAAAGTCATACTTTAATAAACAACTTCAGATTTTGTTTCACATTCTGAAAGTAAAGGTACAATTTTCTAAAAGATGTAAACATAAATTCTTAAATTTATTATAGAGAGTTCAAATACCAATGTTAGGAAAGCTGGTAATTCTTTAAACTTTTGGGAATTACCCTTTACTCATAAATAGTGGACTTACTTTCATGTTTTGCATTATAAACAAAAGTCGTTCGGCATTGTTTGGGTCAAACGATTTCTCTTATCCTTATATATTTGCTTTGTTACGCATTGCCGGATATCCGGCAGAGAAGTCGGATATCCGGTGATTGTGATTCGGATATCCGACGGTATTTCGGATATTGAAAAATCAGCCGGATGTGCCGGATATCGGATATTTGCCGGATATCCGTTGCATCCCTAACTATAACAATGACTATTTAGGCAATTATGTACGTAAACACTACGAATTAAAAAAATATGACTTAGACAATTACATTTAAATAAAAATCCAGTAAGATAATCAGTTTAGAATGAAAGAAACGGTTGATAAAAGAAAATCATAATTTAAAAGCTCTACAAAGTAAAAAAGTAAATTTTAAAAAATGCATCTCTGTAACTTATCAAATCAAATTAAATTTCTAAAGATTTCGCTAAACAAATGTACAAAACAAATATATTTTTTACGAATGACAAGTAAGTAAGATTGCAGACCAACTTGGGCTCGGGAGGAAGAATTTAGAGGAGTGCACGGGTCGTGGTCGGGCCAATAATGCTTATCATACGGGCTGAAACGGGCCAAATGTTTAGCTTTTATTCCGGGCCGAGCCCCGACCTGGAAATTTTGGCCAGTGCAGGCTTCTCGGAAAAATGGAGTCCAAGCCAGGTTCGATCTGGAGGAAAAAGAAGTCTGGCCCGACCCGAATCTGCAGGAAAAATTAAGATCCGGGTATGACCCGTCTCTAAAAGAGAAAAGACCTGACCCAGCCCGAGTCTCATGGATTTAAACTGGCGCGACCCGGGTCGGGTCGGACCAACTTGGGATTGGGCGGAAGAATTTAGAGGAGTTCACGGGTCGTGGTCGGACCAATAATGCTTATCATACGGGCTGACACGGACCGAATGTTTAGCTTTTATTCCGGGCCGAGCCCCGACCTGGAAATTTTGGCCAGTGCAGACCTCTAGGAAAAATGAAATCCAGGCCAGGCTCGATCTGGAGGAAAAAGAAGTCTGGCCCGACCCGAATCTGTAGAAAAAATTAAGATCAGGGCACGACCCGGTTCTAAAAGAGAAAAGACCTGACCCAGCCCGAATCTCGTGAATTTAAACTGGCGCGATCCGGGTCGGGCCAGTTTGCCAGAATGCTTATCATACGGGCTGACACGTACCGAATGTTTAGCTTTTATTCCGGGCCGAGCCCCGACCTGTAACTTTTGGCCGGTGCAGACCTCTAGGAAAAATGAAGTCCAGGCCAGGCACGGTCTCGAGGAAAAAGAAGTCTGGCCCGACACGGATCTGCAGAAAAAATTAAGATCAGGGCACGACCCGACTCTAAAAGAGAAAAGACCTGATCCAGCCCGAATCTCGTGAATTTAAACTGGCGCGACCCGGGTCGGGTCGCGCCGGGTTCGAGCTCCGCCCCAAGTCATTTTCCGTGAGAATGCATAATGTTGTTTTACAAACCCTTTATTAGCCCAAGGGGGGGGCGATCGCCCCTTCGCCCCCCCCTTAGATCCGCCATTGATTTCACCAATAAAAACTAAATCATTATTAGATATAAATCCACTTTAACAGTTTTGTCTGTCTGCTTTTGACGAGTTTTTATTTCATTTTTATATAATATCTGGTTTTATCAGAATCATGTTAAGGCGGTATTAAAAAAAAATACTTTTCCACGCTCAACAACTCGAAATTTTCTGTCACATTTTCAGATTCATTTTTAATAAAAAAAAATATATGAAACATGCTGACGTGATTTTTTAAAAGATTTGTAAGCAACCTGTGGTTTTATTTTTCTTTGAATTAATTAAAACTTGATTAATAAACAATGATTTTCTCAGTAGGGCAATATTTTTCGTTTCTAACACAATCGCTTCGGGAAATTCCGTTCAAAATGCCCACTTTGACATCATTTTTTGAAATATATTCTGCCTCTATCAAAAAATCGATCATTACTGTTCATTATATAGTTTCTGAATAAGAGAATCTAGCAATTGGATGTGTTTGAGAGCAAAAGGGAATTTAAAAATAAGTAAGAAAATAGACAGTTTGGATTTGAATGCACCCTTAATAAGATGATTTTTTTCTTCAACCGCTATGTATTTTTAATTTGTTTTTGCTGTAAGAATTGGCCCTATCAAAAACTTGTCTATATAAATGTTGAAGACAATATTAAGAAGATATATGATAAATTCATGGAGATTTTATATCTTGTGAATTGACGGAGTTATGAAAATTTTCTTCTTCAACCCCCCTTTTTTTGTTTTCGTTTTTACTTTTTTTTGCGGTACGAATTGGTCCTATCAAAAACTTGTGAATATAAAAGTTGTAGATAATATTAAGGAGATGTATAATAAAAGGAATTGGATTTGATATCTTGAGAATTGACGAAGTAAGGAATTTTTTTCCCCAAAACCCTATTTTTTGCGCCCCTTGAACCTATTTTAAATTTTATCAAAAATCTGTGATGCATGAATTTTTGGCGCTATTTTTAGAAGTAATAAAAACTTTAAACTGATTTGATATGTACAAAAATCAAGAAGTTATGGGGGTTTATCGGTATTCACAAAACCCCTCCCTATTTCCATCCCCTTTGTCCGCTTTTGCCCATTAACGAACTTGACCGAGATTTTATGTCCCTTGATTTTATGTATCAATTTGAAAGAGATTTGTGCAGAATTGCAGAAGTTATCGTGTCCAGAAGAAAGTGATAACACAATTGCTTCGGGAAATTCCGTTCAAAATGCCCACTTTGAGATCATTTTTTGAAATATATTCTGCCTCTTTCAAAAAATCGATCATTACAGTACATTATACAGTTTCTGAATAAGCGAATCTACCAATTAAATGCGTTTGAGAGCAAAAATGAATTTAAAAATGAGTCAGAAAATAAGCAGTTTGGATTTGAGTGCATCCTTAATGCAATGATTTTTCCAACACAATCCGCTTCGGGAAATTCGGTTCAAAGTGCCCACTTTAACAGCATTTTTAAAAATATTTTCTGCCTCTATCAAAAAATCGACCATTACGGTACATTATATAGTTTCTGAGTAAGAAAACATACCAATTGGAAGCCTTTGAGAGCAAAAATGAATTGTAAAATGAGTCAGAAAATGAGCAGTTTGGATTTGAATACACCCTTACTTAGATGATTTTTTTCTTCAACCGCTATGTATTTTTAATTTGTTTTTGCTGTAAGAATTGATCCTATCCAAAACTCGTCTATATAGATGTTGTAGACAATATTAAGAAGATATATGATAAATTCATGGGGATTTTATATCTTTTGAATTGACGGAGTTATAGATTTTTTACTTCTTCAAACCCTCTTTTTGCTTTCGTTTTTAATTTTTTTTTTTTGCGGTACGAATTGGTCCTATCAAAAACTTGTGAATATAAAAGTTGTAGATAATATTAAGGAGATTTATAATAAAATTAATTGGAATTGATATCTTGAGAATTGACGAAGTTATGAATTTTTTTCTCCCAAAAACCCTATTTTTTGCACCCCTTGAGCCCATTTTTAACTTTATCAAAAATCTGTGATACATAAAATTTTGGCCCTTTTTTTAGAAGTAATAAAAACTTTAAACTGATTTGATATGTACAAAAATTAAGAAGTTATGGGGGGTTTTCGGTTTTCACAAAACCCCTCCCTATTTCCATCTCCTTGGTCCGATTTTGCCCATTAACGAACTTGACCGAGATTTTATGCCCATTGATTTTATGTATCAGTTTGGAAGAGATTGGTGCAGAATTACGAAAGTTATCGTGTCCAGAAGAAAGTGATATATATATAGATAGACATATATATATATATATACATATATATATATATATAAAGTTTTTTACTGAGGGTGGTTTTGGGTTCTAGGGGTCATGATCGGTGTAGATCTGCAAAAATTTTTCAGAAATTCCAACATAGGAACGATCCCAATAGGTAGTATTTCATACGAAATCTACCTAAAAATGTTTTGAATTTAGAATTCTCTAGCATATGTTGAAATATTAAATGATGACTAAAATACGTTTAAAATAAAATACAGTAGACTCCCTCAAATCCGCAAATGCCTAAATTCTGCACATCATCGCAGATGTAAACAATGAAACTTTCAGTTCAGATGTAGGGGCAAAATTAAGAATTTCTTAGTTTTATATTATTATGTGTGTATTTTAATATGTAATTCTTGATAATATGACTGAACTCATGTTTTTTCAAGAAGGAAGTATAAATTTATTTCTGAAAAAAAAAAAAAAAAATCATGATTTGCTGATATCACTTATAATCACAATCTTTTTACCAAATATATTTATATATTAATTAAGCTGTTTTTAGTTATTAAAGACTGGCTAAACCTGAAATAAAACGTCTTTACTTCATGATTTTTATATGAATTAATAGGGTACCTTTTTGAGGAAAGTTTCATTGAATACTTCAAGGAAAAGGCATCTCATCTTTATTATGGATATTTAGTTATACATTATAATTTACTTGACCTTTACTTTTAATAATTTAAACAATTTTAAAATGATCTTAGGTTTTATCATTTTAATTTATTACTTTACTTAATTATTTTAATACTTTGCTATACTGCAAGCATTAATTATAATTTTGATTGCATACAACATTGAGCATTCAAATTACTATTTAAAAAATGTAAACAAAGCAATGATCAGAAATCTGCAAAATTCTAAAATCCACACAAAATCTAGTCCAAAGTTGTGTGGATTTGAGAGAGCCTACTGTAGAAACTTTATTTTAAAAAATCAACACATAAAAAAATATCAATTATTAGAAACAGATTTCATTTCAAAGATATTTCAATTAGCTGCATATTCACAGATGAGAATAGTGTTTTTCGAAAAGCATAGTAAAACATCATTCCAAAGCTCATAAAGAAAAATTTAAGTTACTCAAATAAAGATGAATAATGTACTATTGTAAAACTCATGAAAAGACAGGAAAAATTTGAAGCCAAACAAAAATCCCTTCTGTATATTCCTTTAAATTTATACATGGAATAAGAGTTCATTTAAAAAAAAAAAATATTCTACTTAAACACCAGTTCATGTTCATTTCATACAACTATTGATTTACTACTTAAAAGCATTACTGTGCAAGATGGCTACAAACAAGATTCATAAACATCGCACCGTATCCAAAGAAAAATAGGGGAGGGAGAAGAATTCAAGCTTGCCATGAACATCTGCAGTCGAATTTGGTTAAGACACGTTTAAAAAGAGTGGACAAAAGTCATGTATTAACCGTGATTTGTATATGTTACAGGAACTTGACTCATTTATACATCTGAATGTTTGTATATCAATAGAGTATAGTTAGTTTATAAATATATGAAAGTCATAAAGCGCAAAACCCGGGGGGGGGGTCTTAAGAAAATAAGTATAAAAATGTATGTTACAGTTTATAATCAGATAAATTTTATCATTTGGCAAGAGGCTCAGCAGCATGCTGGATTCAAGAATTTGGGTAATTACCTTTTTGAGTTTAAATCCCAATCAGACTATTTTTCGCAGCAAAAATTTTTATCAATTATTTTTGAACCGTAACAGAAAACATATGTACAATTAAAATTTACAGGAAAAAAAAAAATTAAAAATACACATTTTGTGGCATATAAGTACACTTTTAACTATGAATTTTTGCATGTTTAAATATTTAATGAAAAGTAAAAGAAAAAAAAAATAGGCAATTAATATTTCTATAGACCAGAAATTTTTGCTGTTATTTAAAATTATTCGCAGTTATTTGAATGAATAATTTACTATTTTTCACAGAGAAATAATTTAAAATACATAAATTAAATTAGGGATGCACTGAATAGTGATTTTGGCCAAATACCGAATATTCGGCTAACTGAATAGTAACTGTTAGGCCGAATAGTACCTAACTATTTGGCTGAATATCAAATATTCGGCTGGCCAAATACTTTTTATATTTCAAAGTTTAAAGGTATTAAAATGTTACTTTTAAAAACAATTTTACATACTATCTAATAAAAAACTTACATTTTAATAAACAAGAGCTTTTCATAACTGTATATTGAAAAAAATCTGCTTTGAGTTATTTAAAAGGATAATAATGTGACTTTTTTAATAAATTTATATTTATGACTCAATAAGTGGATTACGATTATGGTTTCCAGAATAAAAATTGTCTGTCTTGATCCGACCAGGTTCCAGGCGGCCACGTGGCACTCCTGAGAGGGAAGATCGCCGTATTCGGCGTACGACTGTGGCGCATCGTACTGCGTCTGCGGCAGAAATTCGAGCTGCAGTTGGTACCACAGTGACACAACGAACTGTTAGAAATCGATTACTTCAAGGACAGCTCCGAGCCAGGCACCCTGTAGCGTGCATTCTACTGACTCAAAACCATTGCCGGTTGCGACGCCATTCGTGTCAAGCCAGAGCTCATTGGTGGGCGGAGTGGAGATGTGTTGTGTTTCTTTTTCATCAGAAAACACAACAGATCTCCACTCCGTCCTCCAATGAGCTCTGGCCTGACACCAAGGGCGTCGAAAACGGCAATGGCTTGGAGTCAGTAGAATGCTCGCTACAGGGCGCCTGGCTCGGAGCTGTCCTTGAAGTAACCGATTTCTAACAGTTCGTTGTGTCACTGTGGTACCAACTGCAGCTCGAATTTCTGCCGCAGACGAAGTACGATGCGCCACAGTCATACGCCGATCTTCCCTCTCAGGATTACCCCGGAAATGGGGTAATTCTTGGTCACTTCTGAGGTAATTATTGGCCAGCATCCTTTTTCATGTAAATAAAGTAGTACAGTTAATTTTTTTTATGACTGAGTAATAAAATAAGTAGAATCAATCTTCTAAAAGTTTTGTTCATCTCATAATTGTGGAATAATAAAGCATAGACTTTGTTTTGGGCATAAATACAAAGTTATTTGACATGCAAAAGACTCTTGTACATTTTACAAATCATTAATTAGCCAAAGAATTTTTATGCATTTTTACAACATTTATAAGCAGTATTTATTACTTCATTAGTATCCACTGTGAATGGATTTATTAATAACTTGCAAATTTATTGGTCCATAAAAAATATAACTGAATGTTTGTTACCAATTTTATTTTGCTTAGGTCAACTGAAGTTTTCGGCTACTTTTTCAAGAAATTTTCGATACAGACCTTTAATATAAAACTCAGCATAATAATTAGGTTCCTCTATTGCATTAAGTATATCTTTATGTAACAGTTTGGCATTTTGCAATGAGATAGTATTTCTACTTAAATTGTTCAGTCATGCAGTGGGTCTTATTCTCTGAGCACTTACTGTTTTCTTCTTTTAAAAGTGTTTAATATAGTAGAGGAAAATTTTATAATCTTTTTTAAAGACTGTGATATGACATTAGTTGAAATATAATAATTAAAACCTCAAATGACTGATCTGTTGTGAAATGTGTAAAAATCAAGATCGATGTTTTACAGAAATTTGAGTAGCAGTTTTGAATCTAATTTTTTTTTAAATATTTAATTTCAACTAAGTGAATAATTAAGGCATATATTTCAAAGCAAAGGATTCAAAGTATCTTTGAGATTTTTTACAGTTTCATAAATTGTTATAACAAAAGCGAAAATGATCAAGAATTACATCAGAAACTCAGTGACCAGGAATTACCACAGGTAACTACTTTATTCAGAACTATAATTAACTAAAATGTGGTGAACAGTGTGGTTGCAGTTAATTCTCAAAGGTTTTGCGACAATTAAAATCACTAAATATGACAATAAAAGGGAATTAAATGATGATAAAAACATTGACCAGGAATTACCACAGTGACCAAGATTTACCCCGGATACATGGGGCAATATTTGACCAACTTCTGTAAATTATTCAAAATAGTATAAAAAATTTCAAGACGGTTTTTAATAGCTAAAGTAGTTGGTAATTGAACCAAAAAGAAAGAAAAGAAAAATATTTAAAATTTGAGTTGTGACAAGCATCTTTGTAAAAATGTATCATAACTAAGGCCAATGTTATTTTACAGAAATTTAACAAGCCATTTCAAAAAGATTTTTTTTTTCAAAATAAATAAATAATAAACTCATAATTAAGTAATAAGTTCCAATGAGGATAGTTCAGAGTACCTCTATGATCTTTTCATCTTGGTAAAGTGTTTTTAAAACATAAAAAAGACTATGACCAAGAATTATCCCGGGTGACCCTAACAATTTAGTGCACTAACTTCAAGGGGCCCTGTACCGGGCCCCTTGCAAGGGTGCCAGGGTCTTAACTGAAATGTAGAAATGGTGTAGAAACTGAAAGGAGATTTTACCCCAAAAACGAAGAAGATCGGATAGAAAAAACGCATGTTATTAACAATTTAGTGCACTAAAATTTCAAGGCGCCCTGTACCGGGCCCCTTGCAAGGGTGTCAGGGTCTTAACTGAAATGTAGAAAAGGGGCAGAAACTGAAAGGAGAATTCACCCTAAAAACGAAGAAGATCGGATAGAAAAGAGACATGTTATTAACAATTTAGTGCACTAAAACTTCAAGGGGCCATGTACCAGGCCCCTGCAAGGGTGCCAGGGCCAGGGTCTTAACTGAAATGTAGAAATGGGGCAGAAACTTTAAGGAGAATTCACCCCAAAAATGACAAAGATCGGATAGAAAAGAGGCATGTTATTAATAATTTAGTGCATAAAATCTTAAAGGGGCTCAGGGGCTCAGGCCCTTAAAAAATTAAAAATCTGAGCCTCACGTGCATCAGGACCTGTCTTGGGCTATTCACATCTAAATTTTCAGACTTCTACGTGCAGTAGTTTTCGCTAGCCATCGCACACAGACAGACACACAGAGTGATTTTTCCTTTTATTAGTATAGATGACAGAAGCAATTTTTTTAGAAATCATTAGACATTGATTATATTTGTGTCACAGTTCTGAGTGAACAGTTAATAGACAGTCAGAGATGCCACAGCAATATTGTCCAGATGAATTTGTTCATCAAATTTACTTTTGTTAGTATTATTTATACTGTTTTTTCAATGTCTTTTTTTTTTTTTTTTTTTTTTTTTTTGTCTCATGATGTGTTTTTTATCCCATACTCTGTGCCTCTCCACACCCCCACCATGCTGCACTTTTTTCTAGAATAAATACTACATGCATTCAAAATGTTTCCAACAACTATATTAACATGTAATCATTATCATTGGGTCCTAGAAATTCCTATGCTTATACTTTACAATAAACAAAAAAATTGATGATGCAACATATGGGTTAAACTGTAATAAGAAAAATGAAAAAGTACATAAACTCATAAAGAGGTTTACATATATTTTATCCAAAGTAAAGATATTACATAAATAAATTTAAAAAAAAAGCAATTTAGCAAATTACAACGACCATTTGGAAAATGATTTTTTCGAAGACCAAAATTTAAGACATAAAAAATCGCACTGAGTTGATCATACATTATGTACGCCATGAATTAAACATTAATAGTGTTATTACACCTAAAAATTGCAAGCGACACAAAAATCGCCTGAGACTCGTCAGATTTCCTGAAACCAGAGTTTCCCCCAGGTTTAAAAAAGGGCAGGGTGCTGCTTGTGAGAAAAGGGCACTTTTGGATTCCGAATGGCATGTTTTGGATTTTTAAGGGCCTTTCTTGAAATTTTGAAAGGCATTCTTTTGATTTTTAAAACTACTTTTTAATATTTAATTGTTAATTGACAGAACACTATTTTAAAGACAGCAATGAGTCATTTTTTACTATGAAAGTAATTTTCTTAATATACAAAGGAGTAAAGGCACTTTTTTTAGGTGGGGGCAACAAGGGAGCTATTTTTTTTTTAATGAGGGGCAAGAGGGGTGCTATTTTGTAAACCTAAGGGCAGGCAGGGTGCAGCGCCCTCCTGAAACTGTCTGGGGGAAACTCTGCTGAAACTTATGGTGTTATTACACGAGGGGTCAAAGTCTCTTGAAATTCCAGACGCCTCCATGTTATTCCTATGGCTCCAGGAGAATCGCTTCGAAAGCAAGTAACTTTTTTCTGTTGGAGCGTCTTTGACGCCTGTAACGAAGCGAGTCGCCAGTAATGGTCAATCAAATGCTTGGAAATCTGACAATGGAAAAGCCTTTTACCAAACAGCCAATGAAGTGCTTGGATAATACATAAGTTTCAGGAAATCTGACGAATCGCAGGCGATTTTTGTCGCTTGCAATTTTTATGTGTAATAACACTATTACGTATTATCCACCTGAAGATTACGTATTATCCAAGCATTTCATTGGCTGTTCGAGAAAAGGCTTTTCCATCGTCAAATTTCCAAGAAATCTGACGACCCATTTTAAATGAAATTTCAGAACAGATGTCATATTCGCCCCATATTGGCACGATTTTTTTCTGTCGCCAATATCATATAGGCAACAGGTACTTAACTTGCGTCAAAGTGTCGTTATTTTGTTTGATGTGGTAACCCGGATTATGTTGTTTATGCTGTTGATGTTTTCGCCAAATTGGCAACCGAAAAAAATCGCGCCAATATGGGACGAATATGACATCTGTACCGAAATTTCATTCTTAAACTTCTAAACATCCCACAATATTACTTTTTGCACCGTCGTATAGAGAAAAAAAATGTACTTTTAAATGCAATTTGTTTGAAAGCTGTATCTCAATTTGTTTCTCAGTTATTAAATTTTTTTTTTGTTTTTGTTTTTATTATTTTTTTGTCATAGTGGCAACAGAATTATCCATCTCTGTTGAAAGTAAAGGGAAATACACATTACTGTATAGACCAATCAGAAAACAAAAAATGCAGATTAAACCAATAAAAAGCTTCAGATATTCTTTAGATTTCCTACCCTAACGAGGACAATAACCATTTTTCCAAATGGTTAAAAATCAATAAATTCCCACCATCCATCTTAAACTACTCATTACACTTTTTATTAAAAATATATCATATGAACATATATTTGAAAACATGTTTAACAAAAATTAAAAGGAATTTAAAAGACAAAACTTCTTTTTGCACAATAGAAAAATGTTGTCATTATATTTATTAAAATTACAGTATTTTAAATGAGCAATAAGAAATAAAGATTTAATGAAGTTGAATTTTTAGCATTATTTTTTCAAACATTCAGTGCAATAGTAATAGAGAAAAAAAAGACTTACTAAATTTTCAAATGCAGCCGCTCTATTTTGATGAAATGTAGCCAAGTCCGAGGCATGATCAGATGGGCAAATTTCAATTGCACTTGTGTAGCATTCAACTGCTTTATCATACTGACCTTCTTTAAAAAACTTATTTCCTTTATCTTTATAAGCTTTAGCTCTTTCATAAGGAGTCTAAAAAAATTAAATTTACCATTAATATTATACAAGAAATTATGAAAATTTAAGAAATTTACTGAATTTTATTTAGCATCTTCATTTAGATTTTCACTGAAAAACAGTAGAACTTTGAAACATTATTTTCTACTTCCTGATTGGTTTGATTAAGGTATGTGACTACCCCAAATCTCTGTTTTTGTGAAATTTTTCGACTTATTTTTTTATTATTTTAAATTGAAACATTTAGGATTCCAAAAATGCTTTACTTGTGGTTCAGCAAAAATAAAGTTATAGCCCAAAATATAAACCAGAAATGAACTTTCTGGAACCGGAAGTGACCATTTAAAGAGCCACAGAAAGGTAAAGAATACATTTTAATACATAAATATATAACATGCATACACAAATATATAAACCCCTACAAATATGATGGATTTCAAAATTGTAAACTTTATACAGTCAGTACTGGATATATGGTCACCCGCTTATAAGGTCACTTTTCATAAGTCCGGACTGACTGAACAGGTATTATGTGTTAAAATACACCAGCTATATGGTCAGACTCTAGTGGCTACTATCAGATATATGGTCGCATTGTGTCTCTTTTTATACTGAGAAATTTCCTATATTTCTATGTTTTTTCCTTTCCCTAAGCAATATCCAGCAGGTTTTTTTTTTAAATCAAGAATAGGTTCTGACCTTCTGATGTTTTTAATCTAGATCAATGAGGACTGTTCTTTTGTGTTTTGCAGATGAAAGTCTTACTTTTAAGAACGAAAAATGTAGTGGTGGAAGAAAAACAAAGAAAGATTAACTATTTTATTAGTAGCGAATATGGGTACCTCAGAGAAATTGACTCCATTAGTTATTGGTAAATTTCTCAAGCCCCATTTTTTGAAAAACTGAAAATCGTTGCCTGCATCTTACGATGCAGACCAAAAAGTATGGGTCACAACAGACATTTGGGAAAAAGAAATTTGCCGATTAGACAAAACTTGGAGTAAAAAAAAAGTGGCTATCATTGCAAATAACTGTACTGTCCATTGCATAATTCCAGATTTAAATTCGATTAAACTTCTTTGCTTGCATCCAAACTGCACTATACTTGCATAACCTTTAGATCAAGGGATTATTCAAAATTTCAAGGTACATTATCGAAAGCAGCTTCTAAAGACTAAGCTAAATAATTAAGCTAAATGATACTATAATAAAAGTGATAAAATATCTTTATTTAGATTGACGAATGTTTCATTGCACAAACAGCAACATTTTCAAAATTATTCATGATAGAAATTCTATATGAATTTACTGAAACTCTATTCTATATGAATTCTATCATAAATGATTTTGAAAATGTCGTCATTTGTGTGATGAAACGTTCATTAATCTACATAAAGGTATTTCATCACTTTTTATAGCATTATTTCAGAGTTTTCCCTAGACAGTTTCAGAAGGGTGCTGTGCCCTGCCTGCCCTTAGGTTTACAAAATAGCACTCCTCTTGCCCCTCACTAAACAAATTAGTACCCTTGTTGCCCCCAGTGGAAAAAAGTGCCTTTACTTTTTTGTTTATAAACAAATTTACTTGCATAGTACAAATTCACTCATTGCTGTCTTTAAAATAGTGTCCTGTCTATTAAATATTAAAAGTAGTTTTAAAAATCAAAAGAATGCCTTTAAAAATTAAAAAATAAGTGCCTTTAAGAATCCAAAAGTGCTTTTTTCCCACAAGCAGCACTATAGGTCAAAATTAACATTTTCACCCACTGGCCACTACACTGATTTTTTTCACTGGCCAGTAACAAAGTTATGTACTCTCCATACAAAATTGTGTTTTTTCTAACTATCAACATTCTAATTTACTAATATATATTACTTACCATTTGATATGATTACACTCAACTGAAAAATTTTATTTTTACTATTAATTGCAATGAAATAAATTCACAGGAAATTTTCAGAAAGGTTACAGCAGAGGAGGACCCCCCCCCCCCTCGGCACTAACTAATATGCATTTTTCTGTGACCATTTAACGAATTTTGCAATCTTTTGACTAAATTCACGTTTTTTTTCGTGACCTTTTGCAAAATCTGCGTTTTTTCGACGAAATCTGAGTTTTTTCTGCGACCTTTTCACAAAATTGCGTATTTTTTGTAATCTTTTAACAAAATTTGTGGGTTTTTTTCGCCATTCTTTGAAAGTATTTGGATTTTTTTTTCAAGATTTTTTGACGAAATTTGCATTTTTAGGCAATCTTTTGACGAAATATGCATTTTTTCTGCGATTTTTTGATGAAATTTGTGTTTCTCCACGATCTTTTCACGAAATTTGCATTTTTCCGAGATCTTTTCACGAAATTTGCGTTTTTCCGAGATCTTTTCACGAAATTTGCGTTTTTTTACACGTAATCTTTTTTCAAAATTTGTGTTTTTCCCGCGATCTTTTGATGAAATTTGTGTTTTTTCCATAATCTTTTCTCGAAATTTGTGTTTTTTGCGATCTTGACGAAATTTGTTTTTTCCGCGACCTTTTCACGAAATTTGCATTTCCCCCCCCACGATCTTTTCATGAAATTTCGTTTTTTCCGTGATCTTTTCACGAAATTTGCATTTTTCCACGCAATCTTTTCATGATATCTTGAAGAATTTTGTGATTCTTTTTGTGCGATTTTTTGTCAAAATGTGAGTTTTTCCGCGATCTTTTCCTGAAATTTGCGTTTTTCCGTGGTACTTTGCTTTGACGTAATCCGCATTTTTTTCGTGGTCCTTGGGCGAAACTCACGTTTTTTCGCGATTCTTTGACGGAATTGGTGATTTTTTTCTACGAACGATTGACGAAATTGATTTTTTTCGGTGACCATATCAAAATTAGCGATATTTATATGTCCGAATTTTCAGACTGATGACCGTTTTTTCCCCCCCGGAAACGAATGCCTTAAATTTTCGGAAAATTCGAGACAGAATCACCCCTGCTACTTTCTTTTCTTACGTTCGGGAGAACTGCTGATTTGGATGCAATAAATTCCGAACGAATTTCACCCCTTTCCTCCCTGGCATCGATCGCCTAAAATTAATCGCCATGTTTTAAATGTTACTCGACGCCTGGCGAGTGCCAATTTTGTGCTATAAGCAGCACCCTGCCTTTTTTAAAACCTGGGGGAAACTCTGATTATTTAGCTTAATCTGTTTATAAGTGATTATTATATGTGTTGTTAAAAGACTTCAGTTGATAACTATGCTGAGATTATGACAATTGCAGGTACCTATTGACAAGTAGATAGCTATTAATGGTGAAACTTCCATACCAGAAATTGTTTGAGAAGTTTTAAGATATGAATACTGTTGGAAATAATGATAAGAACAGTGAATCAGAAGCAGCACCAACAACACAATCAGAAGCTCTCATAGCTCTTAGGAGCCGTTCAAATATTACGTAAGCACCTAAGGGGGGAGGGCAGGGGAGAGGAGTTAACAATTTGCTTATTTTTGCTGACAAGGGGGAGGGGGGGTTGAATGATGCTTACGTAAGACATTTTCAAAATCTCTTAACTTGTAAAAAAAAAAAAAAAAAAAAAAAAAAAAAAAAACTATTAAAAATTTCAAATGGAAAAAAAGAAGTAGCAAAATAGAATTGAATGGACCTATGCGATATGTTGTATTATGACAATATGCGTTTTTCAGGAAAGCTTCCAAAACGTAAGTAAAATTCCATCTTCTTTGTTTCCACCCCTCCTCTGTCAAGTGGTTGAACCCCATAACCATTGTGACCAACTGCTCTACTGTCTGAGTTTTGAAAACTTTTCACTACTGTAGTGTAGTGGTATTTAAAATAAATAAAATCAGATATATGTCTTCAATTCGAGAAATCTTGTATAAAACACTTTTTGAAACTGCATCAGATAAATCTTTGAAGGATATCCAATGTAAAACTAATGATGTAAGGCAGCAGTACAAAAAGTCTCCTAAAACTGATAAAGAGTTAGAGGTATTGGTGCTAAAAAGAATTGAGGACGAACTACATAAGGCAACCAAAAAGAAATCAGTCTTTCTTGATTATTTTATAAAGATAATTATAATCAATTTATTCTTAAAATTTTAAATATATTTTATCATAACTTTAAGTTTACATAATTACTTGTAAAAAAGATAGATAAGATAAAATGACCGTGTAGCCTTGGCGATAAAGATGAAAATAAGCACTCGCCAGTCGCCACTCGGCGACTAAACGTGAAAAACTGGCGACTAAAAATATGGAAAATACCGGCCAAATGCAGGATTTTCCAAAAGGATTTCGTCAAAGAATTGCGGAACAAAACCCGCGAATTTTGTCAAAAGATTGCGAAAATACTCAAATATCGTCAATAGATCGCGAAAAAGCTAATTCCGTCAAATATCGCTCAAAAACCCAAATTTCGTCAAGTGATCGCGGACAAAACGCAGATATCGTGAATGGATCGCGAAAAAAACGCAAATATCGTCAATAGATCGTGAAAAACAAACGCGACTTTCGTCAAAGAATCGCGAAGAAAACGAGAATTTCGTCAAAAGATCGCGTAAAACGCACATTTCGTCAAAATATTGCGGAAGAAAACTTAAATTTCGTCGAAGGATCGCGAAAAAAACCCAAACATCGTGAATGGATCGCGGAAAAAACTCAAATATCGTCAATGGATCGCGAAAAACGCAAATATCGTCAATAGATTGCAAAAAAAACTACGCAAATATCGTCAATAGATCACAAAAAGACGCAAATATCGTCAATAGATCGCAAAAACGCAAATATCGTCAATAGATCGCAAAAAAACGCAAATATCGACAATAGATGGCGAAAAAAACACAAATATCGTCAACATATCGCAAAAAAGACGCAAATATCGTCAATAGATCACGAAAAAAACGTGAATTTTGTCAAAGAATCGCGTAAAAAATAGAATTTCGTCAAAGAATCGCGAAAGCGAACTTCATCAAAAAATTACGAAAAAAGTGCGAATTTTGTCAAAAGATCACGAAAAAAACACGAATTTTGTCAAAGATCGCGAAAAAAATGCACATTTTATCAAAGGATCGCGGAAGAAACACAAACATTGCCAATAGATCGCGGAGAAACGCGAATTTTGTTAAAGTATCTTGTAAAAAATGCATAATTAGTGCCAGAAGAGATCCCTCTCAGCGCCCCCCCCCTTTACATTTCAGAAAATTTGCTGTAAATTTCAGATTTTTTTTTTATTTTGAAAAGTACCTGAGTATAGTAGACTTATGTAGTTAGCTATATAAGCATGTTACATATAACCTTGCTGTTAACTTAATTTAAAATAGATTGGAAATTAGTATCTTAAGTTTATTCAAAACAATATGAATTAAAATATTTTTATTTATTACATAAATTACTTATTTACTCTAAACTTATATATTTTAAAATTAAGTATTCAGTGACATAAATGCGTACTTACTGGCGACTAAAGAAATTATTCTCACTAGCCAGTAACTGGCTACTAAAAAATATCAACTTACCGGCCAGTGGCCACTAAGCAAAATTCCTTATTTTCATCTTTACTTGGCGAAACATGGTCAGTATGGCAATAAATAAAGACCAAGGAAATGTCAAAAAATGAGTTATGTTTTAAATATGGCGTAGTCAAGCTAAACCTTATTTTTCTTTTCAAATAACTCGAAAATTAATGCATCCACGGGGGAAAAAAATTAAAAAATATGTAAGTTTTATAGCAGATAATCTTGTTTTCAAATTTTGCACCTTACTAAAAATGAAATGTAATACAATTGAATTGAAAACAATGTATCTCAAATTCAAAAACAGATAAATAAGGTTTCCAGTGATCTAAAAAAAAGAAAAACAATCCTTAAAAAGGAAATGACAAAATGCTGAATACCAAAGAAATCATCGAAACACCAAACGAACAAAGCTTGAAGAGTTCTGCCATGATAATCCAGACATTAAAAAAAAAATCAGCTTTGAGGGAATCAGTCGAAAGACCAAGTTTAAATGTAGATCAACCATTATTGCTGAAGGCAATAGCAGACATAGCTATTATTGGAAGCGCTGCATGTGCAAAAAGAAGAAGCGAGTCAATACGAAGTGGCAAACCTCTCGATAACTGGACTGCAGAACTGAGAAAGGTTGGTTTTGCAATAAGCAAGAAGGGAACATATCTTCGTCTGCTTCCAAAAAATTCCTCAACCATCGAGGGTTGAAGGCATGTCACTACCATGCCAATAAAACTTTCTTGGGGTCAGGCTGATTATCACCGATCTCGCATTGATACCCAATTTGCAGTAACATCCATCCGCTATTTAGAAACTTTAGCTTCAATTCTTGGACCCATGCAGGTATTTCTTCTTTCACAGGATGACAAAGTGCGTGTACCTTTGGGAATTACAGCAGCCAATAAACAGGCTGCGATACTGATGCATATGGAGTATTGTGTATCCTTACCTGACCACGACTGGGTCATCGCTGAATGCCACAAACTTATCCCATCTGTTTACGCTGGTATTGTGATTGCTCCTGGCATGGCAGGTCAATGTAAAGCCATAGGTTATTCTGGTCCAACATTAGTGGGACTATAAAAAGTGGGAAACACAGTTCTTCTATAGCAAATACTCATGCTCAGGATTTTGAAACTCTATTAATACTCAAAGACTTTGAAAAATTAGTGAAAACAGAAGAGGGTTTCATCAAACCTGTAATCATAGTTACGGTTGATGGGGGTCCAGACGAGAATCCCCACTACCAGAAAGTTATATCGTTTCCTATTAACCATTTCAAAAAGCATGATTTGAATGGAATTTTCATAGCGTGCAATGCTCCTGGAAGAATTGCAAATAGTTGAGTAGAAAGGTGAATGGCACCACTCAGTTAAGAACTGTCTGGTCTTGCACACCCTCATGACCATTATGGTTCCCACCTCGATGAGAACGGTCACACTATTGTTGAAGAAATGGAGCAAAATAACTTTGCATATGCTGGTAAAACTCTCGCAGATATCTGGAACTCGTTAAACATTGACGGTTATCCTGTTACTGCCACATATGTTGATTGATTCAGGTGAAGCAGACTGTCTTGGTTATGACTTGGATTGGTATTCGAAGCATGTACAAGAAAGTCAATAGTCGCTGCAAATTGTAAAATGCGAAGAAAAGATTTATTGCTCTCCCGAACATAGTGGATTATTTTGTATATTAAAAAGATGATTCATTCCTCCTCCAATTAAAATGATACAATTGTCAAATGACATCATTACAAGTGAGGAGGGGAATTTATAGATTTGTCTCCGGCAAATCTATAACAAACAGCAACTTTTGTCTTAAATCTGAATATTACAGCAAAGGGATTTTTAAAGATGCTGTATGATTACTTTTGCCCTTCCATAAAGTTGAAATTATCCACAAGAACTTGTGGTCAATATCATGCATCTCAGAAATCAGCAGACACAAAAAAAATTCAACACAGTGAAAAAAGTGAGATGGCCTGCCTTATACAAGAGAATTGCTCCTCGTCGAGCAAATGAACTTATGTGCTTCATAAAATTCGTGAAAGATATGGGAGATGTTGAGTGGATCAATGAAGATGAAGTCAATAAAAATTGCATCCGAAAAGAAAGCGATGAAGATAATCAACTGAAAATGGAAACCAATATCATAACAGATATGGAAAAATGGCTTGAGCAGCTGTGGTCAGCATCAGAATAGATATGGGCATGTTCAAATTTAAATTTTACAAATGGCTAAGTTCTTCTAAAATTGTGATCTAAGAAATTTTCTTAAATAGAATTGTAAGGAAATAAAACAAGCATTTTTTTATTATTATTTTTAAGTCGAATAGAGTTTTTTTTTTATTTGTATTGTGCCCTAATTTTTTTAAATTAAATTATTACTGTTAAAAAAATTAAATTATTGCTGTGGGGGAAGGGGGGTGCAATTTGCTTACGTAAAATTAAGGGGGGTTTGCAATTTGCTTATTTTTGCTGACAAGGGGAGGGGGGGGTCAAAAATTGTCCAAAACATGCTTACGTAATATTTGAAAATCTTCTTAAACCTGTTCGTGAATTAGAAAAAATCAATTTTAAAAACGATGATTAAAAAAAAAAAACAACCAATATCATAACAGTAAAGATGAAAATAATAAGGAATTTTGCTTAGTGGCCACTGGCCGGTAAGTTGATTTTTTTTAGTAGCCAGTTACTGGCTAGTGAGAATAATTTCTTTAGTCGCCAGTAAGTACATTTATGTCACTGAATATTTAATTTAAAAATATATAAGTTTAGAGTAAATAAGTAATTTATGTAATAAATAAAAATATTTTAATTCATACTGTTTTGAATAAACTGATGCTAATTTCCAATCTATTTTAAATTTTAAATTAAGTTAACAGCAAAGTTATATGTAACATGCTTATATAGCTAACTACATAAGTCCACTATACTTAGGTACTTTTCAAAAAAAAAAAAAATTTACAACAAATTTATCTGAAATGTAAAGCTAAGCGCAGAATTTTTTTTTAGATTGTTAGATTAATCTGTAGGTAGGGTCTCTAAAATAATCAGCAGCATCTTCGGCCATGCTGCACTGTTTTTGCTACTGGGTCAAAGACATATGTATTTTTAATAAAAAATTATTATGCTCGAATGAACTTTGATAATTTCTGATGAGTGCAAATCATTAAATATTTATTCTTGGGAGACACTGAAATTGCTTGGCTTGCATTTTTAATCTCATCAGGTTTTTTAACAGGCCAGTAAACAAAATTAGTCATATTTTGAATAGCACATATCTATCAAAATATTGTTAAAAACTGCAGTAATAGTGTTTATAAATATCCCATTAAGTATATTTACATTTAAAGGTTACGGTTAAAACTTCAAGAGTCCATCAATCAACCTCAAGGTGACATTGAAATAGTTTAATTGTAGAAATTATAAGTAAAACTGCGAGTCACAAAAATTTGTACAAGTAAAAACGCATAATGAGTGTATTTGATACCAACTAAGATTTTAATCCGAAGTAAATTAAAACTCAAATAATCACCGGTACGTCAAGTCGTAACAAATCGCATGAAATTAATAAAATAATTAATAAATATTTTGATTACAAGGAACAGAAATTAATATCGTCTTAGAAACAGTAAAGATTTGTTTGAGTTATTAATAATGAATACAAACCTGAGATACAAAGCTTTTTTCTGCTTTAAAGGAAGATTTGTTTTGAAGCTCATTTTGGGCATTTTGAGCAGAGTAATCATAAATATCTTCAGAGAATGTGTTAGATTTTTTTGAGTCTTTACTCTTTTTAAAATACCAATAAGCTAATCCTAAAGCAACTGGGGTTCCTATACCTAATGCAATAGCCAAATGCCATTTAGAAAACTTAGGCACATTACTGTTATCGGCAGGCGCCATCTTGTTTACATTACAAATGGTTTTGATGCCACCAAACAGTGGCTTATTTTTTTATAAAAGTATGTTGTTGCCGAATGTTTTCCACAAATTTAAATTCTTTTACCAAATAATAATCATTGTCAGTTTAAAATCTTAAAATGAAATTGGGTAGGGATTTTTTCTTTTTCTAAATTTAAAAAATGTTACATTAGAATGTCTGGTTCTTGAGAATCAAAAAATATTTTATTAACTGTTCCATTGACGTGACGCAAAATACTATGACTTCTTCCAATCCCGAAAGTAGCTACAAATTTCAGGCGTGAAAAACGACGTGGCATAAGTCATTTCGGTAAAAAGTTAACAATATTTTGTTTTTTAAATTTTGATATGTACATTATTAATAATAAACTAGTGTGCGGATGTTCCTGCAATTGATCTATCCTTTTATTTTGGGCTAAACATTTAAATTTATGTAATCTGTTTGATGTGTCTTGACTTGTGTTGGATCAGTTTTTATTGAACTGTTAAAATATATATCAACATTTTTACCTTTTTAAAGACTACATTTTTACTGGAGTTGCTTGTATGTATTTTCTAATAGATTCTTAGAATTCCATAAGTATAATAACAAAGATTTCGCTATTGAATATACACAGATGTTATATATTGTTTATTTTCATATCGATTTACTTCATCAAACTAATTGAAACTTTTTTATCTATTCGAAATTATTTAAAGCAATAAATTTACTTTCTTTTTGCAATCGTTGTCTATGATTACCTTGCCTATTAAAGTTTTAAACTTGCTTATAGTGGAAGCTTTTTCGAACAATGTTTAAAGCCTTCGTGATGCTTCATAAACTACTGCAAGTTGACTTACAGATTAAAAGTCTCCCCCCCCCCCCAAAAAAAAAAAAAATTAAGGTATTTCTTTGTTCAAGGGACCTTGTCGCAATTTTGTCTTAAGAAAATTGATTGTTTGCCAAATGATACCAAGAAACAACTATGAAAACAAAACCACTAATCTATTATGCTTGGTCATGTATACGTAATTTTTTAGAAAAAGGAGAGGCTTTTTTATTACTGTACTAAATAAATTACTTCTGTTTGTATGTTATAAAAGATAAATGTCTTAACGTA
The DNA here is from genome assembly GCA_963932465.1 of Maratus speciosus. NCBI lineage: Eukaryota > Metazoa > Arthropoda > Arachnida > Araneae > Salticidae > Maratus > Maratus speciosus. Next base: position 121,366,405 of record OZ010786.1, read on the forward strand.
CATTGCATAAATATTGAAAAAATTGCTTGTGTATGAAACTGTGAATAGATTGATAGAAAGTAAGAAAGTGTGCGAAAAATTTCCTTTTAATGGCACAGATGTCATATATTAGCGCGATTTTTTTCTGACGCCAATGTCAATACGCACGGGTACTTAACTGGGGCCAAAGTGTCGTTATTTTGCTTGATATGGTAACCCGGATGTTGTTTATGCTATTGATGTTTTTGTCAAATTGTCGTCTGAAAAAAATCACGCCAATATATGACATCTATGCCCTTTTAATCCATGTCGCCAAGGGCAGAATACAAAATTGCAGTGTTCGAAATCCTTGGTGGTTCGTTGGTCCAATACCACAAAAATTTCATTCGGACTACTAATTTGAAAAATTTAGTGGTCTGCATGGGACCGGCCCCATATCCTGTGCCGGAAAATTTGGTGTGCTTTTTTTGGACGAGAAATGTTTCGATCTGGTTTACGTTTGTTCGTCAGATTTTGAATGGCTTTAGGGTTGCTTTTTTTTTCGGAAAGTCCGTTTGATGACGTTGAGGCTTGAAGAGCGCTGATCTTGAAGCTTATTGGTCCACTAGTATCACAGGGCAGGGTTGGCAGGTTTTTGACACATGTCAGTTTTTGACAGTTTAAGGGTGTATTCCGATCCAAACTGTTTATTTTCCGATTCATTTTTGCTCTCAAACGCATCAAACTGGGAAATTCTCTTATTTAGAAACTATATAATGTGCCGTGCTTCTTAATTTTTTGATAAATGCAGAAAATACTGTAAAAAACGCTGTCAAAGTTGGCGTTTTGAACCGAATTTTCCGAAGCGGGCGATCTGGGAATGAAAAAAAGGGTCATACTGAGAAAATAATTGTTTAAAAATCAAATTCTAATTAATTGAGCTGAAAATAAAGGAACAGATGTCATATTCGTCCCATATTGGCGCGCTTTTTTTCTGACGCCAAATCATATAAGGAAAAGGGTACTTAACTTGCCCCAAAGTGTCGTTATTTTGCTTGATGTGGTAACCCGGATTATGTTGTTTATGCTGTTGATGTTTTTGCCAAATTGGCAACCGAAAAAAATCGCGCCAATATGGGGCGAATATGACATCTGTACCAAAATGAAATCGCACGGTATGTTAAACATGTCTTCAGAAATCACCCCAGCAAGTTTCATGTTTTTACTTTTAAAAATGAGTCTGAAAATGTCTCAGAAAATTTCGAGCTGTTGAGGATGGAAAAATATTTTTTCGAATACATCCTTAAACTGCGGTTTAAACCGTCATGTCAAAAACTTCAAATACTTAGTGATCTGTAAAATTCACTATTACTGTAATTGTATAATTAGTAATAATTACAGGGTTGGCAGGTTTTTGACATGTGTCAGTTTATGTCGGGTTTAAAGTCATGTCAAAAACCTCAAATACTAAATTGATCTGTAAAAATTCCAATTAAATGTCACACAAGACAACATTACATGTAATATTTTAAATTCACTCTTACTGTATATCAGTAATTAGTACATAGTAAAGTATTATTGCTAAGTACAACTTTTTAACAGGATAAAATTTTTTATTTTATTTTTTATTTTTTTTTTTGTAAAATTGTGTTTTTCTGAAAAGTAGACATTAAGCTCACCTGAGCTGTACATTTTTTCTCTTACTTAAAATCGTTTTAATTTCGTTTACTTTTGAGAGCTTAAAGCATTAGCTAGCTTTCTTTATGGGGAAAAAAAACTTAGAAAAGTGTAGATTTTTTTGTATATATAACAAGATAATGTGCACAATGTTATTCTAGTCTAGGCAGTAACAGGGATGCAAGTTAGTCACTTTTCTCACTTTTAGTCACTTTTTTTAAAACTTGTCACTTTTAGTCACTATTTTTTTAAAAAGTCACTTTTTTTGACTAAAAGAGATGAAGTCTCTAAAAGTGAGCAAGGTGCGGAAACTGGTTCGCTCACATTTAAAAAAAGGGGGGGGGGGTAACTAAAATCGACATTTTTATCTTTCAGATTTGTTGATATCCTCAGCTTCAATAATTGATATTTTTGTACAAAAAGCCATGTGTAAATACATTCGAACTTGGTTAGTATGAGACCGGCTAATTTGAGTTCATGCTTAAAACAAGCAATTTGGACATTAAGAAAAGTTGTCATTTAAACTGTCCTATAATTTTCTCGCTTATTATGAATTACAAAAGTAAGATCACGGCTAATAGGAGCAAAACATCATTCGGTTGCATTTGAATTTAATCGAAAAGTAGGGTAAAATTAAAAAGGAATCTCGTCACATGACTGTAAGATTCGTAGCGTGCACACTTTTCGTTGATTTCAGTTCCAGTCACAATTCCATCTTTATTTATTATGATTTATGCTAAATGTTCTAAAATTCTTGCCCCCACCTTTAACCCCTTAGATGGAGAATTTTCTAAAATCGCTGTAATACGTGTTTAATAATTTTTTTAGTAGATTTATTTTCTGGAATTTTATGCTCCTACCTAAAACGTCTGCTCAGCTATGCCAGATGTTATAAAATTTTGGACCTCCTTTTAACCACCTTAATTGGGGATTTTGTAAAATTGCTGAAATGCATGCTTAATTATTTTTTTTAGTAGATTTATTTTCTGGAATTTCATCTTCCTACCTAAAACGGCTCCTAAGATATGGCCAAATGTTCTAAAATTTTTTACCCTTCTTTAACCCCCATTGGGGGCATTTCAAAAATCGCTGAAATACTTGTCTAAATATATAAAAATAGCAAATAAAAACCTTTGTGCAACAATATTAAAAAGCAGAAAAACCAACGTTTAAAATGCACAAATAATATATGAAAAGCAGCAAACAGCTGTTTCGAATCTACTAGCGAGATTCTTCTTCAGTGCAAAAGGAACAGCGTGCTAGAAAAAGCAAGGCTGAGCAAAATCATAGACAGAGACGCGCTGGCTTTTATACCCTATGCGGGTGGCGAAGGCGCCAAAACAACCAATGAGAGAGAAGCAGTGGAAACGACTGGGTGGACAAGTAGCGACATCTACCGGAGAAGTAGAGAAAAGAAATAAAAAAGGAGGAATTAAATTAACGCTTTCCAAATACTTGGAAAATCTGGAGTACTAGATAAATCATTGACTAAAGAGTGAGAATTTTTAATGATATGGTAAGCTTCCCAAAAATCAAGATCAAGGTTAGAAGAACATTTTTGGATAATGGTGGCTGAGGAAAAATTGAACCTATGTTGAGAAGACCAAGAATGTTGAGCAATAGAAGAACGTTTGAGCTCCTGATTTTTAACATAACCTTCATGCTCTTTTAAACGAAATCTAAGAGCACGTTTAGTCTGACCAATATAAGAAAGACCACACTGACAAGAGATCTGGTAAATGCCCCAATTATCTAGGCGATCAACGGGGTGTTTGAGATTTGAAAAAGGGATTTTATTAACAGGAGAAAAAATAACTTTAAAATCAAACCTTCTTAGGATTTTAGCAACTTGCTGACTGATTTTAGGAAAAAATGGTAATACAACTGAAGTATTAGAGTTGGAATTAGAATGCTTTTCAGAATGGTCGGATTTCGTCAATTTCTTATAAATAGAATCGATAATATTAGAGGAATAACCACGATCGACAGCAATAGCTTTGAGGTAATTAAGTTCAGCACTAAGTAACTGAGGAGTGGAACAAATATTAGTAGCCCGAAAAACAAAAGTATTGAAAGCAGCGAATTTCTGGTTAGGGGGATGAGAAGAATACCTGTGAGGTGGGAGACTGACAGCAAAAGGTTTACGAAAGACGGTAGTCTGAAAGCCATTTTCACAACGAATAACAAGGACATCCAGGAAAGAAAGACAGTTATTGGTCTCAATTTCAGAGGTAAATTGAATGCAGGGATCAATGGAATTCATAATAGAGAGAATATGATTAATATCCGAATTCATTTCAATCAGGACATAAACATCATCAACATAACGAACATAGAACGGAAATTTTAAGATTTCAAAAAGCTTGACCTCAAAATAGTGCATATAAATATCGCATAAAATTGGACTAAGAGGATTACCCATAGCCAAACCGTCAATCATACGGAAGAAATTACCATTGAAAACAAAAGTATTTTGCGACAAGCAAGCGCGAGTGAGAAGTATAAGTTCCTCGATTTCAAAATAAGAGAAATGGAATTCACAAACGGGGTGTTTGAGATTTGAAAAAGGGATTTTATTAACAGGAGAAAAAATAACTTTAAAATCAAACCTTCTTAGGATTTTAGCAACTTGCTGACTGATTTTAGGAAAAAATGGTAATACAACTGAAGTATTAGAGTTGGAATTAGAATGCTTTTCAGAATGGTCGGATTTCGTCAATTTCTTATAAATAGAATCGATAATATTAGAGGAATAACCACGATCGACAGCAATAGCTTTGAGGTAATTAAGTTCAGCACTAAGTAACTGAGGAGTGGAACAAATATTAGTAGCCCGAAAAACAAAAGTATTGAAAGCAGCGAATTTCTGGTTAGGGGGATGAGAAGAATACCTGTGAGGTGGGAGACTGACAGCAAAAGGTTTACGAAAGACGGTAGTCTGAAAGCCATTTTCACAACGAATAACAAGGACATCCAGGAAAGAAAGACAGTTATTGGTCTCAATTTCAGAGGTAAATTGAATGCAGGGATCAATGGAATTCATAATAGAGAGAATATGATTAATATCCGAATTCATTTCAATCAGGACATAAACATCATCAACATAACGAACATAGAACGGAAATTTTAAGATTTCAAAAAGCTTGACCTCAAAATAGTGCATATAAATATCGCATAAAATTGGACTAAGAGGATTACCCATAGCCAAACCGTCAATCATACGGAAGAAATTACCATTGAAAACAAAAGTATTTTGCGACAAGCAAGCGCGAGTGAGAAGTATAAGTTCCTCGATTTCAAAATAAGAGAAATGGAATTCACAAAGCCTTTTCTTGAGGCAATCTAAAGCCCCCTCAACCGGAACGTTTGTAAATAATGATTTAACATCAAAAGAAACCATCATGTGACCCTGCGGCTTAAAATTATGAAGTTTTTTAACAAAATCAAAAGAATTCTTAACAGTGAAACAGTTACTGCTCAAAAGTGGGGAAAAAACAGAAACTAAATATTTGGCAAGCTTATAAGAAGCTGTACCGATACTAGATACCATTTTTTCCTAAAATCAGTCAGCAAGTTGCTAAAATCCTAAGAAGGTTTGATTTTAAAGTTATTTTTTCTCCTGTTAATAAAATCCCTTTTTCAAATCTCAAACACCCCGTTGATCGCCTAGATAATTGGGGCATTTACCAGATCTCTTGTCAGTGTGGTCTTTCTTATATTGGTCAGACTAAACGTGCTCTTAGATTTCGTTTAAAAGAGCATGAAGGTTATGTTAAAAATCAGGAGCTCAAACGTTCTTCTATTGCTCAACATTCTTGGTCTTCTCAACATAGGTTCAATTTTTCCTCAGCCACCATTATCCAAAAATGTTCTTCTAACCTTGATCTTGATTTTTGGGAAGCTTACCATATCATTAAAAATTCTCACTCTTTAGTCAATGATTTATCTAGTACTCCAGATTTTCCAAGTATTTGGAAAGCGTTAATTTAATTCCTCCTTTTTTTATTTCTTTTCTCTACTTCTCCGGTAGATGTCGCTACTTGTCCACCCAGTCGTTTCCACTGCTTCTCTCTCATTGGTTGTTTCGGCGCCTTCGCCACCCGCATAGGGTATAAAAGCCAGCGCGTCTCTGTCTATGATTTTGCTCAGCCTTGCTTTTTCTAGCACGCTGTTCCTTTTGCACTGAAGAAGAATCTCGCTAGTAGATTCGAAACAGCTGTTTGCTGCTTTTCATATATTATTTGTGCATTTTAAACGTTGGTTTTTCTGCTTTTTAACTTGTCTAAATATTTTTTAGTACAGTTATTTTCTGGGCATTCACGCTGCTACCTAAAATGGCTGCTGAGATATGGCTAAATGTTCTAAAAGTTTTGACCCCCCGCCCCCCATTTAACCACCTTAGGGGGCGGGTGATTTCTAAAAATAACTGAAGTACATATTTAATTAATTTTGAATACAGTTATTTTCTACAATTTCATGCCCCTACCTAAAGTGGTTGCTAAGATATGGCAAAATGACCTAAGGGTCATTCCATGTCAAATCATCCAGAATTTTCTAAAAATGACACCCACCATCTTCAATTTTCATAAACTTTTGTGTATTTGTAGAATTTTTAATGCTGATTCCAAAAATGTCAATCATATTGAAATTGATCAAACGGTTTGTGAGTTATGAGCTTTTAAATGTCTTCCAAGATGGCCGATTTGCCGCCATTTTGAATTGCACATGTGACAGCATAAAGGTATCTATAACTTCTTTCATGTTTAAGCTAGAACTTTCAAATTTTTTTTGTTCTGTTCAGAATAAAGTGTACTTTCATTTAAACTGATTTTTGTGCAGCTTATTCCATTAAAATGCTCTCAGAAAATGACTTTTTGTCATTTTTTAACTAAAAAAAAGGCGTAACTTTAATGGCTGATTTCCCCCATTGTTCCCCCTTCAATTTTCATCTAATTGCATAAATAGGCAGCTCAAAGTGTGTTTTGATGCCTGATAAGAAAATTTTAATGGGCAGTTCGCAGGTGTTTTGTTTAAAGAAGAATTTCAATTTTACTGACCTTCCATAAGTAACGGGTACAAGATAATGTTGATATTTCTTTTATTACCAGAAATATCATACATATTTACATCTAAAAGTTTGATAAGGCTTTATCTTACATAAACATATACATATTTTTTAATGTGGCTATAAAGAAGGGGAATCCCACAGGAATAAATAGGAATGCTAATAATGAATTCTTGCAAGACATAGAAGTATTTTCCTAACAAATTGAAATCTATTGCAAAGTTTCAGTAAATTATAAGTAAAAAAGAAATAATGAGAAAAATTCTATAAATAGTCACATTTTATAGCAAAATCATACTTGTATATAATACAAAATATAATTAAAAAAAAAAATACATTAAGTAAATATTATCAAACTTTAAAATTAGGGATGCACCGGATATTGATTTTGCCGGATACCGGATATCCGAAGCTCCTTTGCCTGCCGGATTCGGATATCCGGCACTAGATATGTTTTTAGTTATATGGTGAATTATTTCTTAATATAATGCCATCTCAGAACAATAAATTACAAACATGTTTCGCACATTATTAATACATTTTAAATGTATTGAAATGTAATTTACAAAAACTATATCTCTTTGAATATCAGGGCTTGAAATTCAAGTTTTCCCAGGAGGAGAGTTTCCTACACAACATTTATAAATGCAGGGTAGTTGAACTGTTGGAAAGGGAAAAAAAAAAAATCTTTAAATCCCGTTATTTTTTATGTGCCACTTAAAGAATTACATTTATACAGACATGACAAAATACCATTGAAATAATTTAAATTAACAACTCAAGATAATTATCCAAAATTTTTATTTTTATTAAAACAAAGGGACAGAATCAAGCTTTATATATACCATGTCTATTTTTCAACTTTCACCTAAAGTTATGGGCAATTAACAATTGGGTTGCTAAATGAATTTCTTAATTTACATTTTATTCCATTTTGCATCCTTTAGCCTCTTTCACAAATTACTGTTTTGACAAACGGCACAGAGCAACATTTATAACTTTAGAAATTATTGGAAACGCATGGTTATGCTGTCTTACACAATTTTAGAAAACTTTGCAAAATCTGATGTGCATTAATTTTTAGCTTATTTGCATGAATAATGCATATCGGTGATTGTATTGTCAATATCCTACAGTGATTGTATGTCACTTCTGAACAAACTTGTTTTATTATATCCTTAATGGAATTATTGTCAAGACTGTAATCTCTGGTAGTTTTGTTAATTAAACTATGTTCTATGCATTGGAATTTTAAATCAATATCCAAAGTTTGAAAAGGGAATAGTCAATTGATTTCTTCTATTACACAAGAAAAGGTTGATTTCAAAAAGTCATGTCCTAATTTCTGTTAACTGCAAGTAACAACTAGTTTGTTGTTTCTAAATAGTTTCCTTGAATTTTTTTTCTTCTTCGTGTGCACCACAAGATCTAATCTTATTTTGTTTAATAGTGAATCCAGGCCAATTTGGTAGGGCTCAATCTCTGGTGGTTGTTACTGTCCATTTAGTAATTTTCTTTTTTGGGCAAAGGAAATAAAAATCGCAAAATATCTAAAAAATATCAGAGATTTCGTCAATCGTGGCAGAAAAAAAAATATATCATTCTGTGAATTGCGAGAATCAACTAGTTTTTTGTTTCTAAATATGTTTTTTTTAAGTTCACCAATTTTTTTTTTCCTCATGTGCACCACAAGTGTAATCTCATTTTGTATAGTGGCCAATTTGGTAGAGCTCAGTCTCTGGTGGCTAGGACTGGACGATGTCTCAATTTCTACATTGTGATGTATCGCCAGAGTAAAATGACGATATCACAATGCATCGTGGTGTTAGACATTTGTTACAAGTGTCTTGGGGTTTATTCACAACTCAGATGCCAGAAAAATTATTACATTTACTAACTCTTTTAATTTATACATTTATTTATTGTTATATTTTATTTTATTTTTTTAAACAGGGGGAGGGGGGTTATCCTATCAAAATAAACTAATGAACCAATCCTCTTTTCCTGTCAATACAAGATGAAAAATCAAATGGCTCTGTATATTATTGCACACGTTTAGAGTCAGAGTGATGTGGCCTAGGGAAAATGTATATTTTGCATCACTGTATTTTCTCAAATGAACATCGTGGTGCCTTCATACATCTAGAAAAACAGACTTGAAACTGTGAAGCATGTAGGGATTTTGGATTGAGTTGTTTATCTGCTTCGACGATTGAAGGAGAAACCGCTCTCCCCTTACTCTACCATCGGTCTGGTACATCATAGATGTCTAGCTGTGCACATGGTTATTCACATTGTCGGCAAAACCAGTCTTCCCTGTACCCTCCCATTCATTTGCGATCCCGGTGTGATGCACCGTATGTCTGCGATGCATCGCTAATTCAAAGATCAGGAAATCGGTTTGACAATTTATGATTTAAATCGATATCTCGCGATGTATCGATACATCGCCCAGTACTACTGGTGGCCATTACTGTCCTTTTAGTTATTTCCTAATTTGAGCACACAGGAAAAACATCACAAAATACATAAATTAGTCGTAGAAGAAAATATCGCTAATTTCGTCAATCATGGTGAAAATAAATAAAAACATTTGTCGACCGGTCTCCAATAAAAAAACTGAAGTTTGTGGAAATTGGTAGAGGGAAAATATCACAAAATTCATCAATCGATCACTGAAAAATATCGTGAAATTTGCCAGTCCGCCATGAGCAGATATCGTGAAATTCCTCAGATGGTCACAGAGAAAAAATGCGAAATTTTTCAATTGGATGCAGAAAAACAATCGTTACTTTCATCAGTATGTCGCAAGGGTCATTCCATGTCAAATCAACACAAAAACATAACATTTTCAACCCGACCCCCTCAGAATTTTATGAAATTTGGCTCACTTGTTAAATTTATGTAGAAATCATCAAATAAAAAATAATAAGCCTCTATTTCTCATGGTTTCTGAGATAAATAGCATCAAAAATTGAAAAAAAGCACAAAATTTTGAATTTCGTGCACTACAAAAAAATTCATATTTAATTCCCTAATTGACATACAGCTTTAGTCTTGGTATTGCTGGAAAGGGTTTGCTGTGGGCTTTCTTATGATATATCACATGCAAATTTTTCTTAAAATTTTAATTTCAAGGTCAAACATTTTGACCTTTGACCTTCTATATCTCAAAAAGTGGTATTTTATTTTTTTGAAAAAAAATATATGTTATTCTTGCATTGTTCCTCTATAATATCTGACATTCTTATTTTGGGACGCTCATGGGATATTGAGTTATAAATTAAAATGCACATACCTGATTCCAATTTTATTACTAAAATCACCTACATGATGACTTATCTATACTAATTTATGACAATAAACTTATATTTATGCATATTTCATAAGCATGTATATATATTATACATACATGTATATATACATATATATGTATGTATAACACAGGCACCCAGCTAACCAAAAAGTACCAAATTTTATTATTTTGTATTGTTACTATTAATTTTTAAAGTAAAAATACTGCTTGGTCACATAACATGCTTAATAAAAATGTTCTCCAGTAGCATATTTCATATATATATGTCTTTCTATTTTCCTCCCCCCTTTCTTTAAGGCAGACCCCCCCCCCCCCTTTCTATAGCATATTTCTAGACTTTAAAATTCTGAAACTTTAATACAATTTAAAGAACTGAGATAAATGCTTTGTTTTTATCTCTCAATATCTTTGTGTTAATGCTTACATTGGGCTGTATAAATTCCTCAGATGGGTGAATCAGAAAAGGGCCATGTGGTTTTTATTTTAAGCTGACATAAGTCATAATGTAACATGAAGAGCAAATTTATATAAAAACATTTCATGACATAATTTTCTTTTACTACATGACTGTGGAAACAAATGTTTTCTATATAGAATTAAGTAATGTGTTTGCATTTAAGATCATTTATATAAATTAGTAGAGATTGATATAATCTATGTAATAGGTGATTTTAGTAAAGAAATAAGGAGGAGATGTTTACATTTTAATTTATATCTCAATATCCCACGAGCGAACCAAACTAAGAAAATCAGATATTATAGAGGAACAATGTAAGAATAAGAATAACATACAATTTTTTTTCAAAATAATAAAATATCACTTTTTGAGATGCAGAAGGTCAAAGGACGAAATGTTTGACCTTGAAATTAAAAATTACAGAAAATTATACATATGTGATATATCAGAAGAAAGCCCACAGCAAATCCTTTCCAACAATACCCAGATTAAAGCTGTATATTAATTAGGGAATTAAATATGAATTTTTTTGTAGTGCATGGAACTCAAACCCTTCAAAGGGGAGGGACTTATGTCAGCTTAAAACAAAAACCACATGACCCTGTCTGATTCACCCATCTGATGAATTTATACAGCCCAATGTAAGCATTAATACAAAGATATTGAGAGATAAAAACAAAGCATTTAATCTCAGAGTTCTGTAAATTGTATAAAAGTTTCAGAATTTTAAAGTTGAGAAATATGCTATGGAGGGGGGAACGGGGGTGTATCTTAAAGAAAGGAGGGAGGAAAGACATATATATATATATAGATATGAAATATGCTACTGGAGAACATTTTTATTAAGCATGTTATATGACCATGCAGTATTCTTACTTTAAAAATTAATACTAACAATACAAAATAATAAAATTTTAACAAAAAAATCTGTTCAAATCACACAGGCACTGTAATTTAACAGTGTGTGTCAATATTTTGAATTTGCCATCAATTATAAATGAAAATAATTAGTGTAAACTTATTATTGTAATTAATGTCTACTTATTTCGTAATCTTACAAAAAAAAAATAACAATAATAATAAATTCAATTAGTCTTTATAGTGAAAATAAATTTAAATTTTTAAACTTTATATCATGTCCCAAATTAATATACAGAGTTGTGATAACTAGAACATGTCTATGCTTATGAAATATGCATAATTATAAGTTTATTGTCATAAATTAGTATAGATAAGTCATCATATAGGAGATTTTGGTAATAAAATTGAAATCAGGTGTGTGCATTTTAATTTATAACTCAATATCCCATGAGCGTCCCAAAATAAGAATGTCAGATATTATAGAGGAACAATGTAAGAATAACATATATTTTTTTTTGAAAAAAATAAAATACCACTTTTTGAGATATAGAAGGTCAAAGGTCAAAATGTTTGACCTTGAAATTAAAATTTAAAGAAAATTATGCATGTGATATATCATAAGAAAGCCCACAGCAAGCCCTTTCCAACAATACCAAGATTAAAGCTGTATGTCAATTAGAGAATTAAATATGAATTTTTTTTGTAGTGTACAGAATTCAAAATTTTGTGCTTTTTTTCAATTTTTGATGCTATTTATCTCAGAAACCATGAGAAATAGAAGCTTATTATTTTTTATTTGATGATTTCTACATAAATTTAACAAGTGAGCCAAATTTCATAAAATTCTGAGGGGGTCGGGTTGTGAGCTGTGTTGATTTGACACGGAATGACCCGCAAGAACAAAGAGAGAAATTTGCCAATCGGTCACATAATAAAATTGCTAAATTTGTCAATTGATCGCAAGAAAAAAGTTCACTCAGCCTTTCATCCCTTTGGGGTCGATAAAATGAGTACCAAGCTTGCTTGGGAACTAAACACCGAGTGTCTCGCGTTAGGTTGACAACCTGGCCGGGACGCATGCTGCATAGCCCCTCGGGACCCAGGGTCAAGAAAACAGAGATGGGCACTGTCGGCCCAGATCCTTCTTGAATTGTATAGCCACAGAGTTTAGTTTATACTCTAATAAAAATCTTCAAATTTTATTTTACATTCTGAAATTAGAGGTACAATTTTCTAAAAGATGTAAATGTAAATTCTTAAATTTATTATAAAGAGTTCAAATATCCATGTTGGGAAAGCTGCAATTCTTTAAACTTTTGAAGAATTACCTTTTACTCATGAATAGTGAACTTACTTTCATATTTTGCATTATAAACAAAAGTTGTTCGGCATTGTTTGGGTCAAATGATTTCTCTTATCCTTTTATATTCGCTCTGCCGGATATCCGGCAGAGAAGTCGGATATCCGGTGATTGTGATTCAGATATCCGATGATATTTCGGATATTGAAAAATCAGCCGGATATCCGTTGCATCCTTATTTAAAATTATGCAAAATAACATTTAGCACATATACCGCAAAAATGCTATTGAAAATATATCTACATCAATAACAATTAAAAATAAAGATAATTAATAAAATTTGTTCTCTTTATATTTCAATTTTATTTCCTTCTAATTTTATGTTTTGCCCACTTGATGTATCACCAAGTTTATATATTCTACCATTGGTAGTATTGATGTCACATGCACAAAGGATATGACTGAAAGGCACAATACAACTGTCATTTTCTGTCCAATAATACGAAGGTGATGGGCCATTGTGGATGCATGAATTTAACAGTTGCATCTCCTTCTTTTTTGTGGACTTTTGACACTAAGCCTATATACCCATTCCATTCATACAAACATACTACATAACTTTTAAGAGATGGAATATCCAAAGTCTTTAATATTCCTATCAAAAGATGAACAAACAGAAAAATTTTCATCAGTATTTATTCTTTTTCCACTTATTAATAAGTTTTCTGTAGATCCATAATAATGCATACTGCATGTTCCAGGAATTGTCGTAGCAAGTTGCATCCGATGAGACATGTTGTTGCACAGTTTTAACATGTCACTTTTTGTGATGATAAAAAATGTTATACCATCAATGTTTTGTCTGCAATATTCATACATCATAGCCACATCTGCAATTTGATCATGCAACGGCCTTTGCAGACTTACTTTCATTACAAGTCTTTTAACAGTCCCCCCCTCCCATCGCAAACAGATTTTCCATGACTTGCAGCAAAAAAGCTCCATTTTGCTTTTATCTCACCAAAATCATGTTTAGGGATTGACCGAATCAGCAATTTTGCCGAATACCGAAGCTTCGGTCAAAGTGTACACCGAATATTCGGTATTCGGCAACCGAATACTTAAAAATTTTTAAGACACATTTTTGCATATATTAGCTTTTTTAATAAACTTTAATTAAAATTAAATTCTTAATAATTTAATTTAGTTACATTTTTATTCTTAAATCTAACTACACAAAAAAATTTAATGACTTCTTTCAACTCACAAATTCATTAACCGATCACTTATTTTTTATTATTTTATCACTAGCCAATATCCAAATTAACCCAATGAAAGTATTAAACTATACAGGCTATTATTAAGGATAAGGATTCTCAGAAAAACAAAAGTTCATTCAAATAAAAAGAAACAATGTTGTCATTAAGCATTAAGCTGATTTACTGATTGTCTAATTATATACATATTGAATTGGAATGTTCTCAAATACAAAAGGTATCATATCAATTTGTACATTTAACTATTTTCTGTGAAATTATTGATACATATTTATATTTTGATTAATATTTATCATTGTGGTGATGAAGATAAATTTGAGCGATTTTAATTTAATGGTTATAAAAGCTATAGGATAGGCATAGGAGTATACTTATTTGATGCATGTATTTTCTTTAATATAAACCTTAGTTATACAGAGATGAACTCTGGTATACTTATTTGAGGTGTATATTAAAGAGAATACACATTAAATAAATTTAAATTGAAAAAACTAATGTAGAAATAATTAAAATTAAATGGTAAGGGAAAGATGCCCATATTCCTTACTTTTTTTCCTCTATCGTAGACAGTTGTTCTGATTTCATCCCTATATAAACTATTTTAGGAAAGAAAAAAAAAGTTTTTTTTAATTAAAAATGGCCTTTGACTTGTTTTTGGTAGTGCAGCTGAACTTTGAACTCATGCACATAATGTTGAAACTCGTCATTTAGCCTATTCTACTTCTAAGTAAAAGAGAATTCTTCTACTTCTAAGAAAATACTTATCCGCAATTATTCGGCCGAAGCCGAATATTCGGTTTACATGCCGAATCACCGAATACCGAATCGACTATTCGGTATTCGGTCAATCCCTAATCATGTTCATGGGTTCAAAAATGTTTTTCAATTTTAATATTGGGCAGCAGAGCCACCAGTAAAATATTCTACATTTCTGGCTAAGATATACTTATTATTTAAATGCTGTATGATTAATTTTTGAGTCTGATAAAGCATTGGTACGTCATGGTCCATATCATCTGAAAGCATGCAAAGGCTTTGACTTTTTAAGCTGCTTCCGTTTTTTTTGCTCTACATATAATGCAACTGTATGTAAAGTACAGCAGCCAGACATCCAATGGTAGCTGTTGCGCTTCATCTTGCAATACAAAAGAAAAGTTCTCACTAAAATCCATTTGTTTGAGAGCCTCATGACTAGTAAGATTTTTTTTTTTTCAAATGAGTGCTTTGGGACTTGGATATGTGTGTATGGGGAACGAGCTTTTCAATCTTTTTAAGAATAAGATGGATGAAATCGTACAGAGTAGATGTATGTGATGTTATTCATACTCTGTCAGTTGATACCCACTGTTTATGTTCAATTACATCTTCAGGATCAAAATCCGGAAATTTTAACTTTAAAAAATCTTCAAGAACATCTTTCTTGGGACATTTGCTGCATATATGTAACATACAATTTGTATTGTTAGAACTGCAAACCAATTTCTGGATTAATCTTTCATATTTTTCTTCAATCCCTGTTGCTGCAATAAGCAACTGAACTTTCTGATGTATTGTATACATGCAGACAGAATGCATGCCAGAATTTCCAACTAAGACACAGTGCTTAGGTCGCAGGTCAGCAAATTTTGAAAACCCAATTTTATTATTGGTAGGAAATTTCAATAGAAATTGGATATACAGTTAATTCAGATTACAAAGAAGAAACCTTTTTTGAATATGGGCGGACATTTTTTTTATGCTGACCATATCTCCCTGACCAGGCATGAGACATGAAAATTCATTATCTTCATGAAATTCTTTCACAGATTTTATAGTGTCTTCCCAAGTATAAAGCCTGTACTTGGTACTCAGTTACACTAAAGGTTTCAATTATTTTCTTTCTTGCCCATCATGACTCAGGAATCAAAGTTAGCAACTGATTTTTTTCTCTGGGACTAATTTGTGGAAACTTTTCTTTCACCATCTCCATTAATCTTTCAAATTCTGAAGCTTTTCTTTTGATTCACATTATCTTCATCAGAGCTACTGTTTTCACTCTGAAGAACGTTCTCTTCCAAATCAAGTGTACAAGCAACCTCCTTTTGCAAGGCAATTTTCATTTACTGTAATTTTCTTTCTCCAGCAGACACTTTCCTGTGTGCAGAAATTGCATGTAACCTTAGTGGTGAACTTCCATTAAGCTTTACGTGATATTTTTCTTTCTGATCCATGTTTGATGTAATTTCTTCAAAAAAATCAGTGGACTGATACAAGTCTTTCTGTTCTTTCACATATACTTACAGCAAAGCTCTTGCTTTATCCCCTACAGGTTGAACATAGTTTCTTACCAGGAATGGCATCATTATGTAGCTTATGCCTGTAATTCTTAGCTTGATCCACACTTATCACATATAAGGATACTTTTCTTGGTCTTGTTAGGATGAAGATTAACTAAATGAAAACATTTCTTTTGCTGAATTTACATATGCAGAAAGTGTTCTCTGTGAGCAAAGCATATTGTTGAGTTTTCGCCAGGGTTGGAAAAAAAACGGGGTTTTTTGTAAAAAACCGGTTTATTTGGTTTAAACCAGGTTTTTTTGGTTTAAACCGGGTTTTTTTTAAATGTAATTTCCTATTGCATACAGATGCATATCTGGTGATAAAATAAACATTTTTGGATATTATATAAGTAATATAACTTTTGAAAATATTTAAATTAAATAATTACAGTCAATTATATAGAAAATTGAAATCATTTCTAATTTAAACATTATTAGTAAAAGCTATGTCTTATGTTCAAAGTACACTAGTAAACTGCTCTACACAGTGAAACATTGATACCTTGAAAATCGTATAAAGAATCCTTTGATTAATAATATAATAATCAATCAATAAACATTTGATGCAGTTTCATGAATATATTATTCTGTGGTTGTTGTTATTATTATTTTTTTAATATCCAAATACTTCTGGTTATTTTGTTTTCTGAGTGGTAACTCCAAGTGTCCAAGGCAACATTTTTGGCCATTAGATTCAGCAACTAACAGGAAAGATTGATTGGAATTATTGAAATGCTATAACTAGCACTCAATTTTTGCAAGCTGTGTTATTCAATTTAATATCTTAAGTTACTCTTTTAAATTCTTTAAGGATAATCTTCCCCAATCCCAATCCAGAAAATTTTCTTTTGCAACTTAACCAAAATCTTAAAGATCATTGTATTTTGTAACTACTGTAAGTAATCTGCATTTTTTAAATGAAAATATTTTATGCTAAATATTGAATATTATTTATCTATTTTATCTTTTCTAATTTCACATGTTTTAAGAAAAATCTTTAGGGTACCAGATATGTTCATCAGCACATGCTAATTTTCATTCTACATGCATAGAAACATGACCTAGGCTCATTATGTCTCATGTTGACTGCTGAAGTGTTAAAAGTAGAAATTACTTCTATCTATAATTTAAAACAATTAAATTACAAAAAAAGAAAATATTAGATTTTTTCTAAAAAAACCAAATGGTTTTTTTGACAAAAAAACCAATTGGTTTAAACCATGGTTAAAACCACTTGGTTTAAACCGTGCCAACCCTGGTTTTCGCTATCTTCTAAATTGCATCTTAATTCAAGAAGTCCTTTATTTTTGATGGATAACTCATTGCGATGGTGGATAGCTTGAGGATTATTTAAATCAGAATTTGGATTATTAATATTTAAAGTAATATTGTACGTTTTTTATTTATTCATAAGAAACCATCTAATTTAATACAACAAAGCAGCATCATTTATAGTTATAAGATCAAAAGAGAAACTTTAATCTTTTTTTAACAGATTGGCATAACAAGTTGTAAAATTCTGCTTAATCCAGTTGGTTGAAAAAATCTTCTTGGAAGTAATTTTAGTCTGATTCGTTGAAAATCTCTTTCTGGTTAGTACATCTATCTGGTTGGTTGAAAAAACCCCTTCTGGCAAACCAAAGTGATATTATTGGTTAAAATTCTGTCTTCTGGAAAGTTCTGGTAATAAATTAACCCAATCAGATAATTTTAGCAATTAATTAATTAGAAATTTCATATTTTGGACAGCAATTTTCGATGTATAATTCAACAATAATTACAGCTTTAATGTTATTTACATTTTAAAAATGAACCAAAGTGAAATAAAGTATATAATTTTTTTTATTTTGAACTAAATTTTAAAATCGCCCATTAAAAATTTTTTAACAGGTATCAAAACACACTTTGAGCTGCAATATTAATATAACAGAGTTAATTTTTTAACTAATTATATTTATTTTAAATGTAGATATATTTTTAATAGTATTTTTACCGTGTATGTGCTAAATGTTATTTTGTATAATTTTGAAGTACGATAATTTTTACTTATTGTATTTAGTTAACAATTGTAATTTTATCATTTTGTATAATATGCAAGTATGATTTCGCTATAAAATGTGACAATTTGTAGAATTTTTTCCATCATTTCCTTTTTATTTAAAATTTACTGAAACTTTGCGATAGATTTCAATTCGTCATGAAAATATTTCTATGTCTTGCAGGAATTCATTATTAGAATTCCTATTTATAATTCCTGAGGGATTCCCCTTCTTTTTAGCCACATTAAAAATATATATATGTTTATGAAAGATAAAACCTTAACCAAACTTTTAGATGTAAATATGTATGATACTTCTGGTAATAAAAGAAATATAACATTATCTTGTACTATCCGTTACTTATGGAAGTCGGTAAAATTGAAATTCTTCTTTAAACAAAAAACCTACAAACTGCCCATTAAAATTTTTTTATCAGGCATCAAAACACACTTTGAGCTGTCTATTTATGCAATTAGATGAAAATTGAAGGGGGAACAATGGGGGAAATCGGCCATTGAAGTTATACCTATTTTAAATTTTAAAAAATGGCAAAAAGTCATTTTCTGACAGCATTTTAATGGAATAAATTGCACAAAAATCTGTTTAGATAAAAGTTTACTTTATTCTGAACAGAACAAAAAAAATTTGAAAGTTCTAGCTTAAACCTGAAAGAAGTTATCGACCTTTATGTTGTCACATGTGCCATTCAAAATGGCGGCAAATCGGCCATCTTGGAAGACATTTAAAAGCTCATAACTCACAAACAGTTTGATCAATTTCAATATGATTGACATTTTTGGAATCAGCATTAAAAACTCTGCAAATTTACTGACTTTTATCAAAATTGGTGATGGTGGGTGCCATGCCCTGGGTGATCTGACATGGAATGACCCCTAAAAATTCCGATTATCCCCTTAACCTGCATAGAGGGGGTGGGGCGGTGGAGGATTTCTAAAATCGCTGAAATATGTGTTTAATTACTTTTTCAGTAGATTTATTTTCTTGCCTTTCATGCTTCTACCTAATATGGCTGCTGTGATATGGCCAAATGTTTTAAAATTTTTGACCCTTCTTTAGCCCTCTTAGGGAGGAATTTCTGAAATATGTGTTTATTTATTTTCTGGAATTTCCTGGCCCTATCTAAAACGGATGCCGAGATATGGCCAGATGTACTAAAATTTTCGACCCCTCTCTTTAACCCCTTTAGGGGTTGAATTTCTAAAATTGCTGAAATACTTGTGGGTCATTCCATGTCAAATCAACGTGGGGTCTGGACCTCGACATCTCAGATTTCTATAATTTTTGGTTTATAGTTTGTATCCATGGAGTATATGAAAAATCTAATTTTTAAATTTTTTTTTTCTTAGCGGTTTATTTTTTACGGAATTTTAAAAATGGTCAAAAGTACCAAATTTAACCAAATTCTCAACCACAAAATCTTCTATAATTCTTTAACAAATTGGGCTAGAGAGTTAAGTTATATCTCATTTGAAAGCTCTTTTTATGGGCTTTAATATGATATGCAACACTAACAATTTTGTGTATAATAAATTTTTTGACAAATTTTCAAAATTTTTGAATTTATATTTTTCAAAAACACCATCTTTAATTTTTTTCAAAAAAATATATGTTAATCTTTGACTTTTTGGCTACAAGTATGCCAAATTTCAAGATGGAGAAATGATGGGGTTTTGAACTATTAATTTTTAAATATGAGTTATACATGAAAAATTTCAAGTATCAGGGCAAAATTAACAATTGTACAATTTCTTTCCATATATAATTCACACTTCTTTTTCATTAAAAATTTCAGAGTTTGATGCTAAGCAAATTTATTTCTAAGGCATGAAAATTTTCTAAAGCATATTTCTCAAAATATAATTATATAATTTGCCCATAAGGGGACCCTTCATTCACTTGAAAGCACCTGATCGGTAAAGTTAATCCTATGGGCAGGTTGTTTTCGAATTTTCCATTTAAATTTGAATATTTTTAAATGATTTTTTTTACATAGGTAGTTGATGTCAATCTCTCATATGTCTATTTTTTACTTTTTCGATTTTGGTTGCAGATTTTTTTAATAAAGATACTTTCACTTTCGGACCGGTTTCGAAAGTTACAGTACCTTTATTAAAAAAATCTTCAACCAAAATCGAAAAATTACAAAAATTACCTATTAAAGATTGACCTCAGCTATCCTATGAAAAAAAAAAAATGTTTAAAAATATTCAAATTTAAATGAGAAATTCGAAAACAGCCTGCCCATAGGTTTAGCATTACCAAGCACATATTTCAAGTAAGTTTGCCATCGACCCCTTAGATAAGTCTATCGAAATACAGAAGATTCTTCCCTTTCCGCACCCATCCTCTCTACTTTCATGGTTTTCACCAAGCACAATTCCTGATAAGAAAAGTCAGAAAGCTCTGAATAATCTGATGCATTTTGAGATACCTAAGTAGATTTTCATTGGTTCATTTCAAAATCGTTTCGCACATTCCCAAATCATTATAATTTTTTTTTTTTTTTTTTTTTTTTTTAATGCATATAGAAGGATAACTATTTAATAAACAAGCTTCATTTTACTTTAATCAAATGCTTTAACAAAGAAGTCTTGAATTACTACTATTAATGATGTCAGAAGATAAGAAAGACTGGGCATTATTTTCTGTTAAATGCTGCAATCCCTATAAAGGTTGGTTGTATTGAGTTTTATTGCACAAAATCCCTTTAGGGACATGCTGTGCCAAACAAAGAATAAAACAAAAGTGAGTTTAAGAAAAAGACATAATTAAATGAGTTAAAATGGAAATAGAAAAGCTATATAGATGAGGTAACTCATCCAGATCAATCCCTATAAAGAAACAATTCATTCAAAATCAGGAAAACTTAAGAATGTAACAACTTGGTAGTGCAGTTTAAGATTTAATATTCAAAAGGGCATGAAAATATGTGATGGCTGTAGAATTAAACTATCAAAAGATAGAAGTGCCAGGTCAAAACACTCTTCACTTACTTGAAATATGTGCTTGGTAATGCTAAACCTATGGGCAGGCTGTTTTCGAATTTCTCATTTAAATTTGAATATTTTTAAACGATTTTTTTTTTTCATAGGATAGCTGAGGTCAATCTTTAATAGGGAATTTTCGTAATTTTTCGATTTTGGTTGCAGATTTTTTTAATAAAGGTACTGTAACTTTCGAAACCGGTCCGAAAGTGAAAGTATCTTTATTAAAAAAATCTGCAACCAAAATCGAAAAAGTAAAAAATAGACATATGAGAGATTGACATCAACTACCTATGTAAAAAAAATCATTTAAAAATATTCAAATTTAAATGGAAAATTCGAAAACAACCTGCCCATAGGATTAACTTTACCGATCAGGTGCTTTCAAGTGAATGAAGGGTCCCCTTATGGGCAAATTATATAATTATATTTTGAGAAATATGCTTTAGAAAATTTTCATGCCTTAGAAATAAATTTGCTTAGCATCAAACTCTGAAATTTTTAATGAAAAAGAAGTGTGAATTATATATGGAAAGAAATTGTACAATTGTTAATTTTGCCCTGATACTTGAAATTTTTCATGTATAACTCATATTTAAAAATTAATAGTTCAAAACCCCATCATTTCTCCATCTTGAAATTTGGCATACTTGTAGCCAAAAAGTCAAAGATTAACATATATTTTTTTGAAAAAAATTAAAGATGGTGTTTTTGAAAAATTTAAATTCAAAAATTTTGAAAATTTGTCAAAAAATTTATTATACACAAAATTGTTAGTGTTGCATATCATATTAAAGCCCATAAAAAGAGCTTTCAAATGAGATATAACTTAACTCTCTAGCCCAATTTGTAAAAGAATTATAGAAGATTTTGTGGTTGAGAATTTGGTTAAATTTGGTACTTTTGACCATTTTTAAAATTCCGTAAAAAAAAACCGCTAAGAAAAAAAAAAAATTAAAAATTAGATTTTTCATATACTCCATGGGTACAAACTATAAACCAAAAATTATAGAAATCTGAGATGTCGAGGTCCAAAAATTGCATTTTTCTCGTTGATTTGACATGGAATGACCCTTGTTTAATTATTTTTTAGTAGATTTATTTTCTGGCTTTTCACACTCCTACCTAAAACTGCTGCTGAGATACGCCAAATGTTCTAAAATTTTCTGCTCCCTTTTTTAATTTCCTTAGGAGGGGAATTTATAAAATCACTGAAATATGTGTTTAATTATTTTTTAATAAATTTATTTTATGGCTTTTCACACTCCTACCTAAACGGCTGCTGAGATATGGCCAGAAGTTATAAAACTTTTGACCCCTTTAGGAGGGAATTTTCAAAAATCCTTTCTTAGTGTGTGCTTATGTTATAAGAAGTATTTTGTCCCCAATTTCCATGCTTCTAGGTTCAGTAGTTAGAGCTGTGCGTTGATTATGAGTCACTCAGGACAAACTCTTTTATAGATATAGGTGTGTGCACTGTAAACAATTTGGTACGTTTTATTTGCGCTTTTTCTAAGAATTTTAATTATTTACTCGGGGTGAATTTAGCAATAGAATTTTAATTTTTCATTATTTCCATCATTCTTTCTTAAACATCCAGTTTCTTTTTTGTATAGTTAACTGCAGTTAAAATTGGAACTTGTCGCAGAAAATATTGCAAGGATCCTACCAGTGACCTATTATCATATCACTATTTGCAAACAATAGATTTTTAATGCAGATGTTGTAGAAATAAAATGAAGATTATTCTTTAGAAATAGTGGTAATTAAAAGGTGATAGGTAAGACCACAGCCATTTTTTTTTTTAATTACAGACAACCTTACTATTTATAATTAAATTTTAAAAGTTTATTATGCTAACATTGTACTTTTTGTTTTATATGATTAAATAAAACTGAGGTTTTATCTTATCCATCATTTTGGATAGAGGATTGTCATCTTAAAAGCAAAAAGGTGTTTTATTTACATAATTTAACTTACAAATAAATTGAAAAAAAATCATTGTCACGTACCATTCATGCCACTTTTTTTTTTTTTGTTACGCTTTAGTCACTTTTTTGACACGCTTTAGTCACTTTTTTGACATGCTTAGTCACTTATCTCACTTTTTTGGAAGCATTGTTGCACTTGCATGCCTGCAATAACCATTCCATTCAAAATTGAAATTGGATTATTAATTTTAAACATTTACAAAATAAGAGAAGTAATTAAAAAAAAAAGCTTAAAGTCAAAATCTTTTTAAAACATGCTTTCTTTCAATATATAAAAAATGTTTTCAATTTTAAAACTAAACAAAATTGGCTCGGTCATCTAAAAGAAAATTCCTGTAAGCCCATATTGAAAAAGTGCGTAATAGAAGGGATCAAATCATGAAACCATACCATTGTTTGGCTTATACTTTGCATCCCAACCTTCAGGTGCAAGGGTTGACTGCTGTATCAGTTGATTCAGCTCGCGCTTGAGCTACAGAGAGAGTTTATGGATGCTTACCCATACTGATTGTGTATGAAGCTAAAGAATCCCCTTTCCAGTCTTCTTATTTCAGTGCTATAGGGAGGACTCCATTGTTTGGTGGAAAGGTATCACTAAATGCAACAGCTTTTTGAGTCTGCTTCAAAACTTGCTCATCTAGCAATGCTTTTGCTATCAAGTCCTACTAGCTCAGCATCAATTAAGAGAGACTATTTTCTAACGTTTCATACACTCTAAACTCAAAAATCTTTTGGGTGTAAATAAATGTGCTTAACACATGGTGTGCTGCAGCATGCTGCGGGGTAAAATTGATCCGGATTATTTAATTGTACAAAATTATTTTCTTCTGGTTGAAAAATCAAAAAAAAAAAATTTATTGCAAATATATTTTTTAAATTATTAAATTTCAATAAAAGATCACATAAATCATTGACTTATTTAATGTTTATCTATTGTTAAAATGTTTTAGCGTGTTACATGTATTTGGCAGTTTTCGACGGTTTAAACCAGTTTATGACAGTTTAAACCAATTTATGACAGTATAAACCACGTTTTGACGCTTGTCACGTCAAAAACCCAACCCTGATCACAGGAACCGTTAGTCAGCAAATTTTGAATTTGGTTAGATAAGAATTTGTCCCCACACCACACACACATTCGGATTACTCTCTGCTTCTATCAATGTAAGGTAAGCAGGGGTGGGGAAATGCATCATTTTACTCGCCACTGACAAGTGGATTTTCTGACAGGGCGAGTGAATTTGTAAGCAGTATTTAAAAAAACAAGTTCTATTCTTTATTAAACTTTTCTCTCTTGTGTATATTTTTCTTAATTTTACAGGGGGGAAAATATATATGTAAAAATGTATTGTAGCACTAGTAATCAACTATTTTTGCAATTGCTTAAGTTTTATTATGACAAATTGCATTTTGCTGGCGGGTAAAATAAATCCTTGGCTGGTAAGATTTTCTGAAAATTCCCCACCTCTGAAGGTAAGTCTCGTTAATTTTTCCAATATTGCGGAAAAACATCATTTTTAAATCTTTATATGGTACTTCTTAGTTATCACATTGACTAATTTCGCCAAATTATATAAATCGTTAAACCATTCGCCAAATTATACACATTGACATAATTTTTATTTTAAATAACAAAAGAACAAATAAATTAGTAAAACATTAATAAAAATACAAATAAAACGTCAAATTAATGGTTTTATTGGCCATATTTGGCATTTAATCTTACAATTAATTAATTAATGGCAACCATTATTGGCATTTAATCTTACAATTTGGCAACAGTAATTTGGTCGACGGGATAACTAAGAAGTATCCTTTATATTATTTATAAATCAATGATTTTGCAACATTTTTAAAAATAGAAAATGATGTAAAAAAAAACATGGACTTATAAATTGCATAAAGATTTAAAAACAAAGTTTTTGTGCCATTGGAAAATTTCTTCCGATGCAATTGCACAAATTTTAGCAGCATTCTAAATAAATCTAATCAAATGTGCTTTTTCAGATGAATACTTGTTATTGTTTTTCTGTGTGTATTTTCACACCCTGTTTCAGGCCCTAACTGGGATCCTTTTTGTAAACATTGAAATTCTTGCTGATTGTTTTTTTTTTTGTGTGTGTGTGTAAATATTTTTATATATTTTTTCATATGATTTAACAAATTTTTTTTTTGGCAGTTGTGAGCGAGATTTTACTTGCATTAAAAATAAGTTTTTGAAATATTGTTGAAATTTATAAAAAATTTCTGGCCAGTTTTTTTCTTTTTTTTTTAATTGTCAAAAACGTTTTAAGAATGGGGGGGGGGGCAGAGCCCCCCTGACAATAACAAATATTCATCTCAAAAAGCACATTTGTTTAGATTTATTTAGAATGCTGCTAAAATTTGTGTAATTGTATCTGAAGAAATTTTCCAAGATGGCACAAAAACTTTGTTTTTACATCATTTTCTATTTTTAAAAATGGTGCAGAATCATTGATTTATAAATAATATAAAGATTTAAAAATGTTTTTCTGTCATCTTGTAAAAACTTTCATGTCGCCAAAACGGCATTTTGGTGCATTTTTTTTCGCCAAGCACAGGGGGGATTGTATTCAGGTATTTATTTCATTTTCAATGCCGGAATTCCGTTTTTTTTTTTTATAGTTAAATTTATAAAATAAGACTAAAATATCAATTTCATATGATTGCTAAACATAATTAATATTTTTAATAATGAGAGGATTTGGACCTCCCTGTAATTGGAGATGGGAATGCTTGGAAAAAAAACGGAAAAGTTGGGGAAAAAAACTGTTTTTTTTCAGGTTTTTTCCAAAGGGCTATTTTTCAATTTTTCCAAATTGGAAAAATTGAAATTTCATTTGCAAAATAACATATTCAAAATTTTGTAATAGCTACATTCTGATACTTTTTATTATATTTTTTTTTATGTTAAGTGTCCCACATGAAAACATTATTGATGAAGATCTTATCTCTAAGCAAAAATCTGTTTAAGAAAACTCAAGTCCTTTAAAGGAATCTTCACAACTTTTTCACCTTAAAACACAAGACGCTTCACAAAATGTTTTATCTTAAAAATAGACATTTCAGAAAATTTTTCAATCTCCAAGTTGAACCTTTCACAAATGATTAAAGGAAAGAAAATCAACACATAATAGCCCACATTACCTAGAAAACTTATCCAGTTGTATATATATA
This sequence comes from Maratus speciosus, assembly GCA_963932465.1. Lineage (NCBI taxonomy): Eukaryota > Metazoa > Arthropoda > Arachnida > Araneae > Salticidae > Maratus > Maratus speciosus. The sequence goes on from OZ010786.1 coordinate 121,392,867, forward strand.
TGAAAGACTTTATTAACTATAACGATACTTTCTAATTCACCAAATTCCTATTACATTTTTACAGGTTATACAAAAGTTCACAATTTAACAAAAACAGGATTGCATGAAAAGAAAAAAATCTAAACAGATTCCTGGTACGAAAATTAAATGCAACTTCTGTTGTTAAGAATTAAAAGTCATGTGCAAAATTATTTCAATAATATGTCAATTAATGAAAATGGTAAAGTTGAAAATTTAACATAAAATCTGAAACGTGCATTTATTCTTAACGTCATAGCTGCTATTTATCATATAACCAGATGGTAAGATAAAAATATTTAACTAATTAGAAGAAAAAAAAATCCTTTTAATAACAACATGCATTTGAAATTACTTACTCTTTTCTTCCTTTCTTTCTTTTCCTTAAATATAGATTTTCAGACTCATTTAACTGTGCATATTTTCTTTTATATAAATATATACTAAATAAACTTAAAAAAAAAAAAAGCAATTTCCAGTGCAAATTTTTTTTAAAGCAATTTTTAATCTTATTAAAAAATACACTTGTTTTTATAACTTTCATATTAATGAGAGAAAAAACAAACTTTTTTCTTCACTCTGAGTCGGAATCTGAATTATCTGATTCTGCACTGCTGGTAGATGACTACTCTGTTTGCATAATGGGTTCTTCATTGAATAGGTCTAAATTCCAGCGGATAGCTACAAGTTTTTCAACATTTGCTGTGGTCAACCTGTTCTCAACTTTGTGTGTATGTTACCAAATGCTGACCAATTCCTTTCACATACTGCTGATGTTGGTGGAACTTGTAGTAATTGGGAAGCAAGTGGGTTGGGTGGTTGCGTAGTGCAAAGCCCAGACCACCAAGTAGCAGGGCTAATGTGTCTGGCTGATACTCATATTGATTTTCTGCTCCAAAAACCAGACAATTTTCTGTATTCTGCCACATTAGACATAACTTTTCCGATATCTAATCCAAGATCATCTGCTTTTTTTGTGATGTGATCAAAAGCACTACAAATGTCATCATCTGACAGACACTGCCTCTTATAACGTGGATCTAATAAATTTGCTGCAGCATGGATTTCTTGGCAGCAAATTAGTTTCCTTCTTTCTAAAATTTCCATGATATTTTTTCCTTCCTGAGAATTTAAGGGTGAAGTAGTTAAATTGCTACTTATTGCATCTGCTGTACTCGACCAAAGTTGAGGAACATTAGACAGTAAAGCATGATTTGACTCCGATTTTGTTATAGCTAGAGCTATAGGCTTTAAAATCTTTAACGAGTTTTGCAAGTGTACCCAGAGCACATCATTATCTAATATTAAGCGCCGAATTTCTTTATCCATATTTACGTCTTTCATTATAGCAATTTCTTGAAGAGACTGCTTTCCATTTTCCAGACTCTCAAACATGATTGCAACTCCATTCCAACTTGTTTTACTCAGTAACTTGAGAGTTGTTGCTTTACTTTGCCAAAACTTTTTATACTTGGTTTCAGTTTAGATAAATTACCGAAACTAAAAATATTCTTTACAGGAAATGAAAATTATAACAGTAAGAAAAGAAGATGTAATATTGTAAAAATATACCATTTTTTAAACAAAGGAAGATTTGAATTATGTAGAATAATGACAGAACTGCTACAATTTGTTTCTTTTAAAGTGGCATCATTTATATACTTAAAAATCAACACAATGTAGATGGGATGTATAACACATTTGTTTTCAAACTGTAGAGATATTGGCTGAAACTTATGAGGTTTTTTATTTGTTTTTTATATTAGCTCTATTGGTAAATAAACAAATAAAACTGAAAAATCATTTCAACATAGACATGATATAAACAATGGTGTTAAATAAAGTGTGAATACCACTGTAAAAGGTATGAGACTGAAAAACTAAACTTTTAAAAGCCTTGCTTTTTTTTTTTTTTTACAATATAATCATATAAAGTGAAAATAATTTGATTTTAGTGTTGATAAATTAAACAATTTTTTATTATTTAATATTCTATTAAGAAATATAATTTATTTGGGAGAAACATTTGAAAAATCTATTTTTCCAGAAAAAAAACAGGTTTTTTCTGCCACTTCAACTTTTCCGGAAAATTTACATCTCTACCTGTAATAAATTATGCATTCTCTTTCCACATAAACTTTTTCTCGTTCAAATTTCAGGTATTTTTTCATGAATTCAGAATGATCCCTACAAGCGGCACAGGATATGGAACTCTTTCCCAATCAAACGCCAATCACATAATCTTATTTTATTAAAATAATAATTATTAAAAATTGCATTAAAATCTTTAGTCAGTTGAAATAAATAATCGAAAACAAAATATCTAATTAATTAATAATTTTAGTTTTTATTTATGCACTGTTTAATTTTTATTAAATTATAATTTTACATTTTATTATGCTGAAAATTTTGGGTTGCTGCAAAGGAAGTTTGGTTTATATTTTACAGTGTTGAATTCAAGGGGTGGCCTGAGGAGGGAAGGGGGGTCCTTGGGACCAGTCACTTTTTTTAATCAATTCTACCACTGAATTGAAACTTTCATGTCTTTAATCGGCTGAATTGAAATTAATGTTTTTTAGTTTGCTTTTATTGAAGATGGAACAGAATAAAGCCAGCATGATGGAATGATTTTATTAGTAAGTTGCAGAAAAATTAAACTTTTTTGCATTCAATGTTTATTTTATGAACGAAATTCTCATTGGAATTGTCTAAGTAATGACGTTCACTTGCATTGTGGCATATCGCGAAATTCGTTTTTTAGGTTGGTGCATGTGCTGACAATTTCACACTGCAGTAAGAATGATGATTAAATCCCAGGTATTGTATTGAGAGTAAATTGAAGAACTCCAACTGAGAGTTGCAAATTGAAGTATTTATTACATTCTTTTGGAATAGCTGTGATACAAAGATTAGGAGATGAGAGGTGCTCTTAAGGAATTGTAGATAGGCAGGCCAGAGGCTTTTTTTTTTTTTTTTTTTAACACAGTATAGCAGGAGGATGAAGAGCAAAGTGAGTCAAGTAAAATTACAATCCCATGCTAGTTAGCAGATCAATGATGTTAATTTTGTATGTTAAGATCTTATGCCATTTAACTTTATATATATATATAAATAGTATAACTATGATTACTTTTCTAGTGCATCGCCTGTAAATAATGGCGAAGGTGGATCAGAGGGAACTACTAAGAGTTGCTGAAGACTTTGTTGATGAGGTAAGTAGTAGAAACTTTTCAGTTAACCTCAAAATAAAATATTTTTTGTATAAGCAATTCACACAACCTTTTCACTTATAAATGAAATTAAACTAAGAAGTGAATTTTTTTTATCTATCTATATTATAAAGAACAAATGTGCCTGGCATCATTTTGCGAATGGCGATACTTTACAATGAAATTTCAGTTTTACAATTTTTGATACATTTTTTTTTTCCTAGACACCACACATTTTCAATTTTTACGCCATCATATAGGGGGTTGGGGGGGGGGATCTACTCTCAAATTCAATTTGTTTGAAAACTGTTTGTAACTGATTATGACTTTTAAAATAACTTTTATGCATGAATTTTTTAATCTATCTCCATCGCATTTAGTCTCCATGACGAAAAAACCCAGTTGCACTTAAAACAAGTAAACAGTTCATTCGGCATTTGTTTCTAATTTTTCATAATGAAATTGTGACTGTTCGTACTTGTATTTTAGAATACTTCTAGAATATGGTGCCTTGGGCGATCAGATTAATGTCAGTTATCCGCAAGATGTCAAAAGTGGTCGTGGAATTTTCAAATTCAAATTATTTTGTTAAATATTAATTTTTTCTAAATTTTTAATGACATTTCTGCAATGATCGCAACTAAATTCTTCCATTTTCGTGGATAAAATGAAAAGTAAAATGATAGGAATTATTAGATTTCTTTGACATCATTTTCAAATTGAAACTAACTTTTATTTCAATAGTTAAAGTAAAAAAAACAGATTTTCAACCATTTCCTTAAGACATTGTTAAAACTTTTCACAAGGATCTTAAAAAGGAAAATGTTTTAGTGAGGAAAAATGCTATTTCTCTAAGCATTTATTTTAATTCATAAATATAAAATGCTGTTGAATAAATTCACGGAAACAAAGTATTTTTTGTAAAAGTTCACTCAAATGACGTCATTTCTACCAGCTCCGAAATTAGAAGACAAATCTTGGAAGAACGAAAAGCTTTTGGCAAATGAAGTTATAGAATATGGTATGTGCATTTTTATTGAGAAAGCTTTTAAATTTTAAATATTTTTTACAATAGAACCTTTTTTAACCAAAATCCACTTTTAAAGCTTTTTTTTTTTTTGTACTACAGTCAAACCTTGCTAACACGAACCCTTAACCCTTTCAGGGGCGCCGTTTGCAGACTGCAAACGGCATTTTCAGGATTTTTTTTAACTAAGAAAATCTGGGAATCTTTTGCTGTTAAAGGCTGGAAAATGCTTTTACTTCTTTAATCTGATAACAGATGGCAGCACTATAGTTTATGTGATCATTTACATTGAAAGAAATGATAGTAACTTTAGGCTGTTTTGCACAAGTTTCTATTTTTAATTAATGCAAGGATTAAAAACTTAAAATTTTCCAATTTTTTACATTAAATTTTATAAACAGGCCTCAATGACTATCGACACGTCCTTTATTCTTTATAAAAAGGTTTTATTCCTTTGTATTTTTGCGTTTATATATAGCATTTGCACCCTGCAAACGCTGCCCGCCTAGGACTTTAAAATGCAGACTTCCCGGGACGACGCATCACTATTTTTAAAGTTACACAGTATTTATGATTTCTACCGTAGACGGTTTGACCTTTGGGAGTAAAAGGGAATAAAAATTTGATGACTATCTGAAATTGAGGATGTTTTTTAAAAAAAAGGGGCACATTATCTTTCCTTTTTTCCTGGCTTCAGCAAAATGTGTCGTGAAAATTGATCATACTGCTTTTGATCTGTTTTCAGATGAGTTGCACTAATTGTATTATTTGCATATATTTTTTTTTCATTCATTTTATAGTTTCCTTGTTTTATTCTTTCTTAATTTTTACATTTTTCTAATAAACTACTTCTTACATTTTTTTTTCTTTTTTGCATTTTCCTGATATTTTTAAAAATTCCTCATATTTTCTAAATTTCTCACTTTTAAATTTTTTTAAAATTTTAAGTATATAATTAAACATTTGTTTGCTTAAAATTGTTTGATAAAATAATAATTATCATAACGATATGCGTTCAGTTATTTTTTTTTTCTGCTAAATATTTATATTTTTCTGATTTTTAATTTTTTTTTTATATATATTTTTATTTTTAAAATTCTCATATTTCTCAGGTATCCTCCTTTTTAAAACTTAAAGTAAATAATTAAAATATTTGGTGAAAATAACAATTAAAATATTTGTTTAAAATATTTGAAAATTGTTGATAAAAGAATTATTATTCTAATGCTCTGAGTTCAGTTATTTTTATATATTTAAAATTTTCATATAAATCTTAAATTTTCTAAGTTTTTAAATTTTTAGTATACAATCGAAATTTATGTTTATTGAAAATGATTTCGTAAAATATTTATCATTATAACACTATAAGCGCAGTTTTTTAAATATTTGCTCCAGTGAACAAGGTAAGTGAGTGTTCAAACTTAATGACCTACACGGGCGCCGTTTGCAGTCTGCAAACGGCCCCCTTTCTGTAACGGGGACCGCTAAATTTTTTTTTAAGACATTTCTGTGGTCTGTGGGACCAGTATATCTCCTTATGACTATTTTTTCAAAAATAATTAATAATTTTAACATCGCGCCCCTCAAAGGGTTAAGGGGAAACTTTTTTGTTTGTGTTATCCAAAAACACATTTACATACAACTGGAAGGGGTAACAGTTCGTGCTGAAAATAATTCACGTTAAGTGTGTTCGTGTTAACGAGGTTTGACTGCATCACATTCCTTGTATGCAAAATCCATTTTAAAAGTTTTTTTTTTTAAACATCATATTCTTTGTGTACAAGGGGTCCTTTCTGAACTACGAGTACATATAAATATTTTCGATCCCCTTTCTTAGAGTTCCTTTGAATTTAACTTGAGCTCCTGAAAGCTGTGGAGTGAAACAAAAAAAAAAAAAGATCAAATCAGCCATTCTGAAGCTTATGAATGTTTTGCAAAAGGTTTGGCATGGCAGAAGCAGCAGAAAGGCTGTGATACTGGTGAACTAAAAATAAATAAATAAAATAGTATTAAAAAACTTCTTGATAAAGCTTCAAAGTAAAGGCAATCAGAACTGCAACAAACAGAACATTTTTTCAAACCCTTGTGATATATGTAAAAGGTACTTAATTTCAAAATTAAAATTCAGGTAATATATTCTTGTTTTTAATTTGCTATTGCTTTATTTTTATTAAGCATTTGTTGCCATAATAAGAAATATTGCATATATTTCTCCTTAATCTTAAAATTGAAGCATTCTCGTTTATCTGAAAACTTTGATTTTCCGAAAGATGGTCGGTCCCAATTACTTTGGATAATAGAGGTTCTACTGTACTTGAAATATTGTAGTCGATAAAATTAATACTGTAATTGCCTTCTAAATTTACAATAAAGTTAGATTTCATTTTTCCCAAAAGAATAGAATGATCTCATGCAATTCAAAAGAAATATATCAGGTTGTCACGCAACTAGTATATATATAAGTCGTCGGTTTGTTTGTGTCTTAAAGAAATCTACAATTTTCGACAGATTTGCAAGAAACTTAATATACATGTGTTTTAGAACAAGAGTAAAGTTAATGTGAACTTTTTTTAAGATATCAGGGGGCTGCTCTTTGCCCTTTTTCCAATCATGTGCCATAGTTTAACATTATAATTTTTTTTAATGCAATTATTTATTGTGTGTTGTTACATCATAAAAAAACTGCACAAAAAAAATTAAGCAGAAAAGAATTCACACGTGCTTTGTTTTATCAGTGTATTTTAGCATCAGAAATTGACATCATTCAGATAAGAAAAGATGAACTTTTCGTATTTAAAAATAAAAACGTTTACTATAAGTATGTTCAAGTGACATAGTACATTCCTTTAAATATATTTGAAGTTTTAAACTGTAAACTTTTCTCCACTATAAAACATACATTTCAATTTCAAGAAAATACTTCTAAAAAAGATAATTAAAAATTGCTAGGTATGACATAACTTTTTATCATATGTGATGTCAAACTGATTTTAAATAAATGGCTGCTATATTTTATTTTCTATTATTTCCTATTCTTAAAGCTATGTGTTATAGGTAAGTGTTTTAATACTTTAGATAGAGTAGTGACATTTTGTACTACTTATTTTAAGTTTGTTCTGTCTCTTATCAGGGGATTGTGGGATTCTGAGAAAAATTAAGGGATAATCAGGGTTGTTAAAAATAAAGATTTTTTTTTTAAATCAAGATTTTTTTTATTAATATTATTTGTGTACTTATTTATGTATGTGCATGTATTTATTTTTTCTGTATACATTTCTATTAATTTCATTACATTTTCTAGATAAGAATTCAAGCTATTTTAAATTAAAATTAAAAATTGTTGCAAACAAATTTAAGATTCACTTAAAACTTAAACTTTTATTATTCTACTAGCTGGCTTCGCCTGCTAGCGGGGCCCCTCCTTTTTTATAAAATCTCGAAAGAACATAACTCGCCTGTGAACAAACCTCGAACCGAGACCCCGCTGCCTTCGGCACCATATAGCAAGCGTGCTGCGCACGCACTGCAAACTATGCGGTGCCGTAAGTGTGCCATTGCAGTGCATGCACACGCACTGCAAACTCTTTTTTAAAAGCCTATTGCGCTCGAACGAATTTCGAACCGGGTGCACGCTGCCTACAGCACCGTATAGCGTGCGTGCTATGCACGCGCTGCAAAGACTGGTATTTTGCCTAACCCCCTACCCCCCACATGCCTGAAATTTCACGCGCCCTTTTTTTATCAAATTTATCTTATGTGTTATAAAGTATCTTAAAATTTCAAACAGATCGACTTGTTATATTTCCTGATTTTAACAAAATTGCGTTATTTCCGCAATCCACCACCAGAGAGCGCACTCTATTCTTAACAAAACCGTATCTGAAGGAAACTCCTTCACGCAAACTTTCCGTAGATACATGGGTCGGGAGGGTGGCGGTCTTAACCAATATTTTAAGAAATTTAGAAAAGTGCCCCTCCCCCCAAGAGGGTGAAAAGCGGGAGGATGAAAACCGAAGATGCATAACACTAATCAGCCTTCACAGACCTTTCCTATGATCTATCACATAGCGGGTAACAGATAAATACAGAAAAGTGGCCCCCTGGGGGGAGGAAATTGGGTTGATAGACACCGGAGATGTATAAACATAGTAGCAAGAGGGGTGGCAAACTGGGCTCGTGATGTCCAACAGTTTGATATGAAACACACTATGTTAAGTCAAAACCAGAAGAAGTTACAAAAGTTAACCCTTTATGGGCACGCTGAGAGGGGGAAGAGAAAGGTGGGGACAAACTGGGCTCGTGATGCCCAACAGTTTGATATGCAACATGACTGTAATATTTAAGAAACAAGAGAAGATGAAAAAGTTAACCCTTTAAGGGCCAACACCCGAAAAGTGAAATGATGTGTGTAGTAGAATTGTTTTGAAGAGCTATAACCAAAAATGCAATCAAAATTATGCTAAAAATATTTTTGGTGGCCCCCTCGGGCCCCCTAACTTCTCCCCTTTAGGAAATAGAGTTTAGCTGATAGCATAGAAATAAAGTACGGGAAAAATCAGCATAGAAGGAACTTTTTCTAAAGCGGAACTTCCTACTTATAGGGGCAAAAATTGCTGAGTTATTGTCTTTTGAAAGAAAAATTTTGCAGAAATTTGCTTTTTTCGGCCATGACTATCTGGAGAGGCCTTCTTAGTAAATCTTAGTTATCATGATTTTCAGTTCGGAAATTTTAATACCTTTAATTTAAGGTGTGTATAATGTAATTGCTTAACTTTAAAACTTCAATAAAAACGGCCATAACTTCATGTCATGCCTTGTAAGTCTAAGCTTGCATGTTATTCAATCTGGAATTTACTTTACCTTTATTTTAAGATGTATATTGCGGGGGTGCATAGGAAATTCAATGCGATTTCGCTTTATCTCCAGTAGCTAGCCTTGCAAAATAAAATCGGGGTCCCGTTTCATCCTCCAATGCTACTCCAAAGCTAGCCTCGCGGAAGGGTCCAATTGTAGTCAGAATATAGGTCAAAATTAACATTTTTAACCACTGGCCAGTAACAAAGTTATGTACACTCCATACAAAATTGTTTTTTCTAACTATCAACATTGTAAATTACTAATATATTTTACTTACCATTCGATATGATTACACTCAACTAAAAAATTTTATTTTTACTGTTAATTGCATGCAATAAATTCCAAGGAAATTTTCAGAAAGGTTACGGCAGAGGGGGACACCCCACCCCACCCCCTCAGCACTAACTAATATGCATTTTTCTGCGACCATTTACCGAATTTCGCTTTTTTTTTTTTTTTTTTTTTTTCGTGATCTTTTGACAAAATTCACGTTTTTTCGTGACCTTTTGCAAAATCTGTGTTTTTTCGCGATCTTTTGACGAAATCTGCGGTTTTTCCCGATCTTTTTACAAAATTGCAATTTTTTTTTTTTTTTTTTTTTTTTGTAATCTTTTAACGAAATTTGTGGGGTTTTTCGCCATTCTTTGAAAATATTTGCATTTTTTTTTTTTTTTTTCAAGATTTTTTGACGAAATTTGTGTTTTTAGGCGATCTTGTGACGAAATATGCATTTTTTCTGCAATATTTTCATGAAATTTGTGTTTTTTTCACACTCTTTTGACGAAAGTTGCGTTTTTTCCGCGATTATTTTCACGAAATTTGCGTTTTTCTGCGATCTTTACACGAAATTTGCATTTTTTTACGATCTTTTGACGAAATTTTGCGTTATTTCCGTGATTTTGTGACGAAAGTTGTGTTTTCTCTGCGATCTTTTCACGAAATTTGCGTTTTTGCGCGATACTTTGAAGAATTTTGATTCTTTTTTGCGATTCTTTGTCGAAATTTGCGTTTTACCGCAATCTTTTCGCGAATTTTGCGTTTTTTCCCGTGTTCTTTTCACGAATTTTGCGTTTTATCCGCGATCTTTTCACGAATTTTGCGTTTTATCATGCGATCTTTTCACGAATTTTGCGTTTTATCCCGCGATCTTTTCACGAATTTTGCGTTTTATCCCGCGATCTTTTCACGAATTTTGCGTTTTATCCCGCGATCTTTTCACGAATTTTGCGTTTTATCCCGCGATCTTTTCACGAATTTTGCGTTTTATCCCGCGATCTTTTCACGAATTTTGCGTTTTATCCCGCGATCTTTTCACGAATTTTGCGTTTTATCCCGCGATCTTTTCACGAATTTTGCGTTTTATCCCGCGATCTTTTCACGAATTTTGCGTTTTATCCCGCGATCTTTTCACGAATTTTGCGTTTTATCCCGCGATCTTTTCACGAATTTTGCGTTTTCCCGCTATACTTTGAAGAATTTTGTTATTCTTTTTCGCGATTCTTTGTCAAAATTTGCGTTTTTTCCGCGATCTTTTCACGAAATTTTTTTTCCGCGATCTTTTTTCGAAATTTGCAATTTTCCACGATCTTGTCTCGAATTTTGCGTTTTATCCGCGATCTTTTCACGAAATTTGTGTTTTTCCGCGATACTTTGAAGAATTCTGTGATTCTTTTTCGCGATTCTTTGTCGAAATTTTCTTTGTCGTTTTTTCCACGATATTTGCACTTTTTCTGAGATGTTTTGACGTAATTTGCGTTTTTTACATGGTCCTTGGGCAAAATTCATGTTTTTTCGCGATTCTTTTGCGGAATTGGTGACTTTTTTCTATGAACGATTGACGAAATTCATTTTTTTTTTTTTTTTTGGCAACCATATCGAAATTAGCGATATTTTTATGTCCGAATTTTCAGACTGATTTGTTTTTTTTTTTTTTTTCGGAACCGAATGCCTTAAATTTTCGGAAAATTCGAGACAGAATCACCCTTGCTACTTTCTTTTCTTACGTTCGGGAGAATCGCCGTTTTGGACGCCATAAATTCCGTACGAATTTCACCCCTTTCCTCCCTGGCATCGATCTTTCAACCATCACGTTTGGCGAATGGTGCCCATTGAATTTGGCGAGTTAGGACAATAAAGTTAATCGCCACGTTTTAAATATTACTCGACGTGTGGCGAGTTCTAATTTTGTGCTATAAGTCAGAATGGTGTTTTTGATAAAAAGATTCAATTTTGAAAGGATTTTCCTTCAATAATGAGTTGTTAATTAGCTAATAACTTAATTGGTAATTACCGCAGAATTTTCTCGAAACCACAAAGTCCGTTTTTCTAAGAAAACGGCGGCCCGAATCGACATATTTGTAAGACCCTCTGTGTGGCCTGTGAGAAAAGTAGTTCCAACGACACAGGCGAATGTTACACATATACTGCATACAGACGTTTACGAACATTAATAGTATTGACTATTAAATTTAAATTGTTATACATATATCTATGCATGTTCTGTGTATCAATTTCTAGCTAATTTAAAGTTATTTACTTTTCATTAATGTATTACTCCAATAATATATAAACACATAATAAATGTAACAAAGAATTTTAAATGTATATGGGCATTCTCACAATCTTTTGACTTTCATGTCCCTGAATAATAATTTTTTATTTAATACACTTTTTTGTGTTTTTTTTATTTCATATACTGGGGAACATCCCATTGCATGATTGCATAACAAGATAAATAAGTTTTGGACGATGTTGGGGGTCCAAATACCACGAAAACTCATCTACCATCCCGTGTCCCTGATGCTGATTTCTAAGTTTGGAGCTGTCTGGATAAAATTTTTTCAATAAAAATAATTCGATGTAATTTTTTTCTGAAACTGGAACTATTGTTTTATATAAATATGTAGCTAAAAATTAACCCGCACACATTTTTAGGGTTGTTATTATTTTTTAAACTCTGTCCCTGGGTTTTAGATTCCTTACCATCCCTCTTCTAAAATTATACAGAAAATCATTTCAGATGCAGCCACAGAATTTTTTTCAAGTTTTTTCCCATGCAGAAGTATGCTAGAGAAATAATGTCTAAAATTTTTTGGCAGGAAATTTATTGTAGAATTTAAATCAGCATTTAAATATCAATTTCAAGCATCGTGGCTTTATTGGTAGTCTCACCATCCCCAAGGTTTATTCATGCACTTTTCGAGGTAAATTTAAAAACAAAATTAATTTAATCCAATGTTAACAACTGTTTCTAAAAATCAATGAACATTGTGGCTATCACTTAGTCTTAACATGATTTTCCTAAAAATAGGTGGTAATTTCCTTACCGTTCCATCCTTACCATCCCTTTTTTTTTTTACCATTTCGTCCCTTTTTTCCAGTACCATCCCCTTTTTTTTACCTTACCGTCCCTTCTTTAACACTCCTTTAAGACAATGTTATACAAAAATTCTGTATTAAAAGTACTACATTATTATTATTTCTTATTTGAATGTCCTGTGAGTACTATGCAAATTCATTATAAGTGAAAATTTAGAAGAAAATAAAAAGTTATAGGGGTAAAATGGTAAGGAAAATTAAACTCGCAAGTTTAACTTAAATCTCAGTTAAATAAAAAAAATTTTTGCTGCTAACCATTTTTTTTTTTTTTTTTTTTTTTTTTTTGAATCATTAAGGCATTGGTCTATCAGATTAAAATGTTATTTTAGCAAGTTTAATATCGACAGATTTTTTTTCCCAAAAGTCAAAAGATTGTGAGAATCCATTGCTGATTCAGATTCACGAATGTTATCTTTATCACACAGACTGCAAGTTACTTTGTGTTATACATTCTTGCCATAATCCCCATCATTTTATCACTACACTATTTGGATATTGCTATTACACCTTTTCCAAAAATAGTAATTTTTTTTTTTTGTAAAATAAAGTCACATTGGATCTTTTTTTTCTGCGAACCATTTTTCTGATGTATCAACAAATCCAAAAGCTCTCTGTAACTGTACCTAGTATTAGTAAATGACATTGTTTCAACTTTAGATTCCCACTATACTATACTATTCTAATGATTGACAAAATTGTTTCTAGATGAAAAATAATCGCATAACTGAAAGCCTAAAACTATCAATTGTCAGTGTTATCTCCCCAGCCGTTGACAATTTCAACAATCATTCTTACTGGACTGTAGGAATGACTGCTTAGCTTAGAAATCTTAGAAATATGAGGAATTTAAGAAAAATTTGGGTTCTTTAAAGGGCCTTTCACAATTTTTCAAATATTTAGACAGGGAACTTCACGTAAATTTTCATGCCTTTCACAAAATTGTTTGTCTTCAAAATAGACCTTTCCCTAAATTTTTCTGTCGCCTTACTTACTTTCACAAATTATTTTAAAATAAAATTTAACTTGTCACAAAACAGTTAAAGTCAACAAAGTATCTATTACATACTTTTATATATGTACAGTAAAACCCGTTTAAGAAGTTTATATTTTCGATTCCCATTTTTCTCTTATTCTTACAACGCTAAAATAACTCTTTTAAGAAGTTTAATTCGAAACTCCTTCCCGCTTAAAAAGTTTTATTTTTCCTTCCATTTTTACTTTCAAAGAGCGTTTATTTTGTATTTTTGATTATTATTTTCTGTGCTGGAAATCTTTCTTTATATCCTTCGCTATTCAAAAAGGTCAATGTTTAGGACTGATAGCAGTTGTGGTCACCTCTATTTCACCTGTTTAACGTGTTTGATGGAAATGGAATGTGAGTAGCAGACTTGTATAAAAACAAAAACTTTCTGCGCACATAAATATTGGGTCAAAAACTTTCTGCAAATTAATTTAATGTTTAATAAAATAACGTATTATATTATTTTAACGATATGAATTAAAAACAGTACTTTAAAAATAATTACGATTTAAATTAAAAATTAATTAATTTTAATTAAGGAATAATTATTTGATTAAAAAAAATAAAGCTAAGAATCCATGATAAGAAGGAGAATTCTTATCAATTATTTTGTCAATGAATTTAGAAACAGCCCAAACCTTAATATCATGACCTCTTTGCACAAAATGCCAGTCACTCTGTTCACAGAAATAATGTGACATAGCTTCTGAAACAACTGAATCACATTTTTTATCACGGCCCTTTGATGGAATTCACGTTTTTTTTTTCTTTTTTTTTTCAGCTCATTTGACGAAATTCCCGTTTTTTTTTTTTTTTTTTCGCGATCATTTGACGAAATTCCTATTTTTTTTTCCTGCGATCCATTGACGAAATTTGCATTTTATCTGCGATCCGTTGACGAAACCAGTTTTTTTCCCGCGATCCTTTGACAAAATTCGCATTTTTTTCTGCGATCTTTTGACGAATTTAGTGTTTTTTCGTGATTTTTTGACGAAATTCACACTTTTTCTGCGGCGCTTTGACTTTTTTTTTTTTTTTTTTTTTGCGATTATTTGACGAAATTAGTTTTTCCGCGAATCTTTTATGAAATTTGCATTTTTTTTAGAGATCTTTTGACAAAATTCTGGCTTTTTCCGCGATGCTTTTAAGAAATTCGTTTTTTTTCCTGCGCTCCTTTGACGAAATTTGCGTTTTTTCTGCGATCCTGTGACGAAATTCGTATTTTTCGCGATCCTTAGACGAAATTAGTTTTTTTCCACGAATCTTTTACGAAATTTGCATTTTTTCCACGATCCTTTGACAAAATTCGGGGTTTTTCCGCTATGCTTTTAAGAAATTCGTTTTTTTCTGTTCTCCTTTGATGAAATATGCGTTTTTTCTGCGATTCTTTGACGAAAATCTTTTTTTATGATTCTTTGAAGAAGTTCGCACTTTTTTTCGCGCTTCTTTGTCAAAATTCGCGTTTATTCCGCAAAGTTTTTACGAAATTGATGATTTTTTCTGCAAACAATTGACGGAATTGGGTTTTTTTTCGCTGACCATTTGTTGAAATTCGCAATATTTTTCAATGATATTGTTTTATGTCTAAATTTTCGGACGGATGTCTGATTTTTTTTAAATTTTCGGAACCAAATGCCTTAAATTTCCGAAGAATTCGGAACAGAATCACTTCTGGCAAATAATAAATATATTTAAAATTCGGTAATATTTTTAATTTTTCGGTATTTAAAATTATAAACTACGCTTCATCAATCAAAAATTGCTTTTTTTGTTGAGAATTACAAGGGTAATTCAATCTTAAAATGGTATAGCAGAGTTAGCATACGCTAATGGAGCATTATGGCTGAAAATAGTTCGACCCAGTTTAGTAAGTGAAAGGTTAACTTAAATAAAAATATCAACAATAAATCTGTGTCTGTAAAAGAACTACAACAGAAATAAAAACCAACAAAGTTTATTAACAGAAATAAAAATAAATAATATATAAAAAGTAAAGTATTCCATTTAAACAATCTATATGTGACAAACGCTAATCATAGCCAAACACTACTCTCAGTTTTCTGAGGTCTCAAGTGTTTAATAAAAAGAGCTAACATAACTCTTATCTTAAAAATATCAACATGCAGACCATTTAGCTTTGGAGCATCAAAAGGAGTTTAAAAATAGAAATGAATAATAAAGCTCAATGTCTTAAATCAAAAATGAATTTCATATTGAATAAATTACCTTTTAAAAGGAAAAAGAATGAAAGTCATATTATTAATAAAGTTATTCACTTTGAAAAATATGACGTCATAATTCAAATAAAACAGGTGTTCATTAAAAATACAAGGGGCATGAATATCAGTAACTAATGAAAATATATAAATGTCATTCTAAAACGAATAACAGTTATATTTTTTACTAATGAACCCTATTCTTGCTTTCAGTTCAATGTTATAAAAACTGCCATTTTACCAATTGTGACGTCACAGGAATACTGTCCATACTGATTAAAAAGTTTGAAAGTTACATACAATATTCTTGAACGGAATAAATATAAATAATAAAATAGAATAACAGAGATGTAAATTTATTCCTTATTTAATCTTAGAAACGGTATATGAAATTTCATGCTCATGAAAGAAATTTAAATGATCCTATAATATATAAACAAATATATGCAAATTGGGATCATCAGAAGCGTTTCTACTATAAAGTAAATTTTAATAATATTTGTCTCACTAATTTTGCGTATAAATTATAATTTACAATAATATAGGGGAAGACGGGGTACAATGAAACATTACTTGTAAAATCAATCAAATTTGTCATACAGAGTTGCAGTTTATATATATGATATACAACTATATGTTCCAATTACTGATGTGATTTGGATACATTCACACTTCTACAACAGTATCAATAGAAGATTATTGCTTTTGCACCATTGAAAGTAACTTTCTTTACTAAAAGTAATTTTGTTTCTTTTTCCTTGTTTTTATATGTAATAATTATTTTTTCTATACATTGTTATCTTTGGGTTGTTGTCTTCATACCTCCAAAACCAAACTAAAAAAAAAAAATAAATATTAGAAGTTGGAAAATAAATTTTTATTTAGTAACATCAGTGCGGGGTACAATGGAACACTTGCAGACGGGGTACAATGAAACATGTTTTATTACAGTAATAAAAATAGTAAATAGAATATATTAGAAGTAAGAGTAGGAAAACAGAAAAAAAAAAAAAGAGTTGTTCTAACCAGGTCAGTAAAAAATGCTCTTGGGTCATTCCACACGAATTCAACCAATGGGTGTTGCAGCATAGTCACAGATTTTTTTTAAATTTTTTTTGTAGACAGACATAGTAGTGAAACCCTCAAATCTGAAATTTAAAACTAATTTGCACAATATTCACTGAGATATACCTTTTTAAAAAATGGTCATTTTTACCAAATGGCGGCCATCTTGGATTTTATCCCAATGTCTATAAATGTCCATAACTTGACAACTAATGATTCAAATTTTATATTTCTGGTACCAATTTAAAGCTATTTATATAAAGAATGCATATATGATATTAAAACAATGGTAAATTTTTATTTTAATACTGTTTATTACATTTAAACAGAAAATATCACCCTCAAAAATTGGCTTACTGTAATGGGCCATAAAAAAAATGGCCCATCATAAATTTTTTTCAAACTTGCTAAAAACATTGCTTCATATGTATACTTTAAACAGAAAAAAAATTGGAGAGGTAAAATTTTTCATTAAAGAAAAATAGCTTTTTACACATAGGATGTCATTTACCTAACAGTGACTATCGTAAAACATGTCAAGTATCTTTGGTTTAACAAATAATGGTTAAAAATATTTTTTTCTGGCATATGAATTAATGTATGAGCATCAATATATAAATAATTCAATTTAGAAATACCAATCAGCAGTTAATTATACTAAAAACACATACATATTAAAATAACAGTAAATTTTCATTTCAATACTTTTTATTTCATATAAAATGATAATATGTATAATTCTCAAAAAAATATACATAATGGAAAATATTTAGAAGGAAAAAGAGCCATAAAACATATTTTTTTTTTTTTAAATATGGCAGAAATACTAGCTGTAAATCAGTTGAATTCAAATAAAAGGTTAAAAATTAATATTAATGAGTTGATTGAGTTGACATTAGTTATTCAGTTCACTGCCAATTTCAATTTAAATGAACAAATCTTGACAAAATGAGTACACAAATCTTGTGTGATACAAATGTACAACAAAAACATCAAATATGTATAAAAGTAAGACTTAGATAAAACTTATATGAAACATATTTACATAAAATAAGAACAGAATACTTACATGGATATAACTTTATAATATATTGTTGAAAGGAACTTGATAATATGTTGTTGAAAATTACCAAGGATTTAATCTGTCTTGAAATTTAAGAATAAGAGTTGAATTGCTGTATGCTCCTCTGGAGCAACAGTATATGTTCTTCCTGTAGCAGTCATTGGAGTAGACACTACTTTCATTATATGCTCATATGGAATCCAACAAACATCTGAAGATTTTGGCCATGAATATGATGAACTAGGACCATGAGGATGCATGAACATAAATTTATAGTCATTGAATTCCCCGCAGTAATCTAAAATCTTACCAATCCACCAATTAACACCATATACACATGCAACATATTGTTCACTTTTAAATGTTTGTGATTTGTCGGTTTCACTAAATCTCACAGTAGCAATAAAATTTGTTGAGGAGCCTGATACCCTGGAAACCAGTATTTGGCCTTTATTTATTGTCACAAAGCTGTGATTAACCCTTGTTCCTACGATTGTATCTGCCTTTGCATACCTATCTGCTAACTGATTATTGGCAATTTCAATTTCAGATTTTGTTATAAAAAAACTTTCAATTCCTTTAACATATTCTTTTGCAAATGTATACAGATCAAATGCATTTAAGATACCATCTTTGAATGGACGCTGAAGACTTGCTTTGGTGGCCATGCGTTTTATGGTGCCGCCTATTCCATCACAAGCTCCTTTTCCGTGGCAAGAGGCAAAAAAATGCCTTTCAGCTTTCACACCATGGTCTTCTTCATGATGGCAGAGATTAATAAAATTTTTATAATTTTTGTATTGGGCTGATGATCCATCA
Source organism: Maratus speciosus (assembly GCA_963932465.1). Lineage (NCBI taxonomy): Eukaryota > Metazoa > Arthropoda > Arachnida > Araneae > Salticidae > Maratus > Maratus speciosus. Next base: position 121,411,540 of record OZ010786.1, read on the forward strand.
CTAAAATACTTTATGTATTTAATCTGTGGAATTTGTGAAATTAAATAATTGACAATTACTTTTTGAAAAGCCCAAAATGTAGTAGTGTCATGAACTAAATGCTCGCTTATTGCACACATAGGAATAGATTTCACAGTATCAGTGATACTGTCCCTTATATAAGCAAGAAAGGGGTGAACTGTAACCTGTTCTTTTTGCCAATGGATATTTTGAATAGCATCTTGCACAATGCAAGTATAGTTTTCAGAAAAATCAGCTGAAATAATAGCAGTTTCTGTATTCAATTCATCCTTTGTTTTCTTGAAATATAAACTTTGTGATTTTGCAAAAAAGTGGTGTGAACATAAAGCAAGGAGTTTTGTAATTAAATCATCAACAAATTCATCAATAGGCATAATCAGTGAGCAATTTTTAAAGTAAGAAATAAAAATTTAGGTATAAAAATTGAATTTCTTGCATGGAAAACGTTTTGAATAGATTCCACATATACACATGCAGTAAAATCTCATTTATATATCTTGCATTTAAAGGTTTTTCACAATTATACATTATATTCTTTATTTATTTTCTTCAGTGTTAATTTTTTTCAATTATACATTTTTAGCAATGACTTCTTTTTTGGGTGGGGGTGGGGAGCAATTGGAGGGTGGTCCTACAAAAAACTTATGAGATTATATTTCATTATAGTTTTACATTAATTCAGGGATTAAAAAATATTTAGTTTTGGCCATTATTTCTTAAATCAGGGATATTTACATGTTTTAAGATAGTTACTGCTTAGTAAGTGACATCCTACGTGTAAAAAGCTATTTTTTTTAAACGAAAAATTTTACCTCTCCAATTTTTTTTCTATTTAAAGTACACATATGGAGCAATGTTTTTAGCAAGTTTGAAAAAAAATTATGATGGGTCATTTTTTTTATGGCCCATTATAGTAAGTCATTTTTTGAGGGTGATATTTTCAGTTTGAATGTAATAAACAGTATTAAAATAAAAAATTACTATTGTTTCAATATCATATATGCATTCTTTATACAAATAGCTTTAAATTGGTACCAGAAATATAAAATTTGAGTCATTAGTTGTCAAGTTATGAACATTTATAGACATAGGGATAGCATCCAAGATGGCCGCCATTTGGAAAAAATGACCAATTTTCAAATGGCTAGATCTCAGCCAATATTGCGAAAATTATTTTTAAATTTCAGGTTTGGGGGTTTCATTACTGTATCTGTCTATGATAAAAATTTTAAAAAAATCTGTGACTATGGTGCAACACTTTTTCTTTAAATTGGTTGATTTCACGTGGAATGACCCTCTTGTTAAGCAATTAAAAAATAGAAAAAGAAAAAAAGCTAAGAAGGGATTGTTTTGAAAACAAACTCTGCCTGCTACAGACTCTGATGATGATCCAGATTTTTTTTTTCCAGTCCCAGCTGGTCATCGAGATACTAAGAATGAGATATCCCTACACAACATGTATGGTACAAGCAGTATCCGTATAAATGGAAACATAAGGAAATATATACCGTTAAAGAAATCATACATAAATGAAGTCAAATGTGAAGTACTTGATATAAAAAAAACTCCAACCAAGTTTTAATTTTTTTTTATAGAAACTTACATTTAAAAAAGAAAAAAACTCAATTGTGTTGAAACTACCATCCCATATTCCTTCAGGAGCAACTGAAATATAAGCAGAAATGCTAATTTTTGAAACTGACTTGAGCCAATTTAATATAAAATGAAAGGTATTTCTTAAACTAATAGAATTTTCTTATTTTTCATCTTAGACTATAATATTTTTATCAAGTTTCTTATTAATCAAGTTTTGTTTCTGTATTTATCTCATTTTTCATAAAATAAACTATACTGGGTGAAAGCTGCTTCCATCATTTAGAGTGTTTCATTGTACCCCAGTATGTGTTTCATTGTACCCCGGCATACAGGGTACAATGAAACACTGTAAGACGTTTATTTTTTATTTTTCAAGCATAAAGATATTGTTTAGAACCTAATACAAATTTATTTAGATGGGGAAAATACAAGGTTAAAAATATGCATTAATTATATTTTTGTGCATGCAAAATTGTGGATAGGAAAAAATAATTAGTAAATTTTGTTTCATTGTACCCTGTCTTCCCCTACTTTATTTTGCATTACAAGTTAATGGTTCCATCTTTATTTTGTATAATGTCAGTGTTATGTATTGAAGCTAAATTTATTAATTTAATTTTAATAATTGGAAATAGATGAATTGTAATTATATAATGGTTATATATATATATATATATATATATATAAATGATCTTGTTAAAAACAGACAATAAACCTATATAGAATGATTTTTTCAAAATCACAAAATTGTGATTAGATTTTTCAATTAAAAAAACTTCACAAAAACAGGACACATAAATCCTGGACAGACCCCTAAATAAGGTACAGTTATATTCCTTATATTTTCAATTGAAGTAAGCAATGAATTCTAAGAAAAGAAAGGAATAAAAAAGAAAAGTGCCCAGCTAAACTGATGGCATTGAGCTCACAGGCTATTCACACTAACTGTATATTATACTCTTATTTTAAAGAATAATTCCCCTCAAAAAAATAAGTGCAGGGGAATTAGCCCCCGTTTCCCCCTTTATACTTAATCAGTGAACCTCCAAATCTAATCACGGAAGCTCCTTATCATAATAAACCGGTATACCAAATTTGGAGCAAATCCAATAATCCTGCAAAAAAACCCATTTATCTAAATTAATGGGGTGGACTAGCGACTAGCCCCCTTTATCCTTAACCAATGAATCCTCAAAACGAATCAGGGAAGCTCCTTAACATAATAAACCGGTATACCAAATTTGGAGCAAAGCGAATAATTCTGCATGAAAAACCCGTTTATATAAATTAAGGTGGGTGGACTAGCCCCCCTTCCCCTTTTATCCTTAACCAATGAACCCCCAAAACTAATCAGGGAAGTTCCTTAACATAATAAACCGGTATACCAACTTCGGAGCAAATCGAATCATTCTGTATGAAAAACACATTTATCTAAATTAAGAGGGGCGGGCTAACCTCCCTTTTCCCCCTTTATCCTTAACCAGTGAACCCACAAAACTAATCAGGGAAGTTCCTTTACATAATAAACCGGTATACCAAATTCGGAGCAAATCGAATGATTCTGCATGAAAAACCCATTTATCTGAATTAAGGGGGGTGGACTAACCCCGTATTTCCCCCTTTATCCTTAACCAATGAACTCCCAAAACTAATCAAGGAAGTTCCTTAACATAATAAACCGGTATACCAAATTCGAAGCAAATCGAATGATTCTTCATGAAAAACCCATTTATCTGAATTAAGGGGGTGGACTAACCCCCCTTTTCCCCCTTTATCCTTAACCAGTGAACCCACAAAACTAATCAGGGAAGTTCCTTAACATAATAAACCGGTATACCGAATTCGGAGCAAATCGAATCATTCTGCATGAAAAACCCATTTATCTGAATTAAAAGGGGTGGATTAACCCCCCTTTTCCCCCTTTATCTTTAACCAATGAACCCCAAAACTAATGAGGGAAGTTCCTTAACATAATAAACCGGTATACCAAATTCGGAGCAAATCGAATCATTCTGCATGAAAAACCCATTTATCTGAATTAAAAGGGGTAGACTAACCCCCCTTTTCCCTTAACCAATGAACCCCCAAAACTAATGAAGGAAGTTCCTTAACATAATAAACCGGTATACCAAATTCGGAGCAAATCGAATTATTCTGCATGAAAAACCCATTTATCTGAATTAAGGGGTTGGCCTAACCCCGTTTTTCCCCCTTTATCATTAACCAATGAAATCCCAAAACTAATCAGGGAAGCGCCTTATCACAATGAACCTAGAAAAAAAATTTGAAGCAAATCGGATGTTTCTATCAAGAGTTATCGCGTTACGTACATACATACAGAACGGGCGGGCACATTAGCTCTCAGGCTTTGATAGCCTGTGAGCTAAAAAGGTATTAAGTATTTTCAGTTATAGAAGAAAGATGAAATCGGAATTCTATAGTTCTGTGTTAGACCAATAGTCGAAATATTTATTATGTTATAGTACAAGTATTGATTATATTTATTGATCAATATTTGAATCACCAACATATGGACACAGTAGTAAGGTCTAAGCATAAAACAAACTTGTGAATTGTGTGTAATCTGCTTCAGAGAAAATAACTCTGCACTGAAAGTACTATTATATTAAATACATTATTTTAAATAATTTAACTATAGTTTAAGCATTTAACTTGCAAAAATGAACTGATCATTTAAAAAAAAGAAAAAAAAAATGAAACAATTTAAAAATGAGAGAGCATTTATCAATGTTTTTTGAGGTATGCACCATGGATTGATATTTTTTATATAATTGCATTTACTTTCATAAAATAACCATATTTTGAACTTAATAAAATAAAAGAATAAAAGTTTTATTTAATGTTATTAAAAGGTAATTTCAGGGCTCCCAAATGGTCCCCTTTTTCCCCCCGAAGTCCCCTTTAGTCCCCTTTTGTGCATTTTGGTCCCCCTAGCCCCCTTTCCAGTGACTGAAAAAATCACCGCAAAATAAAAAGAATTCTAAAAATCTCTAAAAGCTCAAAAATCGTAGGGGACAAAATTTGCTACGGGGGGGAGGGGGGGGGACAAAATGTTGTAACTGGAATTCTTCCACTAATGTTAAAAAATTACCTTTGAATACGGACACATTTTAAGAAACTCATTAAGAAATCTTATTAAAATCCTAAAAATTAAAAAAAATCGCAGAACACAAAAGTTACTATGTTAAGCTACTGCTTGACCAGTCTTCAAAGACAGACCTTTGCGTGCTGCCAAAAAAAAAAAAAAAAAAAAAAAAATAGAACATGTCAAATGGAGAGAAGCATTGAATTAGAAGACAAAAGATTTTAAAAAAAAATGAATTTAAAGCTCACAACTCTGAATCATTTAAAAAGAAATGGATAGAATAAAATACCTTTTTGCATATTTTTAGTTATTGGAATGCAATTTCTTTCAAACAAGACGATATACCTCTACAGAAAACTTTCAGTTGAATCAAGAATTGGAATATTTCTTCCTTTCTCATTATTTATTTTTCATACCATTTAAAATTGTTTAATAGTGTATTTTATAATGGAAAACAATGCTACAATACATATTTAAACATCCAAATTATCATAACATGTTTCTTTGGCTTAAAGATATTTTCATCAAAGAGAAAGATGAAAATTTTCTGTACTATTACCCAGGGCTGGTGCAGCCATCGGTCAAACAAGGCAACTGCCCAGGAATGCCTCTTGAGAATTCGAAATAACGTTTCCTTGTTAAATTTTTTATCTACATTTGTTTTAAAATGTTTTTCATGATAAAAAAAAAAAGTGGGTATTAACTTTATTTCTTACAAAGTTGATATAATTTTTGTGGAGTGTATAGATTTGGTGAAAGTAACTGTGAACGTAAAAATTAAATATTTAAAGTATTGTAAATTATAGAAGATTTTTCAAAATTGAAAATAATTATGCATATCACATGTGAAATTAGTGGTATTTTGGTACATTTATTATCTATGTTATATAAGGACGTGAGTTTCAAAACTCGCTTTATCAAAAATTAAAAGAATCGAGTTTTTTCTATAAATTTATTCTTGCATTGAAAAAACACAACAGTCTGCAAAAGAAAAAGAAAAAAAAAAAAAAAAAGTTTTATCCTGTATTTCAGCCCTTGTAAAATCTTGATCTACAATGAAAACAAATGGACGCAGTTAGAGGTTTTTTGCGATTTCCCCAGATTTGATTTTCTGGATAAAGCGTGTTTTGAAACTCATGTCGTCATACATTATTCTATGATGGATACAATTTAAAAGTAAATTCTATTAGATGAGTATGGCAGTATAAGTTAGGTCCCATTAACTGTTTTGCCAGGGCCCTGTGCAATATTGCGCCAGCCCTGCTAACTGCTTATTACCTCATAAAAAGCAAAATCCTTTTTTATGTTCTTGGAAACAATACGAAATTGTCAGAATTCTCCTATTTATCCTCCACAAAACAAAAAGTAGAGGAGACTTCTCTATTATTACCCACTTTCCATATATCAAGGATGGACTTGTCTTACCCAGACCTGTTACTCACTTGACTAGTTTTTGAAAACGAAAATATATTTACACGAGATTTATTTAGTATTTTTTGTTGATCTTTTTAACTATTGTTGTCAATTCTAAGACGGCACAAATAATAATTCTTCCTTTCAAACAACAAATGTATTTTCATGTGAACGTTAAAGAGAGAAATAAAATTTTGGAGAAAATCACATCAGATTTAAAACGATATATTTAAAATGTGTTATTTAAGACAATTTTCTTATAACGTTGTTAAAATTCCAAAAGTCAACAACTCTGTTTGATTTGTTCATTTATATATAGACTGATTTTCAAATGCTGTTTACTGATCTTATTTAATCAATCACGAAAACAGCCATTAAATGTCTGAACAGCAGCTGATTATACCGTAAAATCCCTCAGTGAAGCGGAAATGAATGGAAATCTGTTTACAGTGAGATCATCACTGCTTGTTTAATTATTATTCAAATCTTCCATAATCTTTTTAAAGTGGATCAAATTAGCGTGTTTTTAGAGTCTGCAGCGTTTGAACGGGATTTGTCGAGCGTAATTCATAGGGAGCAGAGCTGCCTAGTTTATCAGAAGAAAGTATTGGAATCATGAAAATAATTTCCATTTTTTGATAGATTTGCATGTTTTAGGTTGACCTGGATACGATTTGACTATTTTTAGAAATTTCTCTCTATTTGTGATACAAAATTTGTAGCTACTCTATCTCAAAACTAAAGCATGGAATTTTATCAAATGCCATATTTAATTAGACTTTAGCACACATAGGTTTTGGTGTATATGGGCCAACAAGTGGCATTGCTATGTTACATTTTTCACAATTTACATGATAATTATACCTTAGCATCATTAGGGTGAAATTCCATCAAACTTCACATTCATTTAATCCTTGACATAAATTGGTACTGATTAGATTTTGGTGTATTTCATGACAGTGGCAGGCACTACTGGGTTGCAGTTTTAATGACTTCTGTGAAAGCCAGATCGCGGCATTTTTGGGGATTAAAATTCACCAGATTTGATATGTAAGATGATTATGAATAACTGATGATTCAATATTGGTTTTGATCACTCCCCCGGGGCTTTGCCATACTAGACATTTTCCGATGAACATTATAGCTTATCCTAGCTTTTGTTGTGTAGAAAGAAACTAAATTTTATGTTTGAGGAAAACAATAATATATATATTAATTTAGTTTTAAATTTTAATATTCAACAGGAATCGCTGTTATGCTGTGCTCTTTTTATTCCCTGATCAGTTATTTTTTTACCTATAAAAAGAAATATCAAGGTGAATGCCGAAATATTGAATACTTTTTATATTCTTGCAGTAGGATATTTAAATGTGTTTCTATAAAACTGTGCACATTGTTTAATGACATCTTATAAAGATTACCATCTAACATATTTTCTGGAGTAATTTTAAAAATGTACTTGCATATTTAGGAAAATTGGTGCAATGTTTTTTACTCATGATCCTTTTTTAATAAAAATGGTCCACCGAAGTCCCCTTTTTAAATAAAAATGGTACCCTGAAGTTCCCTTTTTAAATAAAAATGGTCTCCCAAAGTCCCCTTTTTAAATAAAAATGGTCCCCCGAAGTCCTCTTTTTAGATAAAAATGTTCCCACAAAGTCCCCTTTTTAAATAAAAATGGTCCCCCGAAGTCCTCTTTTTGAGGACTAAAATGTGTTGGGAGCCCTGTAATTTTTAATATGAAATGAATGTTGACTTTTCTTATAACATAAATGATGAATTTTATATTCTTATTTAACCTGTAAATATCAATGTTAAAAAAAAAAAACAACCATGATACAAAAAATTCCCCCAAACCTAGCAAAACGATTGGCTACTCTGGGAAGTAAGAACAATCTCGGATATTTGCATTCTTTGTGATGTTAAAAGAAAATCAAATTAAGGCAGGCCTTCAAACCATAGATATAGTAAAAATAACTAGATTAACCACTCAGTGTTATTCCCCCTTTACTTCTTGATTCTGCAGCGGTTCGGTGGCAACATCCATTAGAGTGGCGGAAAAAGAATGGAACTTGTGATACTAAAGTAGCAATACATTGTAGATATCCGAGAATTGTGATGTTTTCATTTTGTATGTTTTAAATAAATATATGCATATGATTGTTTAGAATTGTCTGGAAAGACAGTGGAATACCCTATATGGATATTTACATCCATATTTGTAATTTGTTAGATACGTTTTAAACTATTTAGTACAACTTCGATGTAACGTTTAGTTCATTCAGTAAAATTTTTTTCTTTTCTAGTATTTCTGTTTTTTATTAAAATGTTGAGCACATACCAAATCCACATATCATTATGAAAATATATATTATTGTGAAATGATATTATTCCGAAAATTATATGAAAAAAAAAGGTTAAGATTTGCTTAAAAGATTTTAAAAAAAAAAAAGAATTTAATATATTTATTTTTAAGCGTTTAAGCATTTTACGTTTGTAAAAAACTTTGAAATTGTCATTTGCTACTAATTAGTCGTTAGCCCAGTTTAATAAATAAATATATTTATTAAGAATATTGACCTTGGTAATGTAATTAATGTTTTCATCTACATTTGCTAAGTAATGCATGGCTTAAAAAAAAAAAATTCTTAAGAATGTGTATTATTAATGCAGGTATTTATTTATTTTTTTTTTTTTTTTAGGAAAAAAAATTCTTGCTATTTAATTCAAGTAAACAATAAGCAAAAATTGATCGCATACTTACATATTTAAAAGCGTGTAAAAAAACATTAACAAATATCTAATTTTAAAGTTTTGAAAGTTAAATGCAAAAAATTGTTATTTTAGATTACTAAAGCAGTTAAAATGGAATTTTTTGCATTATTTCCACGTATTCCTCCTTTTTTTATGGGGGGGGGGAGGAATTAATACCAATGATTCAAAATAACAAATAGAGTACAATAATATAAAAATCATGGAACTTCTAAAAATTTTAAATTTTTTTTGTGGTTGGGGGGGAGGGGGAGGTAAGTTTTACATTTACTTTTGCTACAACTTAAGGCTGTTCTCAACTGCTCTGCTCAACAAGCGCAAAACTTTATGACACATTTACAAATTCATTTTTTAACGGAAAGATATAAAATTGGAAGGCCTGACTATGGAAGCAATTTGGAATCGAACTGTGTTTTCCATTTTTTAATAAAGAAATTACCTATTGAGTTATAAGCGATTTTCATCTCGTGACAAAGACTTTTCACCCTACCTTGAGTGGTTATTCTTCTTTCGCGTGGAAATTTGGTTCAAAACTCCCACTTTGACATTATTTTCTGAAAAATCTATTGCGTTTGCAAAAAAACAGTTATGTTACATAGTTTCTAAACAACAACACCTGCCAGTTTCATGCATTTTCGAACAAAAATGAATTAAAACTTATGTCATAAAGTTGCGCTTTTGCATTTGAGAATATCCTTAACAGATAGGGCTGAAAAAATCATTTTAAATGTTTTAAGTTTTGTAGATAAGGAAAATTTTACATCATTATTTATTGCCATTGCAAAGAAACGAATGTGCAGAGAAAAAAAAAAAATCGAAGATGGTAAACTGCGTTCTTTTTTTTTTTCTTTTTTTGAAGGGGGGTAGGCAATAATATATTCACTTTTGCTACACTTAACAATTTGGGAAATAATAATAATAATAAATGTTTTAAGTTCTGTGGGCAAGGAAAATTTTATATGATTATTTTTTGTCATTGCAAAGAAACGAATGTGCAGGGGGAAAAAAAAATTAAGATTTTAAATTTCTTTTTTTTTGGGGGGGGGGGGATAAGTTATATATTTACTTTTATTACAATTAGGGCTAAAAAAAACACCTTAAATGTTTTAAGTTTTGTGGGTCTGGAAAGGTTTGATTATTTATTGCAATTGCAAAGAAACGAATGGGCAGAAAAAAAAATATTTATCGAAGATTTTTAACTACGTTCTTTTTTTGGAAGGGGGGGGGGCTGGGTCGCTAAATTATATATAAGTTATATATATTTCTACAACTTAAGAATTGGATCACAGCAATAAGAAAAAAAAACTTTTATGTTTTGTGGGTAAGAAACATTTTATATAATTATTTTTGTTTCCTCGCAAAGAAATTGATGGGCGGAAAAAAAATCGAAAATTTTGAAATGTGTGTGTGGGGTTATGTGGGGGAATAAAAAGAAAAAAACAGAAATTTTCGAGGGTGGGAAGGGGGATAAATTGAAGGTTGGAGGAATCCGTGGAGGAATCTTACTCTATACTTTAATATAAGCTCTCCCCTTCCCTATAACTTTTACTTTGGATAAAAAACAAATACTACTGAGGATAATTGAAATTTCAGTTAAATACTGTTTTGATTTACTTCCACGTTGAAAAATATTTAAATATAATGGAGAAAAAAAATGATAGTTTTTGAAAGTGAATAATCTATGTATTCATTTTTATCATAAAAATTACTTAATGATAAAAATTGCTAATTTGTGGTTAAAAATCATCGATATTATATATTTTGAAGCATTCATCAAGGCTTAAACTTATGTAAACGCAATTTAAGAACGCACAAGCTATTTCATTTTCTCCTTATATCGATGGATCACCGTCCATTTGCCACCCTAGTGGAGTAGCTTCGCTCGTGTGCGCAGAATCAACTTTTCTCCCCGTATGCGTAATCTAGTTATTTTACTAGATCTATGCTTCAAACATTGAGGTATGGAATTTGAAATTAGCCACTCCTCCTCACAGATTAAATATAACATCCGTGCTACTTCCATAGTCTGGCGACATTCATTCAGACACTAGACACACACCCTCTAACATCGTGAGGTTCTGAAACTACACCTGTGTCGCTTTTCTTCAAGACATTCTTTAAATGGTCCTGCCAATTTGGATTTATCAAATCTGTTGCAAATTAGCCTTGAACTGAGTCAAGCAACGTCTGAGGCTTCGAGCTTATTGTTTTTCAAAAAGCAATAACATGCATATGCATTTTATTTTTAAAATCTGATTATTGATAGTTTAATACTCAGTCAGATACAAATATAATTTATCGTAAAATAACCTACAATAACAACCATTTTCATCTTTAACAGACGTTTGTAATCATTAATTTGAAATTTTTGAAAACTGTTCAAGAGGAATTTAAGAAAAAGAAAGGACATTTTTAATCTACATTGGCACTTATAGCCTTCATATTATTCATAATCAGGGGTGGGGAATTTCAAGAAAATCTTATCAGCCAAGGATTTATTTGACCAGCCAGTAAAATGCAATGTACAGTTGAAAATTCTTATGACAAAATTACGCAACTCAAAAATAGTTGGTTACTATTACTATAATGCATTTTCATATTTTTCTCCCCTATAAATTTAAAAAATATAAACAAGAGATGAAAGTTTAATATAAAATAGAACTTAGTACCATGTTTACATCGCAATAATTAGGAAAGTTGAAAAATATAGCTAACTACTAAAAAAAAAAAAGGTTTCGGCATATCTCTATAGTTTGCAGTTTGCAAAAACTACCTAAAAATTCACTCGCCCAGTTAGAAAATTCACTCGCCAGTGGTGAGTAAAATGATGCATTTCCTTACCCCTGTTCATAATGCGTATCAAAGAGGTAATAAAATCACAAAGTGGCAATTAAATTCTTACAGCAATCTATGAACTTCTTAAGGACAGCCCTGCAAGGCATGCAAACTTAATCTCTGTTACACAAACTCATGTTTTACCTTTTAAAATTCTATTTCATATTGTTTATATAGGTGATGTATGAACTTTATTTTTGAGATTACATTGTTTTTATTTTATGTTGAAGGGATGGTATGTGTGTGTGTGTGGGGGGGGGGGGGGGGGGTCATGATACTTGTTTTAAAAATGTCGTTTATTTTTGCCATTGGAAAATACATTAAGGATTCTCAGGGGATTTTTTTGGGGGGGGGGGAGGAGAGGAGTATGATAGAAGTGTCTGCTGTCCAGGAGTGCCCGTTATAGAGATTTTACTAAATTTAATATATATAGAGTGCAATATTTAAAGAAAGAAATGTCCCTTTTCTCAATTATTCAATAAATTACATGTTTAGAAAATAATTTAAAAAATCTCTTAATAGATAATTTTTTTAACTGTTGCCACATCATAAAAAAGAGAAATTTACATATTTATATTTATTTAATATTAATGTGGGTATAAAAATCACAAATTTATTAAATGGTGTGTATACAAAAATTTTGTATACACCATTTAGTACATTTGTGATTTTTATTTTCACGTTAATATTTAACTTTTCATGGTGTAAATGTCCAGCCCTTTTATTATGTTAATTTATTTTAATAAATTCATTAGATATATCATGGGACACCTTTTAAAGGTGTAATTGTTATTTTAAAATAGATAAATGTCGAATTAAAAGTTACTCGATGGCGTAACAAACACGTGTTACAACGCATTTGATGCCATGATCATGAATGATGATTAATCCTACAGTTTTTTTTTTTAATGGAAAGTGTTCAACGGGGTAATGGAGAAGTACCATGAGTCAAATAATTACCACATAGAACCTTTTTATTAAATAAATTTTTTGCTTCAAAATATTCTTGACTTGAAAAATGGAAGTAAGCAGCTACGCATCGTATGACTTTCTTGAAATTTAACTATTGAATTTTAATGTTGTAAAAAGCATAAAAGAGTTCTGTATTTAATTTGCTTTCTAGTGACTATATTAAAATTTTCCTTGAGTTATATATAAGTTTATTATAAAAAAGAGTAAGCTTATTCTAACTTTTCTGTAATATTGCATCAATTTATTTATGAACAATATATTAATTTTATTCAGTGTATAGTGTAATGTATGTGATTATTTTGTATGCTAATTTTAGGTATTAAGATATGGCAAGCATATCTTGCCTACTCTTGCTCGCTTATGCCTTGTCAGTACATTCCTGGAAGATGGTATTCGGATGTGGGTTCAGTGGAATGAACAGAGAGACTACATGAATGTTTCATGGAATATTGGATGGTTTCTAGGTTCTGCATTTGTATTTGTAAACTTAGTTGGGCAGCTTGCTGGCTCGGGCATGGTCTTAGCTCGTTTTAAAGTTGATGCATCATGTGGTCTATTGTTCTTCATTGTATGCTTACAGGTAATATATGCTTTCCACTACCTACTAATCTAATTGTATGATTAATGTTGTAAAAAGCATTTTAAAAGTTTTGTATTTGATCTGCCTAGTAGCTATATTAAAATTCTTGTGCTGCACAAGGTGTTGCCGAATTCGACCAACAAATAAAAAAAATTACCATAAAGCATGGTGTCGCAATCCACTTATTCAGTCACAAATACAGGGTGTTCTAACCTAATCAAACATTGGTTGACGGTAATAACTTTCAGAAAACTGAAGTATATTGTAATAAAACTTTTAATAAACGTTCTCGCCTTTGTTTTAAATATATAGACATGAATAATGTATAAATGTCTAACAAAATAGATAATTTTTGCATATTATGAGATACATTATTTTCATTTGCTAGTTCAACATATTTATTTTTCTTAAGATCTAGAAAACGTTTTAAGCTTACCTTAAACTTTTGGACATCTTTGTGAATTTTTGGGGGTTTGTTTTATACAAATTTGACTAATTAATTTTAATTATAACCATTATTTATTAACAAAAGGCTTTTAGGGAGCTGTCCATGGAGACTATCACATGATGCAAATGACAAACAACTCCTGGCTTTTACATTTCCTCCAAGCGATATTAGACGCCAAGATTGGCAGCAGCAATACCTATTTTATTGGACATTTCATGTCATTCCCTTTCTGAATTTCTACTTCTCTCTTTGTCTCTCTCTCCTCACTTCCAGTAAATAAATTTTACAATCTTTGAAATTTTTAAATGTTTTAGTTTGTGCAGGGGTCATATTTGTCCTGAAGTTTGTAAAATTCCTGAAAAATAAAGTCTTGAAATTACCTTAAATATGGTAATTTGTCCTGAAATTTTGTGAATTTAATGTAATTTTCCTGAAAATTAGCAGAATTTCACAAATATTTTTTATCATTTTTCACCGATTCCATGAATTATTTATTTTGAAATAGAGGCATTTTTTTACATTTTCAATGATCGAACACAGTCAATCAAAAATATGAACTAACATACCTCTTCTATACATGGCTCCTCCTGCCTTCCTCGACTATAGTCGTTATATATGTTTTGGAAATAGGAACCAAGATATAGTTATAAAATATTCTTTATATTTCACAAAAAAAAATTGTCAACTGCTCATGAAAGCTAGCAAATTTTATCAATTGGTCACCAAAAAAAAAAGTTGATCGAGAGGGACGGGAGTGTCACAAATTTAAAGTTACAGAAAAAATTGCTAATTTCTTCCATCGATCATATGAAAAAAATAGATTTTGTCGGTTGGTGGCTGGAAAAATATCGCAAAACGTTATGCCCTTAAAATGTCTTTCAATATTTCAATTTTACATAATCGGGATCGGGACCCACACCAAATTAAAATGTTATAGACAAAATATGTTTATATTTCTCGTCACTAGGCTGTAGACATTAATAAAAGAAAGTACTACTAGGAGCAATACAGCTATTTTAACTTTCACATACAATGTGGTGTAGAGTCCTGCGTCGGGTCGGCTTGGTGCTATATTTCTTCGTTGCGGTTCAGGTCTGGTTGACTTGTACTTTTTTGCTGCAGGTCGGGTTGTGTTCATTCTCTTGTTAATTCAGTTTCATGTTGTTCCAATTTTTTCAAAAAGATGTCCAAGATATTTTTTCAGGTTGAAAACAGGGTTTGCCCAAGTGGGCCTGCCCGATAAAACCCGGGCGGGTTTTTTCGGGCGGACCCACTTGAAAAAACCCATTGTGGGTTTTTCAAATTTTCTCATGTTTTCACAACTGTAGCATTATTTAATCTAAGGTATGAGAATAGGTGAAAACTGAAAAAATTGGGCTAGTAGTCAATGGCTGTTAGACAGGGTTTGACCAAGTGGGCCCAGCCCAGGTTTTTTTGGGCACACCCACTTGAAAAAAACCACTGTGGGTTTTTTCAAATTTTCTCATGTTTTCACAACTGTAACATTATTTAATCTAAGGTATGAGCAGGTGTCGATCCAGGCAAAATTTGGGGCCTATTTAGGGCCCTTTCACAAATTTAACAAAATAGGCTCCTTCACAAAAATGAACTTAATAAAATAGGCCCCTTCACAAAATTTCCTTTAATAAAATAGGCCCCCTTTGTAACATTCTTTTTCATAAAAACTGTTTTAAAATTTGTAACTTGTAAATAAAACTAGGTCACGAAAAACAAAAAATTTAGCAAGGGGATTTAAAGACGTTTTTGTTAATAAATTCTTGGTTCCAATTTGAGTAAATGGATTGCAACTTTCGTTACAAAATGTTATTTTTCACAAAAATATAATACAATTCACAAAAATAACTTTTCACAAAATGGGCCCCAAGAATAAAAACCTGCATCGAACTTTTCACAAAATGGGCCCCAATAATAAAAACCTGCATCGACCCCTGATGAGAATAGGTGAAAATTGGGTTAGTAGTCAGTGGCTGTTAGACAGGGTTTGACCAAGTGGGCCTAGCCCAGGTTTTTTCGGGCATGCCCAATTGAAAAAAACCGTTGTGGGTTTTTCAAATTTTCTTGTGCTTTCACAACTACATCATTATTTAATCTAACGTATAAGAATGCAAAGACAAATGCCAGTTTAAATATATTTCTAAAGAACCAGATTTAAAGAAATTTCTAAGCAGAGATAAAATGACCGAAAAAGGAATAAGCTGTAAAGAAGGAAGATTTTCATGCCTGTAATGTGTCCAAATGCTTTAAATCTTAATGTATGCAAAAAGATGGCACTTGAACACCATCCTGATTGTTTGCATTGTTATCGCTTTTAAGATTAATCATCCCATTTACTATTATCCTTCTTCAATGTTCACTGAAAGTGTTATACAGGAGTTTTCAACACAAAAATGGTTTAGATTATGGCAAAAAAGAGTGAAACAGATAAGTTTCCTCCTGGATTTTGTCAGTATTTCTTTTCTTTACATGCAGTACCAGCTCTCTGCTTCAATCGAACAGTACTTTTCTGCATTTGG
The DNA here is from genome assembly GCA_963932465.1 of Maratus speciosus. Lineage (NCBI taxonomy): Eukaryota > Metazoa > Arthropoda > Arachnida > Araneae > Salticidae > Maratus > Maratus speciosus. Next base: position 121,427,817 of record OZ010786.1, read on the forward strand.
TCTGGTTTGGAACAAGTTACATAAACATTTTGGAGTTGATAAAGCAGCAAGGCTAGTAATAAGTGTATCGCCATTTGCAATCTAAATTTACAAATATCACTGACACCGACTTCCATGACAATCTAATTTAACATTTAATACTATTGCAATATAAATGTAGCAAATTTTGCTAAAATTTTCAAATATATTATTACTCAATCCCATTTCTTAAAAAAAAAAAAAAAGTTTTTAACTGATTTCTAATTTGAAGTGAATGAAAGAAACTATATAAATTTAGCATGTTTAACTTAAGGTAAGAATTACATTAAGAAATCTAGTTGTGGTTCACTTAATATATCCTTAGTGCAGCAAACTAGTACCATGAGATACAGATGTACCTTTTTAAATTAATATTTTTTTTTTTCTTTTTATATATATTTTGATAATTCATAATTAATGCAAAATTATGCTCAGGTTTCACTGATAAATGGAGATGAAGAGAAACCTTTTCTCTGCTCTCCATGGCAACGAAGGTCGCGCGATGCGCACGCATCCTACCTTAGAATGCGACTTCGTTTTTGTTGTGGCTGGAACAATACGAAGCGATGTTGTGATTTTAAAAAGCATGATCGCTGTAATTTTTTACAGTTTGTTGATGAGGCTAAGCCTCCCTTATTTCGAAAAACCAGATCAAGTGTTTGATAATTCTTACTGTATATATGTATAGAACCATGCATCTGTAAATATTCATTAAATATTTAAAGAAAAGAATCCAGAAAGCACCTCCTTCATTGAGTTTGTGTTCGACTGTCTTTGAAATTTTTCTTCAGAGAATTTATGCAGATTATGTATATAAAAATTAGAAGATTAAAGTGTTCTACAAAAAAACTCAAAATCCCGAAGAAAAACTAAAACTCGGGTTTTAGACTAGTGGGCCCAGTGGGCTGGGTTTTTTCGGAAAAAACCCGGGGGTTTTTCTAACCCTGGTTGAAAATCTATAGACAATAAGACTTCCATAATGGGCACTCCAGAAAACTGAATACCTCTATTTAGTGAACACTTTTTCACTTTCTAACACTTGCATATTTGTACGCTTTTGCTTCTGAATAGTATGCACCTCCCAGTCTACCCACACATAACGTGTGTGTGTGCATAAATATAGGTGAAAATTAACATTTTTACCCACTGGCCAGTAACAAAGTTATGAACATTTTATACAAAATTGTGTTTTTTCTAACTATCAGCATTGTAATTTACTAATATCTTTTACTTACCATTCGATAGGATTACACTCAACTAAAAAAAAAAACTGCCATTACATCTAACAGAAAAATATAACCAAGAAATTACTGCAATCAAAATAAAAGCCAAACATGTATTTGAAGATATTTAGACATACTTCATGCAATGTATAAAAGAGGCAAGAAAATCGAAATATTTTTTAAAAATTATTTTAATAAAATCTTGTATTTTATTTTTACTATTAATTGCAATGTAATAAAGTACAATTACAAACAGTGCTATTTTTGACGCTCATGTTTATCATTCACATTAGGTCTTCGTGTCCTAACAGTCTTTCCACCAAAGTTTTATTGCTGTAGCAGGATCATATTCATTTAATTGAATTTTAGATTGTTTAACCCTTAGGCGATTATACAGCATGTGCATGTCTTTCTGAAAATTCTGAAATTCACAGCAAATTTTCTGAAAGGTTGGGGGAGAAGGGGGGGGGGATCCCCTCCCAGCACTATGTGTTTTTTCTGCGGCCCTTTGATGAAATTCATTTTTTCCACAATCCTTTGACGAAATTTGCGTTTTTTTTTTTTTTTTTTTCCACAATCCTTTGACGAATTGAAGAATTTGTGTGCGTGTGGGGGGAGGGGTGCAATTCTCTGACAAAATTTGCGTTTTTTCTGTGATTCTTTGATGAAATTCGTGTTTTTCCCCGCGATTCTTTGACGAAATTGCAGGTTTTTTTTCTGAAAGCAAACGATTGATGAAATAAATTTTTTCTGCCAACCATGTCGAAATAAGCAGTATTCTTAGTGTCCAAGTTTTTGGACTGATGACCAATTTTAAAATTTTCGGAACAACCGAATGCCTTACTTGTCTTACATTCGGGAGACTCGGCAATCTGGACGCCATAAATTCCGCACGAATTTCACCCCTTTCCTCCGTGGCATCAATATCTTTCAACCATCTTGTTTGGCGATTGATGGCAATAAAGTTAATTACCACGTTTTAAGTGTTACTTGACGATTGCCGAGTGCTAATTTTGTGCTATATGCATACATTTTCACAAATATGATACATGTGTTTTTGTGTATGTCAAAAACAAAATGTTGCCAACATTTTGTTGGTAATATTTTCCATATTCCGAGAGAGAAAAAAAAGTTTCTTAAAGAACAATTATCACATTTTATTTCTCATGCATTAAATTGAATATGTACTCATTCATATTGAAATAGGTATTCATATTCACTTAAAACATAGCTCCGCTCAAACTTTGTAAAAATCGCAACAACCACACTTGCAAGAAACCTAAGTATGACCCACAAGAACTTTTTAGTGTAAATTCGAGCCCGATGCGAAAAAAGAAAATTAGGGACAACCCAACACGGATGCAGGACTCTACTCAACAATCCTGAAGTGTCCGCTATTCAAAGATTTTATTACTTTAGGCTGTTTGCTGAAGCGTGTAGTTGAGTTGCGTGTAGACTCTTTTGTAAATTGAATTTCTTTAAATATCTAGGTTAAATAAAATGTTATGTATAATAGAAATAATACAGAATTACTACATTGTTGCGACCTATGGTCGGACACATCGTCATAAGCAGTGCTTCACTTAAAAGTCAGGCCACAACTCTCTCTACATTTTAACACGTTAAATGTGACACTAATTTTACTTTAATTTCCGTTTAAGCGACAACATACACAGAAATTATGTATATATATTTATACAAAATTTTTGAATAAAATTTGTAATTCTTGTGAAGGAAAACCCTTTTTATGTTTGAAATGTTTTAATAAAATACATTAAAAAAGTGAAAAATGTTTTTAATATTATGTAATATATTATTTTTTATAATTTTATACCGTCGGTCTCTAAAGACCGGCGTCGCCTAAACGGAAAGATCAATGACGGTCCCAAGGGACCGGTGTGGCGTTTAACATGTTAAATACACATGCGGTTCTCAGCGATAAAGTGCTGAGTTTTTACTTTCTCATACAAACAGAGATAAGTCACTTAGGTGTGTCATGTGAACCATGCTGAGGACAGCTTGTTACCATGGTCGGCCGTCATACACACATATATTTTTAAATTAAAGATTATTGATTTGTCCATTTTTCTATACAAAACATACTCGTAAAATTGGTATTAGAGATATAATTGTAAATTACTTTTCATAATTTCAATAAAACATGATTTCCTTTTATTTCCTTTCGGGTAGGGTTGTGGGTTGATGTATTTTGAGTTCTTGGCAGTTGTGGGTTGAAATATGTCGTGTTACAGGTAACTGAAAATTATTTTGACAGTTTTGGGTCATATTGCAAGTCTAAATTTTGTTGGGTTGCTGAGTGACTTCAGATGGATTTTTCAAGTTAACCCGGCCCATGCAGGATTATAATGGGGTGTAATCCGTTCTTTCCTCAGTGTTCTTAAGTCATCACAAACAAATCTGGTTAAGATTTAATAAATAATTAAATAAAGTATTGCTTTACAATACATCAATCCAAAAAAAAAAAAAAAAAAAAAAAATGTATAAGTAGGCAATTCTTATTTAGTATATTTGTAAAGAAACTGCACCTACCAAGCTCTACAGTAATATATAAAGGTCAAAATTAGCACTAGCCACCGGCCACAGGGCCAGTAAATGAGAAAAAGTGGCTAGTGCAAAATTGTCTATCAGCGGCCACCTTCCGGCCACTTTTTTATAAGGAGAGAATAAAATTTTCTTGTATTTCATCAAAGATTCTACTTTTTTTGGTTCTAATATATTTATATTAACATATTTATTTGGGCTATTCAGTTTTAGATTAATACTTATAGAAACTTTACTGTTTTGTATTTTAAATAAAAAAGTGGCCACTAGTTTAAAGAAAGTGGCCGCTTAAAAAACTAGTCTTGCCGGCCAGTGGCCGCTAATGAAATTTTCCAGTTTTGACCTATAGTAATATATCACATAAAGGTATGGAACCTTCAGTGTGTGGATCTTACTCTCACTTGTCCTTTTTTTCTCCCCTTCAGTTTGCTTGTTCATACTCCTGATTCTCAGCACATATATATATATATAATATTACTAGGACTGGGCGATGTAGAAATTTCTTAAATCGATTTATCATCCATCCAACATCGCGATTTAGTGCTAAATCGCGATTTAACACCGATTTTACATTTTAGAATATGGAAGCCTATTTTTTAATTTTTAGCAACAAAATACGATCTTTATGTGCCCCCCCTCCCCCTCCTGTATTATTTAGTATACTTAGCTTTTAATTTGTCAAATAATTTTGAAAAGAGGTATATTTTACACACAAAAAAGCTTTGAATGTCCCAAAACACTGGTTTTTTTTTTTTTTTTTTTTTTTTTTTCATTTTAAAAATTAGTAACCTATTGTAATACATTTTAAAAACTCATTCTATAAGAAGTAATATAAAAGAAAATGATTTTTTTTTGTCTGACTTGTTATGCATGCTACAATCTAAATTCCTTAAGGGGGGGGGGGGGGCTTCCCCTAGCCTTCAAATAACACTTCATTGCTAACAGCCTACATACGCTTTTTTTTTTTTTTACAGACACAGATTTAAAAAGTTACTGAGGTAAAACAGAAGCATATTAAGACTTCAATGATGAATTTAACTATTCATTTACCATGATGAGAAAAGTAGTAAAAAAGGGGGGGGGGGAGAGATATGAGAAATGAGGTGCAATTTTATATCTTTTTAACTTTTAGATTAAAATAAGATTTGTTTAACATAAATGCTGACATTTATATAGCAGATGGAGAAGGATTGAAAGTGTGACCCTTGGAGCACATCACTGAAATTGCTGATTTTTTTTCGTGGTTGTTGCCATCCTTTAAGATTAGTAATAAAATATAATCTTAAAATATATCTCTTTTTAATGATAACAAAATGTCAAAAAAGCAAAAAATCGCAGATCTGCAGAAAAATCTAATGAATGCCTCCTCCAGCCCTCCCTCATTCTGCTGTAAAAATAAAGTTACTTGACTCGTTACAGAACTTTATTAAAGTATTTTTAATTACAAAATAATAACAAACTAAAACTAAAATATTCCCATAATACCTAAACATATGAAAATTAATTTTTCATGAAAATAATGCATAAAAATATAAACTAAAAATGGATGAATTTGGATATAAATAGTGAATCAATTTCAGCAAGATACTCAATCCATGTGACTGGCATTGAAATCGGATGTCAAATCTGATGAATGACTATTTTAAAATATTTTAATTAATTACAGAATAATAAAAAATAAAGAATATGTATTAAAATATTACCCAAACATGTGAAAAATGAATGTTTCATTAAAAGAATGCATAAAAATAAAAACTGAAATTCGATGAATTTGGATTTTAAATATGAAACTTTATTCTTTTTTTTCCCAACCGTAAATACTCAATCAATTTCAGGAAAAAAATATTATTAGTAAAAGAAAAATATTTCATGTGGATCATGGCCAAATAGTGATACACAAAACAATGCATGACTATATCTTTAAAATAATTTCATTAATTACAAAATAATAGAAAATAAAAAATAAATGTTAAAATATTACTAAAACATGTAAAAAATCAATTTTTCATCATAAGAATGCATAAAAGTATAAACTGCAAGTCGATGAGTTTGGATTTTAAATATAAAACTTTATTATTATTTTTAATCATATAAATGCTGAATGAATTTCAGGAAAACAATGCAGGATTCTACTTTAAAACATTTTAATTACAGAATATTGGAAAATAAAAAATACCTATTGCAATATTACTCAAATATGTGAAAACTTAATTTATCATCAAAAGATTGCATTAGCATATAAATTGAAATTCGATGAATTTGGATTTTAAGATTTAAACATTACTTTTTCCTTTCAACTTTCCACTATATAAGTTCTTAATTTCTGAAAAATACACATTTCAATCTCGTAAACTCTGAATCTTGTTTACAAAATAACTAAATAAATATCAATTCTTACTTAAATCATCGTTTTCTTAAATCGCCTTTTTCTGAAATTGGATCCTGCTAAATCGATTTAACACCAGCTTGCCTTGTTTTCATTAAATCGTCTTTTTCTTAAATCGGAAAGCATGGAGGCTTGCGATGTTTGTTTAAATCGGATCGTCCTAAATCGATTTAACACCAGCTTGCCTTGTTTGTCTTAAATTGGAAAGCATTGAGGCTTGCGATGTTTGCTTAAATCGGATCCTCCTAAATCGATTTAACACCAGCTTGGCATGTAAGTGGTAGATACATCAAAGTAGATAAATCGGTTTTACGATGTTAGCTCTGAATCAGTATCTTGTTTTAAATCGATTTAAAGCGAATGGCTAAATTGCGATTTAAGATAATGGCTAAATTGCGATTTAAGATAATGGCTAAATTGCGATTTAAGATAATGGCTAAATTGCGATTTAAGATAATGGCTAAATTGCGATTTAAGATAATGGCTAAATTGCGATTTAAGATAATGGCTAAATTGCGATTTAAGATAATGGCTAAATTGCGATTTAAGATAATGGCTAAATCGCGATTTAAGATAATGGCTAAATCGCGATTTAAGATAATGGCTAAATCGCGATTTAAGATAATGGCTAAATCGCGATTTAAGATAATGGCTAAATCGCGATTTAAGATAATGGCTAAATCGCGATTTAAGATAATGGCTAAATCGCGATTTAAGATATTGGCTAAATCGCGATTTAAGATAATGGCTAAATCGTGATTTAAGACATTAGCTAAATCGCGATTTCCGATTTTAGCTTAAATCGATTTAAGACCAATGGTTAAATCGGATTTCCGATGTAAGCTTTAAATCGATTTAAGGCTCAGGCCTAAATATTACAAAATTTAAAATTCTGCCCTATCTTAAAAGTATTCTATAAATTTTCCCCATCTAATTATATTTTCTAATACCTTAGTTATCACCTGTCTTTAAAAATGTTTTAATAATGCATCTATGTGTATATCATTTATTTTTCCTTTACTCTTTTATTAAAAATGTTTCCTTAATTACCCTTTTATTAAAAATGTTTCCTTAAATTAGTATTTATTTTTTGTAAATGTATAATAAAAAGTGAAAGGACCAGAGAACGTAAGAGAGTTGTTTCATATTTTGATGTCAGCTGTACTGACTAAATATCTAATAAAACTGTTTTAAAAATGTAGCTGCTTAATAGCTAATTATTTTGGTGCTTTTGGTTTATTCTTAAAGTTTGCAAACTTAAAAAAAAAAAAAACTTAAAAATCTTCATTTTTCAGACTGTTGCCTACAGTATTTTGTGGGATCTTCATTTTCTCTTCAGGTCAGTATGCTTTTATTATTATTATTATTATTTTCAAATTATCATCACTTTGTGGATCATATTTAAATTTCTTTGTATTAGTATTGTTGTCATTATCATTTATATCCAGAAAAAAGCCTTCATATGAAAAGAAAATTATTTTTAATTTGTTATTAATTTTGAGTACATATTAATGAGTATAATTTCCTAATTTTTAAGTAACTTATGCAGATATGATGTATGTAGTTATTAATTTCTTTCATCTATGTATTTTACCATTTTTAGTATTCTTAGAATGCAAATCTGTGCTGAAGAATATAGCCATGTCTGATGCTTTTACACCTAAAATTAGCATTGTACTGAAAATGTTTAAATTTATCTATCATGATACAGCAGCATCGATTTTCTAAAACTTTCTTTTCATACTTTAAAAAATTATTTTTTGAAAGTATGAAAATGATGATTTAGAAAATTGATGTTGCTGTATCATGGTAGGTAATTGTTGGTTAAAGTTTGACATACCTCCGAGGATTTGGCGTGAAACTTGAAAATTATTTTTAGTTGATATCTTTGCAAATGAGAATCTTCATTCATCAAAATTCATTGTATTTAGCTTTCTCTGAAAATTTAACGAATGAAGCTTTAGTTTGTTTAAATTCAGATGAATGGTAAAATGAACAAAAAAAAGGCTAGATTTTTGCAGAATTTTACACTTACTATGTAGGTGCAGTTCACATGCTGGGGTTTATTGGAAATTTATTTTTTGTGAAAAGTCTGTTTTACTGTCATCGAATTTAGTGAAGAGTAAGAATGTTAACATACTCGATTTTTTCCCAGTACAGACCATTGGTTATATATATGAAGATCAGTTTACATAACATGGTTAAATAAAAAATATTCTTTTGCGGTCTTAATATTTGGTTTATTGTTTAAACCAGGGTTGTTATGTTTAAAACATTACATTTAAAACATGTTTATTAAAGAATCGTTTGATATTCAAGTTGTACGCTTTATTTACGCATCAGTTTACATAACATGGTTAAATAAAAAATATTCTTTTGCGGTCTTAATATTTGGTTTATTGTTTAAACCAGGGTTGTTATGTTTAAAACATTACATTTAAAACATGTTTATTAAAGAATCGTTTGATATTCAAGTTGTACGCTTTATTTGCGCAACAAATGCATCATTTTCATGTGTGGATTATTCAGAATTTAAAAAGATGGTGTTGAGTACAAAACCTGGCTACAAACCACCAAATCATCATGAAATAGGAGGCATATTACTTGACAAAGTGTATGAATCTGTGCTGGAAACTTATAAAAATGATTTAAGAGAACAGATTGTTTGTGCTGCTCTAGACAGATGGAGTAACATTTTCAATGAGCCAGTTGTAGGAATTACAGTATCTTGTAAAGGCCAAATTTACTTGGTAGATTCAATTAATACATCTGGCCATCCTCATGAATTTAATTATCTTTGTGAGCTTGCAAGTATTGCCATAAATAAAGTCGAGGAACGCTATGGTTGTTTTATTGGCAGCTTTGTAACAGACAATGCTGCCATGAAGATGAGAAATGAACTTAAAAAGATTGAGAGATAAAATATGAATATTTTTACTTATAGATGTTCAGCTCATGTCTTAAATCTTCTAGCAAAAGACATTAAAATCTCTAATATTAAATCTCAAGTTTTGATATTGTTAAATATTTTCGAAATGATCATTTTGCTTCAGCAAAGCTTCGGGAAATAGTTGCTAAAAAGCTTGAGTTACCATCAGGTGTCAGGTGGAATTCCATGTTGGACACAATGGAGTCTTACATAAGCAATTGGTCACAAATTTTCAAAATTTGTGAAGATAATCGAGAGAAAATCAATTCTGATATTTCTAAGAAAGTCCATAGACTTGCAGTTAAAAAGAAATGTTGAAGATTATATCCAAAGGCTCAAACATATTGCAATTTCATGTGACAAAGCTCAGAGTAATAATTGTATTATTAGTGATGTAGTTGAAGTTTGGAAAGATTTTAAAAAAGAAATATGTGCTGCCAGTAATCTTACCATGATTACAAAAAACATTGAAAAAGCCATAGAAGACAGATATGAATTGGCCATGACATATGTACATTTCTTGGCAGACATTACTGATCCATGCTTTAATGGAGAATCACAATTGATGAGACAGAAAAAGGCATGAACCTTGCAGCCGAATTATGTCCTGAACTAATTCCTATAATTATAAACTATAAAGCTAAGTCAGCTCCATTCTCCAGTTATATGTTTGATGCTATTAATAATAATGCAAAAAAAAAAAAAAAAAAAAAAAAAAAAAAATATAAATGATATGCTGTCAGTTACCAATCATAAATTCGCTGTTCAAGAATCAAATAAAGTGCACAATTTTGTAGAAATAACACCTTTATCTTAGTGGGTAAGCTTTGAAAAACACGTCGATAAAAATATCATGCTGATCACAAAACAATTACATACAGCTGTGTGGATGGTTTAAAAAGAGTTTTCGACTTTTGGCTTTGTGCTGAGCAAAACTAGAAACCAGTTAGGTGTTGATAAGGTTGCCAACCTTGTTACAATTTTTAAGAACTTAATAATTAGATGTTTTAGTTTAGAATAGAAAATTTATTGTTAATTAATGTTTGGTATTTATTAAATAATTTTTTTCTTATTTACTGTTTTTTGAAAATATTTTCATTCTTTATATTTAATTTAATAATTTTTGCTCGCTTTAATCAAAATTGTACTGTTGAATGAGAAAAAAGCGTTTTAAACGTTTAAAGCATGTTTTAAACAAAAGAAAACACGTTTTTTGTTTTTTTCTAAAAAAAACATGTTTTTTTTCCAACCCTGGCAGGGCTTGAAATTCAGTTTTTCCTAGGAGGAGAGTCTCCCTACCAACATTTATAAATGGAGGGAAGTTGAGCTATTTGGGAGGGAGAAAAAAAATCTAAAATCCACTGTTATTTTACGTGCTATTTAAAGATTTACATTAATTATTTTGTCATATCTGTATTAATACAGACATGATAAAATACCATTGAAGCAATTTAAATCAACAACTCAGAATAATTATGCAAAATGTGTTTTCATTTAAAAAAGTAAGAAAGTTAAGCTTTATATCATCCATTTTTCAACTTTCAACCAAATATCATGAGTTCTTAACAATGGGGTTGTTAAATGAATTTCTGAATTTAGATTTTATTCCATTTCAGGCCCTGGATCTTCTTCCACAAGTTAAACTTGTGACAAACAGCACAAGCACAACATTTATAACTTTGGAAGTTATCGGAAACGTATGGTTATGCTCTCTTAAAACAATTTCAGAAAACTTTGCAATATGGGACATGCCCTTCATTTTTAACTACTTGCATGAACAATGTATATTCAGTGATGGAATCATCAATATCCATTTCTGAACAAAATTGTTTTATTATGCCCTTAATGGAATTATAGATAAAACCTGCATCCCTGGTATTTTATTTGCTTAAAATTTGAATGCTTGTTAAATCAAAGTCAAAAGTTTGAAATGGATACTGTTGATTCATTTCTTCTACTTCACAAGAAATGTAGGTTAACTTTAAATTGTCAAGTCCTAATTTCTGTTAATTGCAAGGATCAACTTATTTGGTGTTTCTACATATGTTTGATTGGAACTCTGAATTTTTACTTGATGTGCACCACAAGATTTTTGCAGTCCTTCTAATCTTATTTTTGTTTAGTACTGAATCTAGACCAATTTCCAGGTATATTTTCCTTTTTCTGTCACAGGAAAAAAATATCGTGAAATATGCCAATTGGGCGTAGGAAAAAAAATCGTGAATTTCCTCGATCAGTTAAGGGAAGAATATCGTAAAATTCGTCGATTGGCCGCAGTATAAAATCGCAAAATTCATCGATCAGACGCTAGATTAAACTGTAAATTTCGCCAGTCTGTCGCAAAAAGTAACCGTAAAATTCGCGGATGTTTCTGAGTAAAAAAAAAAAAAAAAAGAAAAAAATCTGAAATTCACAGCAAATTTTCTGAAAGGTTACATCAGGGGATGGGAAGGGACTGGGTAATCCCCTCCAAGCACTAATTATTTTTTGTTGCAGGTCGAGTAAGCTCTTTTTTTTGTTGTTGTTCGGTTTGATTTCAGGCGATTTCTTTCTGCAGCCCTTTGACGAAATTAGTTTTATCTGCAATTTTTGCGTGTTTTTTTTTTTTTTTTTTTTTTTTTCTCGACCTTTTGACGAAAATTGCGGGTTTTTTTGCGATCGTTTGACGAAAATTGAGTTTTTTTTTTCACGATCTTTTGGCAAAAATTGTGTTTTTTTTTTTCGCGATCTTTTGTTGAAAATCGCGTTTTTTCGCGATCTTTTGACGAAATCTGCGTTTTTTTTTTTTTTTTTTTTCCGTAATCTTTTGACGAAATTCGCGCTTTTATCACGATCCTTTGACAAAATTCACGTTTTTTTGCGATCCTTTGACGAAATTCGCTTTTTTGCGATCCTTTGCCGAAACGCGCGTTTTTTCCGCGTTCCTTTGCCGAAATTTACGATTTTTTTACTATCCTTTGATGTAATTTGCGCTTTTTTTACGATCCTTTGATGAATTTCAAGGGTTGTTTTTCTTCGCAATCTGACGAAATTCGCGTTTTTCCGCGATCCTTTGGAAAAATTTGCATTTTACTTGCAATCCTTTGCGATGAAATTGGCGATTTTTTCTTCGAACGATTGACGAAATTGATTTTTTCTGCGATCATTTTTCGAAATTCGTGATATTTTTCTGTTGAACTGATGACCGATTTTTCATAACTTTCGGAACCTAATGCCTTAAATTTTCGGAACAGAATCACCCCTGAATTCGCCAATCGGTTGCGGACACTTGTCAACCGATCTCGAGAAAAAAATAATGAAATTTGTCTATCGGTCGCATGAAAAATTTGTGGATTTCAACGATCTTTCGCGGTAAAAAAACCACAAAATGTGTCAATCGGCCAGGTGAAAATATCAGGAAATTTGCAAGGCGTTCGCAGTAGTTGATCGTAATTTCAAAATGTAAAATTTTCAGGAAAATTGTGAGATTTTTTGGACGGGAGCCTCCCGCCCACGATATTCTTTTGGGCGCGAATCCCGCCATCCCGTCCTGAAATTCAAGCCCTGCCTGGTTTTAAACTAGGGTTGTGTGCGTTGTAATATGGATTACATAGCCCCTAAACCAGATTGTGCAGATTTCAGAAATATATAGATTTGAGTCTATTGTTTATTATAGTTGAACCATGTTATTATTGCCTAATAGCTAAATACAATATTAAGAATCCGTATTTTTAAATTTTCATCTGAATCACCCCCTTCAAATAAAATTAAAAAATAATTTTAAAAAAACTTCCAATCACACAAAGTTTAAAATCTTTAAAACTCTAAAATTTGTTTATTTTTTCTTCTTAATTTGCTACTTTGTTGTAACTATAAATAAGCAATCAATCTTATTTTCCTTCTCTTTGCCCTCAGCACACAAAATTTAATATTTCTAAAACTCTTACACATACATTTTATAATTTTTCCATTTGTTTTGTTACAACTACAATGCATACTCAATCATCTAAATTTTCCATTCACCCTTTGTCTTGTCCTCATAAATGAAAAGAGAATTTTTAGATATGGTTGGGAGCAGGGGTGGTAAAATGCATCATTTTACTCGCCACTGGCGAGTGAATTTTCTGACAAGGCAAGTGACTTTTTAGGTAGTCTTTGAAAATTGCACTCTATAGAGGTATGCCAAAAATGTTTTTTTATTTAGTAGTAGCTATATTTTTCAACTTTCCTAATTACTACGATGTAAACAGGGTATGAAGTTCTACTTTATATTAAACTTCCATCTCTTGTTTATATTTCTTAATTTAATCGGAAAAAATATATCAAAATGCATATAGTTTTAGTAACCAACTGTTTTTGAGTTGTGTAATTTTGTCATAAAAATTTTCAACTTTACATTGCATTTTACTGGCTGGTGAAATAAATCCTTGGTTGGGAGGAATTTCTATTTATTCAGTGTGGCTGTTCTTATACCTGCAAATAGTAACAAAAATATTTAAAATTTAAACAAGATTTACACATTCTGCATTTTGCGAAATTATTTAATTTTTTTTTTTTTTTTTTTTTGTCATTAAAATTTTCACTAAAAAGCAAAACTTTAAAAAAAGTTAGATTTTTAATTTTTATGTAAATGTGCAGACAGTGCAGGCTAATTTTCCTCTGTTATATCTTGCCGTACTAGATACTGTGAAAAATTTTTCTGTCAAATGAGCTCAAAACCGAAATAAGAATTTTTGTTAATGACAGAAAATCTAAGCAAATTATTGGCTATAAAATATAGGACCTCCACATGTTTAATTTTCAAGATCGGGTGTTCAGCGAACTGAAGGAGAATTTCCCATTAACAACACTTTAGTTCTTAGCATTTGTAATATATTAAAAATTATAATAGGTCAACATAAAGTTAATGTTTTGTAATTTTAGGTTTGTTTACTCATAGTACTTAAGAGTAAGAATTCTCATACACCCCTTTTCCTCCCAAAGAAAAAAGACATTAGTAAATGATGAAATACTTTAGGCAATATGGTTAAACCCTGCTTTGAAATTATATTTATTTTAGGAGCTGTTCGAGCCAATTAATTTTTGCATTATATGTTAGTATTTTAAAAAAAATTCTGTTACTAACATTTGATTTAATGAAGAAAACACTGACTTTTAACTTATAGTTATAACTCTTGGGTTGATGAAGGGTTAAAAAAAAAAAATTAAAGTCATACTTCTTTGTATACGATAAAATGTCAAATGAAGGAGGCAGAAAAAATCATGTTACAATGCTTGTTTAAAGTTTTTTTTTTTAATTTTTAAATGCAGACTGTTTTAAAAGAGTGCGTGGAGGATATATTCTAAATGGCTATAATAGTCTTAAATTTTCATGCTATAAGCACTTGTATATAATCCTTTGCAGATTCATAAGTAAGTGAGCATTTGCCACCATTTGATGTTATGTAATTAAATGAAAACCTAAATTTTAGCTATGCATAATTTAAATTTTTAAACCCTTTAAAAGTTTTTTCTGCTAAAAGTACCTAAAATTGGTTGTCTTTACGTGAATATGAAATTAGCATGATTTTATTTCTAAAACCGGGCTATTTTAACTTACTTCCATTTACAAAAATATTTTAAATATTTTATTTTTGTTGAGCAGTATTGTTGAAAGATATTGCATATTTATTGGTGATGATATCTAGATTTTACTCTGTGTAAACTAATTATGAATTACATGAATGAATTTAATAATTAATATATCTTACTTAGAGAAAATAACTCCTATAATTTTTTTTTCCAGAAATTTATCTCTAGTTGGGGCTCTACTGCTATTGATTGCAGAAAGTAGAGTCGAAGGCAAAAGTCTCTTTGCTGGTATTCCAACTTTAGGAGAAAATAAACCCAAGAATTATTTGCAACTCACTGGGCGAATACTCTTGGTCTTCATGTTCATCACTGTGCTGAAACTGGAGCTTAGCTTCATCCAAGTGATCCAAAATATAGTTGCCTCTGCCCTTATGGTTTTAGTCACTGTGGGATTCAAGACGAAGTTATCAGCTCTAGTTTTAGTTTTATGGTTAACTTGTGTAAATTTTTATTCCAATGCATGGTGGACATTGCCATCATACAAGCCTATGCGTGACTTTTTGAAATATGACTTTTTTCAAACTATGTCAGTTATTGGTGGATTGCTAATGGTTGTTTATTTAGGTCCAGGTGGTGTTAGCATGGATGAGCATAAGAAAAAATGGTGATTCTTTCTGTAATTTCATCCTATCACAACATTTCCTCTGTTTATTAAATGTCAAATAAATGTTTTTCGAGGAATTTTATACTTTTAAAATTTTGTGCTGTTTTTATCAGTTGAACATAAAAATGACTTATTTAATTTTGAAAGCCAAGATTTAATAATGCAACATTTTGTTTGCATATTTCCTCATGCACAGCAAACTAAAACATCTTACATTCTGATGTGTTCATAAATTAGTGTGATTAGTCATAAGATTTCTCATCATTCTTAAGTTCTTTTTTAAGTGTCATTTAATTCTTTTTTTAAATAGTTGTAAATAAAATCTTACATGTTGTAAAATATTTCATTTGGTGGTATTAAATTGTTTATAAACTTAATAAATGTGAAGCTGTTATGAATTGAATAGTAGTATATTTTGATCTGTGTTTTATCAAAGTTCCTTGAACCCAAGAACCCATATGAGTGCATAAAATAAATTTTCTTGTATATTAAATGATTTCTTATGCAACAGTGTTCAACACATAAAATATATTTGAAAAATTTATTATTTTAAAGATCTCATGTTATGGATGAAATGTTGAATGTAGAAAATAAATGAATTAATTTTGTCTAAGATTATGAATATTAGAATGGCAATACATTCCAATAACTTTAAATTCATATCATAACTTTTAGAAGTACTGTTTATCTTTTTGTTTTTTAATTAAATGTGAATACTGGAAGAAATTTGTATTCATTATCTTAAATCATGAGAACTTGGTAAGTATTTTTATTGATTAGCATAGCCAGAAAAAAAAAAAGTAGGGACTTTTTTGCTTAACTCAGTTCCACTGTCCAAAACGAAAGACTGTATATATCTTATTTTACTTTCTATAAAATTTAAAAAGTATGAGTGACACTAATTTCTTAGAACTTTTTGAAGACTCCAAACTCGTTCCTTTGACACATTGATATTCATGAGATCATTATTATTCTTAATTGCATGAAATCAACTGGTATTCTTATTCAGAACCATTCAGTTTCACTTAGTGATGGGCGATAACAAAATGTTTTTATCGATTTTCTCGATTGTATGGACATCTCGATAGTTTTCGATTGTGTAAATATTTTCTCGATGACTCCAGTTTGCCAATTGCTTTTATACATCATAAATTTATCAAGAATCGTCTGCAGGTGAACTGGAATGAGTCAGCGTTAATAAGAACTAAGTGGCTTCGCCCGCTAGCAGGTCCTTCCTTTAGTTGGGGCCTCTAATTTATACGTAATGTTGTAATATGACATCTCGAACTGACTTCCCGCTATTTAAGGCACCGTATAGCAGGCGTTGTGTGCACGCACTATAAAATCTTGTAAAAAAATAATCTTGAACCGGACGAACCTCGGACCAGATCCCTGGGGGGGGGAGAGGTCAAAGTGAGGGGAGGAGCACAGCAGCTGCATAATAGGAATAAGTCGTCATGGGGCATTAGGCCTTTCTGACTATATGTCACATGATTGATCTCGATCTGAATTTATAAAAATGCCCTCCCTGGGGGGGGGCAAAGTGGGGGGAGGTGCATAATGTGGGTACGTGGTCGCAGGCCTTTCCAACAATATATCACAAGGGGGTCTTGGGTAAATTTAGAAAAGTCGCATGAAAGTTCCCGGCTAAATTTGTAAAAATGGCTTCCGTGGGACAAAGTTGGTCGGGGAGGTCTCGGGAGATGCATAAAATGAGTAAGTGGTCACAGTCCTTTCCAACAGTATGTCACATGAGAAGTCTCGGCTAAATTTAGAAAAGTACCCCCGTGAGGGCAAAGTGGGGGAGGTCGGACACCGGAGGTGCATAATATCAATAAGTAGTCACAGACCTTTCCAACGATATGTCACATGAGGGGTATTGGCTAAATTTAGAAAAGTACACCCATGGGGGGCAAAGTGAGGGTTGCAGAATAAGTGGTCACAGGCCTTTCCAATATGTAACATGATCAGTGTCAGCAAAATTTAGAAAAATGCCCGGTGGCAAAGTAAGGAAAGGGACAGGTAGGTGCTTAATATGAATAAGTGGGTTTTCTAATGATATATCACATGAAGAGTGTCGGTAAAAGTTAGGAAAGTGCTCCCCCAAGGGGCCAACTACCGCACTCCCCGGAATACAACCCAACTTTTTGAATTCATATATTATAAATAATACCGGATGGCTCCATAAAAAAAATCCGATCTAAAATGATGAAAATGCAAAAAAGTTTGAAAACTAACATTCCCCCCCCCCACCTCCCCCACCCCCATTGTGGGAGCAAAATTGGGGAGGGGGGACGAAAGTCTCATAATATGGTAGAATTATCCAAGATCTTTCCGATGATATATTATCAAATGACAGGTTTAAAAAAAAGTTTGAAAATTGCTTCCCCGGCCCCTCTCCCCAGTGGGTCCACTCTTTCGCCCCGAAATTCATGCAGCCCCCACTTTCAAAACTTTTATGTTTAATTAAAAATAATTACCGGAAGGCTCCATTTAAAAAAAAAAAAAATCCACATCTAAAATGATATTTATTATAGAAATCGCTACGGTTTTAAAAATTTGTTCTCCTCTCCCCACCCCCAAAATTCAATTTTGGGGGAAGAAAGGTCCATAATATGAAAGAGTGGTCAGAGAGATTTCCGAAGATATATCATATGAGGGGTTTCATGAAAGTTTGAAAATTGCACCCCTGTGGGTCCACTCTCACGGCCCTTGAATATTCCCGGAATTCCCCCTTATTTTAATATTTTCATATTTAATAAGTATTATTTTTCTGAGGACTCCGACAAAAAACCAATTTAAATGATAATTATTCTAGATATCGCTACAGTTTTAAAGATTTGTCCGTGCACACCCCTTCCCCCGCATCCTGAAATTCAGCTATGGGTGGGAGAAAGGTTCATAATATGAAAGGGTTCTCAAAGAGAATTCCGATGATGTATCACATGACATGTTCGTGACCCCCCCCCCCCCCCCCCCCCCCGCCGTTGGGTCCACTCTTGCGCCCCCGGAACTCACACCAATCTCTGTCTTTGAATTTTTTTTTATTTAATACATAATATTTATTGGAAGGCTTCATCATTTCACTGCTCATTGCCATACCTATCTCTCTTTCCAGCTCTCCCCTCAATACCTCTTCTTGACCGAGAACGAGAAATCGGTTTTCTTGACAATCATCGAGAGTAACATGTCGAGAATGGAAGAAAATTGATTTCTCATTCTCGGCCTTAGTTAGAACTGAGAAGAGGTATCTTGGAAAGCGAAAAGGTTGCATCGAGAACACATATCTCGAGGTAAGCGAGACGTTTTCATCGAGGAGAGGTATCTCTCGAGGTAAATGAAAAGTTTGCATCGAGCAGACTTTTGTCGAGGTGCAAGAGTGAGAGAGAAATGAATAAGCATATTCCATCTGCGTCATGATTACGTAGTCTGGGTTGGCTAGGAACTTCTAGCATAAAGGAGGGAAGTCACTGAAATGAATGTGATGTAAATCCCAGCTAGAAAAACAGTAATAGAGCCCTTTCTTATGAGTTAGAAGTTCTTTGGGGTGCGTTTTTGGTTTAAGTCATAGTTTCTCAAAGAAGGATATAGATTAGGAGGCGTGTGATTTTGTCACATATACTAAGTTGAAAAGGGTTTAATCCAGTTTGTGTGGGGCATTTTTCTATTTTTACTTTCATCTATTTTTACAAGAAGAAATTATTGGATTCATGAAAAATTTGTCAGTTTTTAGAAAATTCGTCTTTTATGTGACAAAAATTTTGATAATGTTCTATCTCAAGAAGTAATGCACGAAATTTAATAATACTTCATATTCACTTAGATCTAGATGTAAATTGGTGTTGATTTGTTTGCTGGGCAAATAGCCCAACAGGTAATGCTGCTAAATTTCAAAAACGGAATTTAATCAAACTTCATAAGCTATTGCTAGAGATTGGAACCAATTCCTTGTTAGGCAGGTTCACTCTTAGCAAATATATTTGTCTAGTTCCATTTCTCGATAAAGCTCTTGAAATTCTACAGCATTAGACATTTAGGGGAACTTTGATCTGTATTAAATCGTTTGCCTTTACCGAAAAAAGGAAAAATGCTGTTCGATTCTAATGAGTTCGTGAATGTCTCACAAAGTAGCTACTTTGGATTTAGGTACAGACGGGCAACAGTCATGTCAGGGGCCCATTTAGGGATTGGAAATCAATTCCGTTTTAGACAGATTCTGTCTTAGCTGGTTTGTCTAGTTATCCTCCCATTTTTTGATAAAGCTCTTTTTCTTTTGACCAGGGCTGCAGAGTCGGGAGTCGGTGTGATTTTTCTGTCAAAAGAGTCACAGTCGCTAAAAATATGCCGACTCAGACTTTAAACTTTTGGTTGAACAGTTTGAAGTGAAATAAAAAATAAAACCAATTACGCTTAATTTTAAATTTATGAACTAAATTATTATTTTATTTTTTAACTCTATACATTAATAAATATTTAGTTATTTTTCAGTTTATTGACATGTTAATGAGTATATAAGTACTCATATTATACTCATATATACATATGAGTACTCAAATATATATATGTGTATATAAATATAAGGCAAAAGGGCAAATGTGATTTTTTTGCCTACATCGATCATTAAATTGATTCATTTACTTACTTCTTCAGCTCATAGACGACACTATTGTACAATAATTAAAGTGAGTTTTTAAAGGTTTTTGTTTTTTGTAAATTAAGTCCAACTCAACCCGAATCCCGTGTCGGTCTGACTACTCCAATGAAGGAATCTACCTCAGACAAAAACAGATGTTTCAATTTAACCTCTACCCATCCGTGTTCGGGTCGGATCCTGAAATTTATATTTTAAGTCAGTCCGAAGCGAACCGGAAAGAAACCTGAACCATGAACCCGATCTGAAATGAAACAAAATCAAAATTTTATTGGAATTATGAAAATTAGGCATCATTAGTCATTATTGCAGGTTCAGGTTAACCTGACCCGAACCTGCAATAATAATTATCAGACTGGCCCACAACGTAAAACATTTAGCGCCAACTCAATCCGAACCACCATTCGAATCGGATCCTAAGGAATGCAACAATCTACTTCAGATAACAATGGATATTTCACTTATTCTTTGTTCAACTTATACTGCCTTATTTTTCAGTATTTCAGATAAAAGAGAATGTGTGTAAAATATGAAACTGATTAAATCCGCTATCACTACAATATAGAACAACTCATACAGAATTTTTCTCATTAAAACAAAGAATATATTTAGTGTAACATTTAAAAATATATATTAGACGCCAGATTTAAAAAACCAAAAAAATGTTTAATGTAGCGTCTAATATGTTTTTTAAATGTGTTTTATGGAAACTGACTTGTATATATTACAGTGATTAAAATTGTCTTTAAAGTGTGAATTAATTTCTGAAATTGGTATATAAACTGTAAATTATAAATACAGGCATTAAAATCTCAAAAGTAGATAACTGTATTTTTATAATACAGTCGAACCCCGTTATAGCGAACCCGGTATATAACAAACTCCCGGATATAACAAACGAAAATTTTGGTCCCGTCGTTTTCCTATTGTATTTAATGCTAATTTATCCTTTTATAGCGAACCTCCGAAATCTTAATAACCGGCTATAACGAACATTTTCCCCAGTCGACTATGATTTTTACTTTTCCGCAGTTGTGAAAACAGGACTTAGACTCCAATTTCATAAGAAAATGTATGCCGGCTAGTGAAACATGGTGCAAATCAGCGATATTTTTATTAAAGGGTAGAAACAACTGCATTCTTTCTCTTCTACCATAGTCACTCTGCAGGTGTGATTCCGCCCATCCGTCAGTCATTTTCTCTTATTCCTGATCACAGCTGTGTGCAAGACTGTAGACAGAGCTGAAAATGGGGGGGGGGGGGGGTGGACACGAAAAAAAACAGCCAACTTGTTGGGAAGGGAGAAATGCTCGAGCAGAACAAGTAAAAGCTAAAAGCATGAACAGTAGGGACCATACACACCTGTGCTAGGTGACTGGGGAGAGTGAAATAAAAATCAGATCACGTGTGAAGGTCCGACTGATGAAGATATTGTGGAAGAAATCAAAGATTCTGCATCTGATGCTGATGAAGAGGAGCACATAAATTATGAAACCCCCACAATCTCAGATGCTACAGCAGCGATGCGTGTAATTAATAAGTTTTTGTCTGCACAAACAGTGGAAGAAAGAGTGTTGGAGTCATTTGATGCACTAGACAAAGAAATTCATAACATGTTTTTCAAATCGGCATCACGTCAGCAGAAGATTACCGATTATTTCTGTATCAAAACAGTTGAGCAACAATTCAAGGTAAAATTAATTTAATTAGTATTGTGTCAGTTTAATGTGATTGATTTTAGTCAATTTAATTCTTTAATGGTCATATTTAATACATTTTACCTTTTTTTAATACATCATTAGTGAATATACACATAACAACTAATGAGTTATACATTTTGTGAACTCTAACATTTTTCTTAACTGTTCGGGTATTGCGAACCACCGAGTATAGCGAACAAAACCTTCGGTCCCTTGAAGTTCGTTATAACGGGGTTCGACTGTATGAGGATAATTACTCCGGACTTTAAGAGTAATATTCCTTTCATCTAATACATCATTCTTCAAGTAAGGGGAAAATTATTATTTCAAAAAACTGGTACAAACCGAACAATTTATTTATTTATTTTAAGGCTGTTCTTAACTGCTCTGCTCAACAAGCGCAAAATGTTTTGACACATTTACAAATTCATTTTTTAACGGAAAGGTATAAAATTGGAAAGACTGGCCATGGAAGCTATTTGGAATTGAACTGTTTTTTTTTTCATTTTTTGATCAATCAATTACCTATTGAGTTATAAGCGATTTTGATCACAAGATAAATGCATTTTCCGCCTGCTCTTGAGTGCTCTTTCTTCTTTCGCGCAGAAATTCGGTTCAAAACCAGGGTTCCTACGGGTC
Organism: Maratus speciosus; assembly: GCA_963932465.1. Classification (NCBI taxonomy): domain Eukaryota; kingdom Metazoa; phylum Arthropoda; class Arachnida; order Araneae; family Salticidae; genus Maratus; species Maratus speciosus. Next base: position 121,450,139 of record OZ010786.1, read on the forward strand.
AGGGAATTCGAAAATTTAGGCAAAAAGTCAGGGAATTTTTGAAATATTTGAAAAGGTCAGGGAATTTTTTATGTACTACTTACATTGGAATTTCTATTACCGTCGTAAATGAAGAAATTTTGAATTAATTATTCATCCAATCAAAAAATTTTATATGAAATTTGTGCAAACTATATAACAATATGAAAAATAATTAAAAAATCGGAAATTCATACAGCACATACTTTTTTTTTTTAGCATTTATCTAAATTAAAGTCCATTGTGGAGGGTTTTACAACAATATGTAGGCTGAATTTTTACTGAGAAAAGTCAGGGAATTTTTTTATCAGAATTGCGTAGGAACCCTGAAAACGCCTACATTGACACTATTTTCTGAAAGATCGATTGTGTTTACAAAAAAATGGAAAAAACAGCTCAATTACATAGCTTCTGAACAACACCAGCTAGTTTCATGCATTTTCAAACAAATATTAAAACTTATGTCAAAGTTTTCCTTTTGGATTTGAGAACACCCTTAAAGCGCTAAACTGTCTATAATGCTTGGCAGGAAATCCTCCCAGTCAGATTATATGGGTTATCTATCTATATATCTATAAATAGGGTAGATGTGCCAGTAATGGACACCCTTAAGGAATTTCTCTAAAAATTGTTTTTTAAGTAATAGTTATGTGCATTATATTCGTTTTTTTTTCAATATATTATCAACAATATTTAACCATTCCCATAGTCTCATTTCCCAATATGAATCAAAATTTAATTTGTAAATAGCAGAAATATATCAAAGCACCTAAAATGCCAGTAATGGACACCTCATAAAAAGTAATAAATATAATTGTTTTTATTACTGTATTTAGAACTAATCGAACGAAATTTTCGGCCGAAAATAGAAATATTACCGAAATTCTGTTTCAGTTTCGGTCGATCCTTAATCTTAATTACTATTTAATTTTGAACACTTTTTCAATTTGCATTATCTATATATCTCCAACAGGTAAAAAATTAAAGCACATTTCACTGTTTTTGAGAAACCCAGTGTATATGCCGGAGTCCGAGTCGATTGTTTCAGAAATCCAGGAGTCTGAGTCGGTCATTTTTCCTACCGACTCCGCAGCCTTGCTTTTGACCAACCAGAAAATTCCACAGAATTAGACACGCATTCAACATTCAGGAACTTTTCCTCTATCAAAGATTTTACTTTTATCGAAAATGTGAAAATGCAAATCGATTCTAGCTAATGCACCTAAGAATAAAAATGAGTTAGAAAGGTGCTACTTTAGATTTGGTACAGACAATGAAGAGTCATGAAATCGCTAGAGACCAAAGACCAATTCCGTTTTAGACAGTTTCTCTCTTAGCTGGTATCTTTATGCGGTTATCCTTCCATTTTTGGATACAATGCACCTGAGAATAAAATTGAGTTTTTAAATGTATCAAAAAGTAACTACTTTGGATTTGAGTATGAACAGAAAAAATCATTTTGGAATCATTAGGGAGTGGAAACCAGTTTCCGTTTTAGATAGGTTCCCACTTAGCTGGTATATGAGTCCGGTTAGTCTTCTGTTTTTCGGCAAAGTTCTTTTGTTTTCGATTAATGGTGAAATTCCCCAATATTAGACACGCATTTACGAAAATTTGAATGAAATTACGAAAGTTATCAAATATTTGCCTTTAGCAAAAAATGAAAAATACCATTCGATTCTAGCTAATACGCTTGAGAATAAAAATAAGTTCTTTAATGTGTCAAAAAATAACTATTTTTAATTGGAATGCAAATTTAAAGAATCATTTTGGCATTGATAGGGAGTGGTAACCAGTTTCCGGTTTAGACAGGTTCCCTTTTTAGCAAGTATATTTGTCTGGTTTTCCTTCTCCTTTTTCTATACAGCTCTTTTATTTTTCGATCAACGGGAAATCTTACAGCAATAGATATTTAGGGGAACTTTAGCTTGTATCAAATTTTTGCCTTTATCGAAAATGTGAAAAAGCTAAATTCTATCGAATGCGCCATAGTTATGCTATTTAGACATCGCACTTTCATAAAAAATAAAAAAGGAACTTATTCCAAAACAAAATTAGCAAAAAGATATTACAATCTTTGAAAAAACTTAATGTTTTTGAAAGTAGATAAATGAACTGAAAGTATTTTCTCAAGTTATTTAGGGTTCCAAAATAGCGTTGTTCTTATCATTACTTTGAACATATTTCTTGATAACATATTGATCTTATATTTGAAAAGAGCGTTTTGGAAAATTCTGAGGGGTGGGGGTTACAGTGTTCAACTCATTTTGCTGGCATCTGGTTCATCTGTAGTACTCTCAATTTACTAGACTTGCATACATAATACACATTGCCATACATAAAATAAAATTTGATATGAAAATCCACGATACTTATATGCTCAAAGATTACAAACTTAAAATATTTTACAGTGTTTTATCGAAACATTAGTATGCACACTTCATTAAAGAAATTTATACAGAACATATCTTAAAAATATTAATCATTTAGAGTTTATTGGCTTGTATTAAAATATAGAATGGCACATAATATTCCAAAGATAAATACTATACCGGAGATGTTGTAACATTAAAGTTAATTTCTTAAACGCATTTCCAACAATTTATTAATTGTCATAAATCATTAGTACAGAAAAGGGGGTAGGTTTAGGGATTAACATTTTTCTCAGAACGCTTAAAAACTGATAAGATGTATTACATAACAAGTTGTATCAAGATTATTAACAAATGTTAGAATACAGCTTTTTAAAAGTTTCATATCAGGTGCCCCTCCATCAATTGAAGTTCAATGAAAGAGGTAATGAAAACGATAGCAGCAAACTACATTACTGCTTCTGTTTTTTCACAACCTTTCATTTAACTTCAAATGAAGATTGTAGATGAGGATCTTTTTACAAAGTCATCTAGCATCTCAGTATTAAACTTATATCGATTTCTTGGTATGTTTTTTTACCCCATCTATCTTTAGTTGCCACGTATTTACTAAAAACTTAAAAATTACTGTATAAGCCTGTAAAAGCAATGATTTTAATAATCGATTGTAAAACATCTTGATTGTAGATTCCTGGAAGTAATCGATGACTGTATCGATTGTATTTTTTTCGATGCCGATTTTTCTCGATTGGTGAAATCTCGAGAATCGTCCATCACTAGTTTCACTAGCATTTTCTACTTTCTAATGGAGGCAAAGAATCATTCAAAAAATGCTGCTAAATTTGTCATTTTCATTCCACTTTCGAGATGTGACAGCCTGAGGAACATCATCAATGAACAGAGAGCTCCGGAGCTGTGTTTTCTCTGGAGCTCTAAATTTTCACCTGCTCCAGGGCTCCTTTAGTTTTTTAACATTCTTTTAAATCTATTTTTTTCAGTCTTTTAAATTTTCAGGCTTAAAATATTTTAATTACATCATTATTCAGTATTTCAAGTATATCAGTTTTAGGCGGGTTTTTTTTTTTTTTTTTTTCAATTATTATTAGAGATGGAAAACTTCTCACAAAAACATGGTAACACTATTTCACTTCTACTTTCTACATGAGCTAAATGGCAACACTATTTGAAAACAAATATGGCTGCCTGTTGTTTACATGTGTAGTTGTATAATTTTGGTTGTTTGAAAAATGTAGAAGAAATTTAAGATTTTTGTGTTTAAAATTCCACCAAACTTTCTTTTTTAAAAGTAAAAGCTAAAAGGTGTCAGATTTTCTGAACAAGCATTTCAAGTTTGATGAGAAGAAAAATGCATTTTGTCAGATCTTTAATGAAGGTAAAGGAAGAATTTGTGAGCAAAAAATTAACTGTGTAAATTTGTAACTCAAAAGCGCAAAGTCTGAGCGGAGCTGCAGCATCAAAGTTTTTTCGGCTCCGGGTCACTGTCGCTGAGACAATGATTATAACAAATTTATAAAATGAAATGCTATCAGATTCTAAAACTTATGTCATAAAGTTGCCCTTTTGGATTTGAGAACAGACTTAACCCCTTCACGGTCGCTTAATATTTGGAAAAACCATCAAAAAAGTACCTATTTTATTACAGAAATTGAATAATTATAAGATTTCTATATAAAATATGCAATTAGTTTTTTTTAAGGCGAAAAAAAAAAAAAAGATGTTATAGAACAAATTCATATTTGTAGAAAAGCCATCATGCGAGAAATCTGTGTCTTAAAGTTTGTTTTACACCGTTCAAATTAATGCGAATAAAATCTTTATTTTTCACATCTTAGATCTTTATTTATCATCATCACACACATTTTTACAAATAATATTTGAAATAATATATATACAATAAATTTTGATTATTAATATTTTTTTGAGTGTTACATATTTCGAAACATGCAATACAAAGCCCAACATTGCAGTCAGCGCAAAAGCCAAACCCAAATGGTAATATTCAAAGACTTCACACCGAAATGCCAGTTAAATTTTTCTGGTTTCAGAAGTTTTTTCCAGCAATAAATCTCCAGCCCAGAAATATGACGGGAGCGAGAATTAAGGGGTTAAATAAATGTTTTGTTTTACTTTTTATTTTGTTATGATTTATTTAATGAAAATAATTGTTTAATTTAATATTAATAGTTGTTATATGCAATTTTTAACATATGAACGTCATATTTTGCCTTTTTATGTAGTGAATTTTCTTTTCCTTTTTATTGGGAAAGCAATATTTTTTATGACTCACACTTCGGAAAAATCCGAAGTTCGGTCTTGGTAAAGTCCCGAAGATTCCGAACTTTAGACTTTGTACTGTAGTATAGAAAATATTATTATTAAATGATATTCCTTTTTTCAATGCATATGCATTTATGTACTTTTTTAAGTACGAAAGAGTACGTCGTAAAAATATAAGATTTTCAAAAATGACATGTTGGCACGTATGTGATTTTAATTCAGACACAAAACAGTATTACCCATTCCACCCCCACCTGACCCTATTACGTCTTATTCAACCATATGGAAACTCATTTCAAAACCCAATATCAGCTGTCCCCACCTACAATCGGCAAATTAACCGAATTTTTTAGCAGCCCTGTACAGGATATATAGATTTGTATTAACTACATGCATGCCAAAGTTAAGTTTACGTAAGAGATGAGATATATATATTACAAAATTTAAATTTTTGCGCCAAGTTTAAAGTATTTTATGTAAATTTTCCTTTTTCAGTAATATTCCGTATATTATACCGGCTTATTAAATTAAAACCCTAGTCTATTAATGTCTAAGATCTTAATTCATATTTATTCCAAATTGTGTAAATCTAAAAATGGCTCAATTATTTATATTTCTTTAATAAAACTTTTATTATTTAAATTCCTATTAAAATCCCAGTATATCATATTCCCCTTAAATCTTTATTTAACTGCTAAAATATTATTCTGCCTTAAAGAAAAACCCTACTTATTTCAATTTATTCTTTTATTTAAAATATCCAGGTGTAATTAAAATATTTCAAAGATTAAAACTTCGCAGACATAAATTCATTTCTTTTATCGTCTGAAGAGGGAAAAAAGGGTTATTTTTGCATAATCTCGACTACAGATTTTAACCTTTGTTTATGCTTTAGATAGCTGTTGCGAGGATATAAGAATTTTCTAGAACAGTCTTTTCAGCAGAGTATAAATACGGATGGCGGGAACCAGAGAGATGGCATAAAGGATATAGCATATAGTAGAGGAGCTGTGAGTTTAGAAGCTTTTTAGTTTTTAGCATGTAGAGGTGAACGTGGTGGATTGCAGTCGTAGCAAACTGGATATTTAATGTGATTGCTCGATGGAGGTAGTAAAATGTTGGATAAATACTGTTTATTATGTGAGTAGAATGAGGAAGCAACGGTATCGTAATGGGTGATTGATGTTAGATATTAACGGATTAAAGACTAGAACGCAGTCAAGAGATGGAGTGTTTTTAAACTAATTGTGACAGGAAGAATAGACTTTATTCTTTTTACCATGGAAGGAGAGAGCATCTTCCCTAGATTTAATCGAGAGTGTGGAAATAAAGTGAATAATGTTCCAAGCGACTGCCTTATGTTAATTCTTCATTTTTCTTTATTATTTTAAAACCATTCGGCTGCTACCTGTGTTGTTTAGGAAAGGAAACCCTCATGTTTTTTCGACAATACCAACTATTTGCCGTCAGTCAAAATGTCACAGAGATACTTCAGTTGAAAATTTCTCTTCGGCAATTTTCTCTAATAAGAAAATTGGTATGTGAATACTTTTGTGCAGCCCTGTATTGTATATGACGTATAGAATTTATATATGACGAGTAACATACAAAAAATTTATTAAATTTAAAAGCGCATAACGAATTTGAAACCGTACATTCCAGCAATTATTACTCAAAAACAGTACTGTAAACGATTTCTTTTGTGTGTCCCTGCAAATGAATAAAAAATGCCATGAATGACCTGTTCTAACATGATTGTAGTGAAATTCAATGATTTAAATCAGTTTCAATGCATTTGAAATAGCATAATGTCATTACAATACTCTGCAAATGATTTTTCCCCATATAGCATAATGTAATGAAATACTTTTGAGTGCCCCTGTAATTGAACGATTAATCCTACATACTTCATATACAATACCAAACATGCTTTGGTGACCCTAAATAACCTTTATCAATTTTATGAACATCCGAGTCTATTTACAGGAGTTGGAGCGTGGACAGACAAACCAAATGCATAAACACTTTTCAACTTTGTTGGAAAGTGTTAAAAATGACTGAGTTTGTTAGAAAATTTTGTGTTAAGCGGGAATTTTTTGTTTTTTTAGAATTGTCTTAATTTAACCAGAGGTGATTCTGTTCCGAATTTTCCGAAAAATTAAGATGATCATTCTCGAAAATTAAAAAAAAAAAATCAGTCATAAATTCGGACATAAAATATATCGCGAATTTCGACGAATGGTCGCCAAAAAATATCGATTTCGTCGATCATTCAGAGAAAAATCGCTAACTTCGTCAAACGATCGCCAGAAAAACGCAAATTTCGTCAGAGAATCGCGAAGAACGGCAACTTTCGTCAAAAGACACGGAAAAATGACAAATTTCTTTAACTGATCGCGAAAAAATGGCAAATTTCATCAACAGATCGCGAAAAAATGGCAAATTTCATCAACAGATCGCGAAAAAATGGCAAATTTCGTCAACAGATCATGAAAAAGCGGCAAAGATCGTGAAAAAAACGGCAAATTTCTTCAAAGGGGCGTGAAAAAAAAACATAGTGCCAGGAGTGAAGCCACCCCCCTTCTGTGGTAGCCTTTCAGAAAATTTGCTGTGGATTTCAGAAACAAATTTTTTACTCAGAATCACCCCTAAATTTAACTTCTTTATAACAGCAACTTTCTGTTCAAATATACATCTCGGGCCAAAATTCGAACACTCAATTTCTTCCATGCCGTGAAATTTTATGCAGTTAGTATGTATACTAGGGTGGAGCGAAAAAAATTAATTTTTTAAAATCAAAAACGGGTAGGTGCCAAAAGTTGCCTTTATACTAGTACATCATCTGCGTGCAATATTACCGCTGGAAAAAAATGGCTTGAGTCTGCGCTTTTGGTCGAAATTTTGGGTAAAATTTGACATTTTTTCAAAAATTAAAAAAAAAAAATCTATAGAGATGGTTATTATTTAAAAGTTACAAATATTATTTAAACCTTTATTATTAATGACTTAACATATTTAAACGAAAAAACTATATCTTTGTTCTGTATAACTGGAACAAAACTGACAACTTTTGGTGAAAAAAAGGCGTTTGCACTCTGTTGTGTCATACAACTAATTGTTGTTTGGAATACAACTCTTACCTAGTTGCTTTCGAAACTACCCAGGAGGTGCTGCATTTCATGTCACAACAGTGCATAGCTCGACCACCCAACCATCTGAACTCAATTTTTTATTTATACATTGAATTGTAATTTTTTATCAAAGACTGGCATAAGTTTTCTATGTATCAACCTGGTACATCTCTTCTTTGGATTCACAGACTTTGAATGCTGCTGCTGTAATCTCATTTACGTATTTTTCTACTGTTTGTGTAAAAGAAGTCAAACAGTGTAATGCAGTGCGGATGATATTAATGTAATCTATTCAGCCTTCTATTATCTTCACCAAGATTGCCCACGATAAATGCATATTGATTAGAGGTTCTGTTACCACAACACTTTTCCAATGAGTTAGATTTATATAATTATCCGCTTCAAAGTTGATTGTCGATATTTCCGATTTGCGTATGCCATCATTTACTCTCATCTTTCGACTGTTATGTGCTGAGCAGCTAGATATTTAATGTGATGGCAATCGTCAGAGAGCATTGAAATAAGAATTTCCTCTGTGTATGCAAGGCAACCATTGTCCTAAATAACCTTTTTTTTTTTAGTATTTTTTTATTCCGTTTTGTGTGTTGTTTAGTATCCAATTTGTTTTTGTGTAGCCAATTTCCCATGAGTTTTTAGATCCATTCTTTAGCTGTGGATTACATTTGATTGTAAACTATACTGGAGCCAAACTTTGATAACATAGTACTTTTTGAGTGAACTTAGAGACTCTGATGGGCAGTGAGTACTCATTTGAAGGCGGATAATTCTGTTAGTCGTTGTCATCCATTCTGTGAGGGGCATGTTTAGAATGAACCATTACAATTGATCATATGTCTCCTCCAAGTCCAGTTAATTTCCTCTGCATCATTTATTAGATAAAATCGTTGGCAAAAATTAGATTCTACCCCACAGGGATGCGCCGGACCAATAGAAAAATCTTTGTCCACGTGCTTATTCCCTTCTTATTTCAATTTTTGAAGCCATAGAGAGTAATTTTTAAACATTATTTCCTGAAATCAAGAAAAGGGTACTCATAACATACCAGAAATACCTGATAGATATCTGCAAAGTTATTTCATCAAGATATTGCTCAGAAGAACTAGCGAATAGGAACCCAAGAAACTTGTCCTACGCAAGATGGCCCACAACGGCGCATAAAATTATTCGCCTTTATATAAGCACTGAACTGATTGACCATCAGAGTCTGGTTCACTCACAAAGTACGTAATCCAAGTTTATGCCACATGATGGCTTACACCAAATAAAATTCACATCTAAAAAATTGATCTAAAAACTTTATGGGAAATTACTCGGCTACAAAACATCACAGAAAACGGCAAAAAACAAATACTAAAAAATTTTATTTAGGACAATGATAGCTTTTCACATCGAGAGCAAATTCTTATTGCAATTTTGATGACGATCGCCATCACATTAAACAACAAGCTTATCAGCATATAAAAAATTCAAGAGGTAGAGTAAATGATGGCATACTCAAAAATGAAATACCTAAATGTTGTACTAGGAACGGAACTCCCAATCACTATGCAGTAACTTGATGTAATTTTTGTGAAGATACTAGAGGGCTGAATAGATTCCATTAATTCCACTGCATTACTCTGCTTGCCTTATCATACACAAGCAGTAGAAATATACGTGAAGAAGTGTCACAGCAGCATCACCCAACGTCTGTGGATACAAAGAAGAGATGGATTAGGTTGATACATAGGAATCTTATGTCAGTCTTTGATAAAAAATCACAATTCAATATATAAATAAAACATTGTGCTCAGATGGAAGGGTGGTCAAGCTATGCACTGTTGTGTCATGAAATGAGCCACTCCCACGTGATACCCCCTTGGTAGATTTGAAAGCAACTAAGTAAGAGCTGTATTCCAAATAACAATTAGTTGTATAACACAAAAGAGTGGAAACGCCTTTTTTTGACCAAAAGTTGTCAGTTTTGTTCCAGTTATACAGAACAAAGATATAGTTTTTTCGTTTAAATATGTTAAGTCATTAATAATAAAGGTTTAAATAACACTTTTAAATAATAACCATCTCTATAGAATTTTTTTTTTTATTTTGAAAAAATGTCAAATTTTACCCAAAATTTCAACTTTTGGACCAAAAGCGCAGACTCAAGCCATTTTTTTTTCAGCGGTAATATTGCACGCAGATGATGTACTAGTATAAAGGCAACTTTTGGCACCTACCCGTTTTTGATTTTCAAAAAATAATTTTTTTCGCTCCACCCTAATGTATACTACTCATCTGGTGTAAGCTTGTTATCACAAATTCAGCATTAAACTCTTTGGCTTTCGATTCTGTTGTACTAGAATGTTGCACCAACCTAGATTATATTAGAAAGCTTAAATAAGCTGCAGCATGAATGTAGACTTTTTAAATTTTAGCTTTCAGACTTTACTGCGATAATTTATCACACGATCCATTCAAATAAGACAAAATTATCCTTAAAGATAGACTTGATACAAAAATAATTATTGCTATAAATAGACTTGTATTTGTTATAAGAATTTTGCTGGGACCACATAATCTATTATTGAGGACAGATTGATTATTATCGATTAGGAGTCCAATGGTATTTTTGGCCTGCCGGGTTGGGTTAATTTGAATTTTAAGGACATGTTTTCATCAACATCGAAATATTTCTGAAGGATCTTTCATCATATCCTTAACTACCAACGTTTATGTTTGGTGATACAGTGCAACCTCGATTAACCGAGCTAATTGGTACCGTTAGTACCTCGGATAGCGCAAATCTCGATTAATAGAAACTGTGTGTAAAAACATGCAGTGCTTGTGAATTTAACACCTCTTAAAAAAAGAAACAATAGAAAGTTTTTTAAATAATAAAAATAGATATATGTAAAGTTCTGTTTCACAGCTTAACAAATTTAAAAAGGAAATCAAATACTAATAGTAAATTTTAAAAAGCAAATTGAAAAATTTACGAAAGTTCACACGGTCACTAGAAACAAAGCATTGTTCGCTGTTGACTTCTCAGGGTCCAATGTTTCTTGGGAGTTTATTGCTTTTGGGGGCAGAAGAGCCTGTATAGCACGGACAGTGAACTAAAATGGTCATTTTCAATGCTCATTCAAAAGGGGGAAAATCACTTTGTTATCGGCTCGGTTAATAGAAACCACGATTAATCGAGGTTCTGCTGTATTTATTTTATTTATTTTTTTGTATGTGTCAAGCAAACTTGTTGTAAACTGGAAAATGTATTTTTAAAAATACAACTGAGTACTTCTAATCTGCACACCTATAATCCGCACTGGATGAATGAATTTAAACAAAGTGCTTTAATTCTTAAAAAATAATTTCTCTTGAGTTTTTTTTTTTAGTTTTCCCCCTAGCTTTAAACTTATGTATTATACAGCAATTAAACTTATTTTTTACAATTTAAAATCAGGGGCCGCCTAACCATTCGCCTACTCGCCAAATGCGAATACATCGTGAAATTGGCGAGAAAAAAATTATGGCGAAAAAGCTGGCGAATGATTTTTTGAGACTCTTGTTGTTGTAACCATGCTTTGGAACGTAAAGGAATTTTCGTTTTTAGCGCGAGTTCGCGTACGTATTTCCGCTCTATATTCCTCCTCTTCATTTCGGCTGGCGAATTAGGGGTGATTCTGTTCCGAATTTTCCGAAAATTTAAAAAAATAGGTCATCAATCCGAAAATTCGGACTTAAAAAATATCGCGAATTTCGACAAATGGTCGGCGAAAAAAATAAATTCTGTCAATCGTTTGCAGAAAAATCGTGAATTTCGACAAAAGATCGCGAGGAAAATACAAATTTCCTCAAAGAATCGCGGAAAAACGCGAATTTTTGTCAAAAGATCGTGAAAAAATCACAAATTTCGTCAAAAAATCGCAAAAAAAATCCACAAATTTCGTCAAAAGTTCGCGAAAAAATCACAAATTTTGTCAAAAGATCGCGACAAAAACGCAAATTGCGAAAAGCTACTTATATATAACATATTTAATAACACTACTTCAGGGTTGAAAATGATAATAATATTACATACATGATATATATCTATATGTAATATATATATATCCTTCTATATATTAAAAAAAGTAATGGTTTGGAAATGGACCAATGAAAATCTGCGTAGATACCGAGAAACGTATCTGATTGGTTAGAGCTTTCTGACTTTTCTTAGGAGGAATTAACATGAAAGTAGCGAATTTAGATAGTATGGGCGCTATTAGGGGGTTACCAAGGGGAAGGGACACAGGTCTGTCGCCAACTTGGCGATATATCGCCAAATTTGGCGGCAAAAATTAGCTACCAACTTGGCGCTATTTCCAGTATTTCGCCAAATTTCCATAGACTCCCATTGAAATCCAATAGCGTTTACTCGCTTTCAAAAAATCAACAAATTGAGATATTGCAATGCACCAAAAATTAATATTAGCTTATGAATAGAGTTTAATTGAACTATTTACATTATTTTTAAGCACAAACGCTAACTGTTTACAATATTCGTAACACTACATATACAATTGGTACTTGTTAGTTATCCTGTCGGCCAAATTACCGTCGCGAAATTCATATATATTAAACGAGCAAGACATTTTCCCGATTATGAATGATATCGTAAACGACTGGGAAGATTTTCGCGAGACTTGCCCCCTATACTATATCGAGCACGAGAAAAAGATCTAGCTAGGTTCCGAATACAAGAAAATTCGTTTTTACAGGGTAAAACAAACTCAGCGCTGAAAATGTTTTTTATTATAAATGGAAACATACTCAAACGATTTACACGAAACGTGTTACCTATACTAATTCGACCACGAAAAATCCATCTAGCTAGGTTTCGAATTCGGGAAAGGTAATTTTGATCTATTAAAACAAACTCAGCACTAAGAATGCTGCTATATATCGAAAACGGCTCTAACGATTTTCACAAAAATTGATGACTATACTAATTCGAGCACAAGAAATCTCACTAATTCGAGAAAACTTGTTTTCTGTGTTTAAAATTCGATGTGGTCATTACTCGAAAAGATGGTATCAATCGAAAAAAATTCCGACTATTTTTTTTAAATATGATTTATTTGATTATGAGAAAAATATCTAACCAAGTCTTGATATCAGGAAAAATTAATTTTGCTCGGTTTAAATATTTTTTTCTATCTTCTGTAATCGAAATTCTTGCCTAAATAGTCTAATGTCAGCTAACGGTCATTTAGCATAAACACAATAAAAACTCTCTAGAATACGGCACTTACGGCTTCTATACTAAATCGAGCACTAAATAACGGCCTATATGTAAGTAAAAAATATGGTAAAATTTCTTTTAACTAGCAAGAAAAAATAAAATTAATTGATTTTACCAATTGTTAATTTCGTGAACTTGAGTATTTTCAGAAAAAATGGTACTTTTCGGTTAGCCGGGCGCCAGTGTAATATATACATACATATACTACGTATATATATATGAATATACATATACATATTTATACACATATATATGTGTATACATATATATATATATGTGTGTGTGTGTATATATATGTATACATATGCATATATATGTGTATATATAACACTGGAGCCCGGCCAATCGAAAAGTACTGAAACATTTTGTAAATTTGCTAATATTTCTTGATAGATAACTGTACTTATACTTTTGTTGTGTTTAAAACCACTACCATATTATTGCAAGCATCGCTGTATTCATAGTTAAGTGCAATGGCGATATACCTTACCTTGGTGCAAAATTAGCAGCAATCGTAGAAGCATGACAATTTTTCTGCCAAAGTTACCTAATTGATCCCGAAAAAGTTAATTTTTTCCGCCAACATTTGACTTGGGCAACGATTGTTGAAGAATAATCATTTAAATTTTTATAAAACATTGAGAATATCACTTAGGATATGTCTGATTATCACATGCTTATAAAAACGTCTAATTTTTTTATTTAGCAATCCAAATTTGTTGCTGTGTAGAAAGGTTTCATATTTTTATTAAAATTTGTTTTTACGTACTCCAGTGAAAGCTTTGGAATTTAAAATATAAGTTCTACCCCGCCCCTCCTTCCCTCCTGGAATATTTTACGTTATTTTAAGTGTATTTTTGTGTTTAAATGACATTATAATTAAAAGAAAACAAGCATTTTTATATTTGAAACTTAAATATGTCAGCACTTTTGCACCACTATGGCATCATTTTTACTGACTTTTCATTTCCGACCGTGCTAAGACTATACGAGCCATAGATGTGAATATATCCCTCATAACTTATTGATTTTTTGCGTATAGTAACTCACTTTTGCATTTTTATTGTGAAATATAAGTAAAAGTAGGGTACTTTTCCACTATCCCGTCGACTACTTTCCACAAAAAACTATCGCCAAATTTACGATAATATCGTCAATTTTACGCCACAATTGCATGATCGTGGCGTCACATTCACTTGACGTTAGACTTTGACGTTAGATGAGTTACACGTGTTTGTTATGTCATTGATTTTCAATTCCACACTTATCTGTATTTTTAATGATATTTTGCTGATTTATTTATTATTTCGTTACTTCAGAGGCTACTTCACTCGCGCGAAAACATCCGTTCGCTAATATTAATCCTATGGAAGATATTTTCAAAAATATATAATATGCATTTCAATGTTTTTATTATTATTTTTTTTTTTATCTCTACAGTTGCCGTTTTTAATTTTTTTTATTTTGGTAGCAGGTTTTTTTTTTATGTTGACAGTTTCACTTTCAAAACCGATTACGAAAAAGAAAGCAACTTTATAAAAAACAAAATCGAAAAAGTACAGAAAGTTCTTTGTCCAAATCGAATTTAGCTATCCAGTGCCAAAAAAATTGGGTGCTTTTCGAACCAAAATGTACTAAAAAAAGAAATAAAGAAAAAAAAACACTCATAAATATTGAAATGCAAACGAGATATTAAAACAAATATATCCCACAGGACTAATTAAGCCAGCGAGTATTTTTACGTGAGCGTAGTATAACCTTTAACTAACAACTGTGTTTTTAAACAGCCACGACATAATTTTAAAAGCGGTAAAAGCATTGAAAAAATTTAGTGATGCATAGTTACATAGATTAGATCAGTTTCTAGTGACGTCACAAACATTCACACGTCGAGAGGGATAATTATGAAAAATCTTCTATATATAAAACTAGGGGGCTCTGCCCCCTACGAGCTACGCTCGTCAACCCCCGTTCAGACACCGCAGACTCTAACAGCACCCTAATTTGATCGGCTTTAAAAAAATTTCGGAAGATTGGTGAAAATTACGTTAGATTCAAATTATAATTCAAACTTTTCTTTCTCTTTTTAATATTTACGTAAAAAAAAAAAAAAACTTTAGTTAGAAATGAAATAGTCAACTCTGTGAAATCCGCCAATGTCTATTATCCGCACTACATGTTGGAATGTAAACAATGAAAATATCATTAACAGTTAAACTCTTAGATAAAGTTAAATTTGGTATTTTTTTTCATAAGTTATCAATTTTCCAATGAATAAATATTTAAATATAAATTGGGTATAAATATTTAAATTTCACAGGGCAACAAAATTTTATCTCGGAGCAAAAAGTAATAAGTGTTCATAGACTACAAAAAAAAAAATATTGACAACAAAGCAAAACTGAAATTACCATTATGTTGTGTCAATGTTTAAAAAAATTAATACAATCAGTAAAATAATGATGCATTATGTTTTTCTTTTACATTGTAATTTGTGTGCAGTTGTTTCTAATTTATTGCCAGAATCTAAAAAATAAAATGTAAACAAATGGATGATCTATAATCCGCAAAAATGTGTTATCCACAAAACCCTCGGTCCCTAAGTGTGCGGATTTCACAGAGTCGACTGTATTATGATCATCTTAAAATACCAAATAAATGTCTCGCGCAATTTTTAAATTTAAACTGTTTTGCAATATTATTTTCTGTTCATTTTACGTAATAAGTGTAATGTGACGTATTCTCCTATTTAAGACTTAGAACGCATGTTAATGAATTTATTATTTTACAATATTCTTTCTCTTTTAAAATTTGCGTGTGAATATAGTTTTTATGACGTAATTTTCAATGAGTTCCTGCTTTTTATATTTTCTGTTTATAATAGTCACGTGTAAAATAAATTTTTAATTTGAAGCGAACCTTATTGTTTGCGCTGTTTATACAGTTGGCAACAGTTTAAATTAATACAATTTTCTAAAATGTGTAAAAAATATCTCTCGAAATGCTGAAAATTTGTATTTAAAATAGAAATAAAACCTAAAAGATAGAAAAAATGAGTCAAATTAAAAAACGAATGCAGTCGGCACACCGGGAAATTTTGACGCATAAAATGATCTAAAAATGATTAAATTCCTATGTACAGTTTTTGCTCCTATAAAACTTTTTTAATGGAACGATTTTGTCCAATTTTGGCATTAAATATCTCTTAAAATAATTCTTCGATTTGAAAACTGTCTGCATCAGCGTGTTTATCAAACATTTCTCTATAATACTACCGATTTTCATATTTTTGTATGCAACATTTTTTTTAATATTAACGAAGAAAGGCCATGCTTAAGCATTCAAATTGGATGCCGATCTGCCGGAAATATCTACGCAGATTTTCATTGGTCCATTTCCAAATCAAAACTTTTTTTTATATTTCTCTATTCTAAAAAAAGGTAACTACCGCTGTCACCGCCGCCGCCGGTTTTGAATTTTTTGTGACCGGAGGTCTTTCTTCGTTAATATTAAGAAAAATAATGCATATAAAAATATGAAAATTGGTAGTATTATACAGAAATGTTTGATAAACACGCTGATGCAGACAGTTTTCAAATCGAAGAATTATTTTAAGAGATATTTAATGCTAAGGTTGGACAAAATCGTTCCACTAAAAAAGTTTTATAGGAGCAAAAACTATACATCGGAATTTAATAATTTTTAGATCATTTTATACGTTATAATTTCCCGGTGTGCAGAATTAATTTATTTTTTTAATTTTACTCATTTTTCGAGGTTTCATTTCTATTTTAAATTCAAATTTTCAGCATTTCGAGAGATATTTTTTACTTATTTCAGAAAATACTAATTTAACCTGTTGCCAACTGTATAAACAACGGAAACAATACTGTTTGCTTCAGATTAAAAATTTATTTACACGTGACTATTATAAACAGAAAAAAACATTCAAATTAGAATTAAATAATTACGTATAAAAAGCAGGAACTTATTGAAAATTACTTCATCTATAATTACACGTGAATTTTAACAGAGAAAGGATATTGTAAAATAATAAATTCATTAACATGCGTTAGAAGTCTTAAATAGGGGAAATTACATCACATTTACGTCACATTACACTTATTACGTAAAATGAACAAAAAATAATATTGCAAAACAGTTTAAATTTAAAAATAGCGCGAGACATTTGATATTTTTAAATGAACTTTTCAACTATTTTTTTTTTTTTTTTTGGACAGCGCAAATAATATTTCATTTCTGATAAAAGTATTTTCACGTGAATATTAAAAAGGGAAAGAAAAGATTGGTGAAAATTACGTCAGATTAAAAACGATATATTTAAAATGTCTTATTTAAAAGGACTTTCTTTTCGCTTTGTTAAAAAATACCGGGAGACAAAGACTCTGTTTACTTAATTCATTTTATATTAGATGATTTTGAAATGCCATTGTATCTTTTAACAGCAGCTGATTTTTCCGTAAAATTCCCCAATCAAAGAGAAATGAATAGAAACCCGTTTATAGGGAGATCGCCTTTGTTTTTTTTAATTATAATTCAATCTTCCAAAATCTTTTTAAATCCGATCAAATTGGCGGGCTTTTAGAGACTGCAGTGTCTGAACGGGGGTTGGCGAGCGTGGCTCGTAGGGGGCCGAGCCCCCTAGTGAATCAAAATTTCCTAAAATTTTGTTTTTAGCATTATAAAAAAATATGGGTAGTATTTGAAGTTATCCTTCTATATATAACAAAAAGTTTTGATTTGGAAATGGACCAATGAAAATCTGCGTAGATATTCCGGGAAGATCGCCATCCAATTTGAATGCTTAAGCATGGCCTTTCTTCGTTAATATTAAAAAAACTGTTTCATACAAAAATATGAAAATCGGTAGTATTATAGAGAAATGTTTGATAAACACTCTGATGCAGACAGTTTTCAAATCGAAGAATTACTTTAAGAGATATTTAATGCCAAAGTTGAACAAAACCGTTCCATTAAAAAAGTTTTATAGGAGCAAAAACTGTACATAGGAATTTAATCATTTTTAGATCATTTTATGCGTCAGAATTTACCGGTGTGCAGATTGCATTTAGTTTTTTTAATTTGACTCATTTTTTGAGGTTTTATTTCTATTTTAAATTCAAATTTTCAGCATTTCGAGAGATATTTTAGAAAATTGTATTAATTTAAACTGTTGCCAGCTGTATAAACAGCGCAAACAATAATGTTTGCTTCAAATTAAAAATTTATTTTACACGTGACTATTATAAACAGAAAATATAAAAAGCAGAAACTCATTGAAAATTACGTCATAAAAACTATAATTACACGTGAATTTTAAAAGAGAAAGGATATTGTAAAATAATAAATTCATTAACATGCGTTAGAAGTCTTAAATAGGAGAATTTACGTCACATTACACTTATTACGTAAAATGAACAAAAAATAATATTGCAAAACAGTTTAAATTTAAAAATTTCGCGAGACATTTATTTGATATTTTAAGATGATCATAATATTTCATTTCTAACAAAAGTATTTTTACGTCAATATTAAAAAGAGAAAGAAAAGTTTGGTAAAAATTACGTCAGATTATAATTGCCAGATTCAAATTATAATTCAATCTTCCGAAATCTTTTTAAAGCCGATAACATTAGCGTGCTGTTAGAGTCTGCGGTGTCTGAACGAGGGTTGACGAGCGTAGCTCGTAGGGGGCAGAGCCCCCTAATATAGAAGGAAAAGGTAACGATTTGGAAATGAACCAATGAAAATCTGCGTAGATACCGCGAAACGCATCTGATTGATCAGAGCTTTCTGACGTTATAAGGGGGGTCCGGCTCTGTCGCCAAGTTTGTCGTCAACGTGGCGATATATCGCCAAATTTTGCGACCAAAATTAGTCGCCAAAAGTGATGCCAACTCGACGCTATTTCCAGTATTTCGCCAAATTTCCATAGACTCTCATTGAAATCCAATAGGGTTTATTTGCTTGCAGAAAATCAACAAATTGAGGTATTTCAATGCAACAAAAGCTAATATTAGCTTATGAATATAGTTTAATTGAACTATTTACAGTATTTTTATGCACATTAACTATTTACAATATTCGTAACATTATATGTATATAATTTTATATTTAATATAATTCTTATAATTATGAAATTCGGTAAGCTCTAATGATTATGTGCTTGGAGATAAGGAAATAAAATTGTCAGGAGTTGGGGAGGAGCGCGATTTTACCAAGTGGAATCTAAAAATTTAATGAATAGATAATAAGGGATCGCTTCACGATCCAGAATGGAAACGCGAAACAATTACGCCTGGGGTTGGCTATAAAATAGGCATTGCTTCGCGATACCGAATGGAATCGCGAAGCGATTGCGCGGGGTGTTGGTGAGCATAGCGGGGTGTTGGTGAGCATAGCGGGGGGTTGGTGAGCATTTTCCTCTTGAAAGACCGTAAGAGTAGCATATTTTGTATTACGTAAATGGAAAAAGTCTTTATTTTAACAAAAAGGACCCAGGTTCTTGGAATTGCCTGGATTCCAGAGACCCAGGATTTTAAGTCTAGCAGCATCGCTGCTAAAAGTATTTGTATTAATGAAAGATGGTTAGTTAGATAATGTATTTAATTTCTCATCTTGAAATAATTTCAATTTATGGAATTGAAGATCAAACAGTTTATACAAAAACCAAGCAATAATACATGTATTTACAATAGTTGATAAAGAATATTTAAATTTCTAAAAACGAGTTTTTTTGCTTTATCAGTTAAGTATGGCTATTTATAGAAGACTGCAAGACGCAATACAGAATGTAATGTATTAATACAAAATTTATGTTTTGATGCAAACTACTGGTGGAATATTTAAAAATATAAAAACCAATAAATTATTTTTTAATTCTTACTTAATTCATTAGTTTAATCATGTAATTTCTTTACTTTAAGCATTAACAATCTAAATTTTCCCAAAATATGAATTAAAAAAACATGTATTAAATCCACACAACCCGTAATCTGCTAAAAGTCTCTAATCCACAAAATGCTTGAAACCAATTTATGTGGGTTAGTGGTCTTCTACTGTATTTCTTTTATTTATGTAGCACTTCTTTGTTTTCATTCGATAAGTTTATGGCTAACTAGAAATAAAATTTGGTAGCTATGGCAGATCTCTTATTTTAATAAAAAACAATTTTAAAAAAAAGGCAAGATTATACATAATTTTCTAGATATTAACTCAAATGCTGATTAAGTTAATTTGCTTTTTTCGCTGAAAAAACTGAAACTCTGATACTAACCGTCTCTGTGCTTTCGCATGTATCATTTTGATTTGCAATAAACACTTTTTTTTTTACTACCCAATAGATTATATTCTTGTATTATTATTACGAAATCAAGTAATTGCATATAATTTCTGGTGTTAAATTAAGTATTGCATGCAAATATAAATATATTCATTATGAATCACATGCAGGAACTCTCATATGTGTGTGTCTGCTTAAGACATATCTCCAGATAAACATTTCGCTCCTCCCATCTTATTCTAATTAATGTTTGTAAGGACATCATTTAATACAGATTTTTGTTAGTGAGGACGAAAAACGGCCTCTCCTAGAAGTTCGTACTAACGGAAGTTCACTGTATATACCTTATGGCTCGAGATGAAAATGAGAAATTTGTAGTTTCACAGTGCCTATATACAACCAAATCGTAGTCTTGAAATCTAGGAATGTTTACTTTCTTGCTTATGCTAGCTGGGGCGAAGCTACTGGAGGGGGTCCCCCCCCCCCCCCCAATGCCGGCAATTTTGATCACAGTCGGCAAATTCTAGGTAGTCAGTATCGATCGATACAACTCTGAAACAATCGATTTTTTTTTTTTCAATTTTCAACGTTTTGTCTTAAAACATACACTAAAAAACAGGGCTACGGAGTCGGTGGGAAAATGGACGTTTCCGACTCCGGGAATTTCAACAGATCCGGCTCCGACTCTTTCGCTCAAAAATGGGCCGACTCCGACTCCGACTCTTTCGCTCAAAAATGGGGTCTTAATTTCTTTCAAAAAATCGAAGTTTGCCTCTCCTTTCTTCGACTTCGCGTGACTGCTGGAAATAAATTGAGAAAGAACCAGGAGATTCCCCAGCGGATTAATACGGTTCTGAACGTCTAGATGATCGACTAGCACTGAAAATGATGACGACTCCGGTGAACGCATTCATATTACTCGTGGTGAATTGAAATGTGCTCGACAATTGAATCATTTAGTTGATTGTTTAAAATGATTGCAAGCCAATTATTGAAAAATTTACCCCATCTGATGAATTAAGTGTTTTCTTGTTCCATAGATATTAACAGGGGAAAATAAAATTGTTCGTCTGTGTCAAATATTTATAGTAAGAAAGTGAAAGAAATCGAGAAGAACCGTGGAGAAGAGTTTAGCATTACGGAAAGTGGGAACAATTCCATCGTTGAACATGACCCAGAAAAAAGGTCTAAAATTAAGTCAGATAATCAGAGACATATTTGATCGGTTTAGGTCCGTATGAGCCAAAACTCAGCGTATATCCGATAAATTGTTCCATCCCGCAAGATAGACAGCGACATTTCAACAGCGCTTGGTACAAAAGAGCATCCGTTTTTGGAATATAGCACAGAACTTAATGCTATTTTTTTTGTGTGTTTCATGAAGGAAAGGACCTGAGAGAGAAAAATACCAAATGCTTCAGTTGAGAGTGGTGTAAACAAAGGACACAAAATGAGGAGTTAAAGAAAAAAAAGAACAAAAAGTTCGCACAACATTTCTATTCCCACCAAATTTGCTGTTTCCTATTTTGTCAATTCATGATGACGCATAATCTCTTACTCGACGAAAGCAAGCGCAAACAGATTATTCAGGAAGTGTTAAATTTGAGCGATACCTCGCCAATTCTGGTTGTGCTTGGCGACCTTCCCTTTCCTGGTAGCTTGTGCATGCGTTCGCCAGTACACTCATGTAGTTCATGTTGATATGACGTGCGTTTGTTGCCGTCCATCTTTTAAGCAATTTTTCTTTAATTAAAAGGCATAATCACGATATTGATTGATTAATCAAGTCTTTATTTAACATTACTATCAAAATCTCAAAAGGTTATGGCCTCCAGCAACGTTTCCTCTGCGAAATATGCCGTATTTACTTGAACTTTAAGCCATCGAATTTAAGCGTCGCGCCATTTCTTTTCGTCCCGCGTTGTGTACTCCGAATTGAAATTTAAAAATGGCACCAATGGACTTTAAGTTCACTATTGAAAAATTGGAATCGGCAAAAGACTGGACTAGATAGAAAATGCCCATGTCATTATTATTAAAATCGCACGATTTGCTGAGTCATGTGACAGGAGAAAAGACTTTGCCGGAAATGACGGATGGATACAATGATGCTGCTGCTTTAACAGAAGCGAGAAAGAAGTTTGAATTGGCCGATGCAAAGGCACTTTTATTTATTTCCCAGGCACTTGATGACATGAACTTTGATTACATTAAAACGTGTTCAACAGCAAAAAATGCATATGAAAAGCTGGTCGCGATTTATGATAAATCATCGACGCATAGACTCGATCGTTTATGGACTGATTTCTTTCATCTGGAATGGAAACAAGGTGAGAATATTTCATCCTTTATAAGTAGAAGTCAAAATATTTTTATTGAAGCAAACGATGAATTGCAGCGTATTTTAAAATGTGAAGTTCCCGGAGCAATGTTACTCTTTCGAATTGTTTCGATGCTACCTCAAGAATACATTGCATTTAAGACTGTATGGGATGGAATTCCGTTGAAAGATCGATCGAACTGAAAGATTATGTGCTTTTGAGCAATAAATAGAGCAACAACAATGTGAAAGTACAGCCCTGCAAATTCAATCCAGTCGACAAGCGGCGTTGCCAAATTATGGAAGAGATGATGCAAATGCCAAATATTCGAGAGGAAGTAAGTTGAAACCGAAGAAATGGCACAGTAAGAAGCCTTTGAATGTAAATATTACTTGTTTTCAGTGTGGATTTTCTGGACACAAACGAATAAACTGTCCTCAAAATAAAAACAAGACAATTCCTTCCTCATCTGGTGTAGCCATGCCATGTACAATTTCACAGGATGACAAAAGCTGGATTGCTGATTCAGGAGCATCTCAACGTATGACATTTGACTCTTCTATATTTGAAAGTTTTAAGAAATTTGCTGTCCCAGAAGTAGTCAATGCTGCAGGAGGTCAGAAACTTATTGCCTATGGTTCTGGACAAATTAATGTGAAAACTCGTGTGGCTGGTAAATGGCAGGAAAATCCCCTAACAGATGTCTGGTATGTACCTGAATTAAAATATCAGTTGTTTTCCATTTCTCATGCTCTAAGTAAAGGATTAAATGTTGTATTTAAAATCAAATCTTGTTTGGTGAAAAATGGTAATCAAACCATTGCAGTTGCTCAAAAATCAGAAAATGGTCTATTTGTGATGGAAATGCATGCTAAAAATCTCAGAAAACCAGCAACTGTCCTTATTTCAAATACTAGTGATACTCTCCAAGTGATGCATGAAAGAATGGCACATCAGAACAAGAAACACTGTATAAAGTTTCTTAAAAGACAGGGTGTTTCATTATCTAGTGAGAACTCTGAATTTTGTGTAGGATGTGTATACGGCAAATCCCAAAGAAAGTCGTTCCACTCAAGACCTGTTAGACCAACAGAGCCTGCTGAACAAATCAATGCTGACCTTGCTGGTCCAATGGAAGAAGACTCAGTTGGTGGTTCACGTTTTATGTTAGTTTTGAAAGATGATTATACAAAATTTCGAAGAGTATTTTTCCTGAAAGCAAAGAGTGAAGTACCAAATTGTATAGAGACCTTCCTTAATGAAGCAAAGACTGCTGGACATACAGTTAAACAGATACGTTGCGACTCTGGCAAAGAATTTGACAACCATTGTGTGAAAAAGATTTTAAATGATCGTGGTATTGATCTGTGTTTGGCAATGGTTGAAACACCTGAACAGAATGGAGCTGCTGAAAGAGAGATCCGCATCATTGTGGAAGCTGCAAGAGCTATGGTTCATCAAAAGGAATTGCCAAAGAAGTTATGGGCTGAAGCATGTAATACTGCTGTCTACGTGTTAAATCACACAGGTCCAACTCCAGTAGAAGACAGAACTCCATATGAATTGCGGCATGGAAAGTTAGAAAACTTCAACATGAAACGTCTAAGAATATTTGGTACAAAATGCTATGTACATGAACCAAAACAAAGACGCAAAAAGTGGGATACGAGGTCTGTAGAAGGACTGGTTGTTGGATATGAAGCTCATGATGGATATAGAGTCTTTATACCTTCTAAAAATAAAGTGGAAAGAAGCTGCAATATTATATTTTTTGATGAATTCCCATATGAGCAGTTGAGTGTTGAAGTCACCACTTCTAGTGAAGTACACTCAGAAGAAGAAAATGGAAGTATCCAAAAGAGTGATGAAGATGAATGCCAAGAAGAACCTGACCCTGGAAGACGATACCCTGAACGAGAACATAAGAAGCCGCAATTTCTCTCAGAAAATTATGTACTTTTTGTAAGCACACTTACTGGAATTGAAACTCCTGCCTGTTACGATGAAGCAGTGAAGTCACCTAAATCTAAGCTGTGGAAAAAAGCCATGACAGAAGAACTGCAGTCCCATGAAGAAAATGGAACTTGGAAACTCACAGAACCTCCAGAAAATAAACGGATACTTGACAACAAGTGGGTCTACAGAATAAAAACAAATACTAATGGTTCTCCCTGTAAAGCTAAAGCTCGACTTGTGGCAAGAGGATTCTCGCAAAAAGCTGATTATGATGATTTATTTGCACCAGTAGCTAGATTCGACACTTTGCGCACAGTTCTTAGTGTTGCTGCTTCGCAAAATCTGTACCTACATCAATTTGATGTGAAAACAACATTCCTCTATGGCTTTCTTGACAAAGAGCTCTACATGAAACAACCAGGAGGCTTTGATGATGGTTCTGGCCGTGTGTGCAGATTAGTTCGCTCTCTTTATGGCTTGAAGCAAGTTCCACGCTGCTGGAATCGACGTTTTGTTCAAGCAATTCAGAAACTGAAATTTCAGCAATCACATGCTGATCCTTGTCTGTTTACAAAGAGAAACGACTCATCTATACTGATAGTGGCCTTATATGTAGACGATGGTCTTGTAGCTGGATCAAGTATTTCAGAAATAGAAAAGTTAATTAGTAACTTGAAAGAAGAGTTCAAAATTACTGATGGTCCTCTTGGTTCTTTCTTAGAAGTCCAAATTAACCATAGAGATAATGGTGACATCTTTATTTCTCAATGTTTGTATACCGAAAAGATACTGCAAAGATTTGGGAATGAAAATTCAAAACCACTGTCTACACCTTGTGATGTGGCTAAATCTCAGGAAGGAGATTCATCTGTGACTGATGTTCCCTACAGAGAAGCAGTAGGTTGTTTACAATATCTTGCAGTTGCTACTAGGCCAGATATAGCATTTGCTGTAGCCTTGGTTTCAAGAGCTTTGTGCAAACCAACAAAAGAAGACTGGAAACATGTGAAAAGAATTTACAGATATTTACGAGGCACAAGCAATGTTGGTCTTCTATACCAGTCGCAAGTAAAAACAGAATTTTCAGTTTTTAGTGATGCAGACCATGCTGGTGATGAAAAGACCAGACGCTCAACATCTGGTATGGTTTCGATTCATTCATATGCAGCAATAACTTGGTGGTCTCGATTGCAACATTCTGTGGCAATTTCATCTACTGAAGCTGAGTATGTTGCTGCTAGTGAAGCAGCTAATGAGCTTGTTTGACTCAAGTTGCTGTTCAAAGAGTTAATTGGATATGGTGGCACTCCCATTTTGTATGTCGACAACCAAAGTGCTATAAAACTTACTCAAAATCCCCAGCACCATCGTAGATCTAAGCACATTGATGTGCGGTTTCACTCCATTAGAGAGAAAGTTGAGCGAAATATTTAAAAATTAAAATATGTTCCATCAGCAGAACAAACTGCCGATATCTTCACTAAACCCCTGTCTAGCATTTGTTTATAAAATTATGTGATGGACTTGGACTGGCTAAAAATAGAGTTCAAAGTGAAAAGTGACTTTACATCTGTTTTTTTTATTGTATATGATTTCTTTGTAATTTTTTTATGTGTTAATCAAAATTGGCCTTGATATCGGGAAGGAGTGTTAAATTTGAGCGATACCTCGCCAATTCTGGTTGTGCTTGGCGACCTTCCCTTTCCTGGTAGCTTGTGCATGCGTTCGCCAGTACACAGATGTAGTTCATGTTGATATGACGTGCGTTTGTTGCCGTCCATCTTTTAAGCAATTTTTCTTTAATTAAAAGGCATAATCACGATATTGATTGATTAATCAAGTCTTTATTTAACATTACTATCAAAATCTCAAAAGGAAGAGCAACGGCAACATCTTGCATTCAGCACAGAAACTGTAGAAATCTTAATGGACATTACGCGAATGCTGAGTAGACCATTCTGAAATTTATTTCCAGACATAACCCACAAATGAGGAAATGTTTAAAGACACAAGTTTCAGCCCATACCATATAACTTACCTTTACGCTTCATCCCGAAAAGAGATGATTGAATTTTTTGCTACAGCAGTGCGCAAAACGATAGTCAAGAAGCATAATTTTATGGAATTATGGCAGATACGACACCAGATGCTTCGCACCATGATCGATCAGCTGTTGGGTTGAAATATGTCGACAAAGATGGAAAAACTCCGATCGACTTTTGGAAGTTTTAAAAGAAGTCGTCAAAACCAATATCGACCTTTCATGCTAGATATCGCACATCCTTACAAAGAATGAGCTCGAAATAGAACAGGTTGTTTTCCAGTCATACGATTTTACAAGCAGCATGTCTAGAGAATTCAGCGGCACTTAGGAGACGTTTTCAGAAATCGAGGGTCGAAATGTGCCCTATATTCCTTGTCAATGTCATAGACCGAACACTTTCATTTCGCATATCTACAGTGCCAGCAATGTTATAGGTGATGTGTTCGACGTGCTGGAAGATGTTTGTGTTTTTCACAGCAAGGTCTAAACGAAAGAAGCCATTGGTAGACAAACTCAAAGAAATAGAAAATGCTCTTCTGCTGCGGAATCTTTCTAAGGCGAGATGGACTGCTCAAGCGGAATCATTGAAAGCGGTTTGGATACGAATGCATCCTACAAATTTTGAAAAAATTGATTCCTCTACTTCTGTTAGTAAAACAATGATCAAGCCACGAGGTTTAAGAAAGAAAATGTTATTACTCGACTTCATTGCTTTACTCTGATGTTTCTCAAGAACGTTCAGTACAAGTGCAAGCTAGTTACTAAAAAAATGAAGTCGAGGATCTCTTAAAATAGATGCTACGAAAATACTGAAGACTTGTATCAAATCATTGGAAACAACCAACAATGAAAATGTGAATAGGGAAATATAGAGTGCAGTTCTCTTTTAAACCAACTAAGGTGTTGATCTATTAAATGAATTTGCTCTGCAGTATCGACGAAGATTGGGCTCCAAAGAAGTTAGGCGGTAATTGAAGCAATCTGTTTGCTCCCGAACTTCTAATGTTCTAACGCATGAAGTTTCAGAAGATACTGGATAGTCTTCTTACAGTGGTGATAGCTATAAGTCTTAATTCTTGCATCAGCATAATCTCACCGCTGGATAAAATAATGTATCCTCCCATTACAAGAAAGAAATAAACACTAAATATGGATAAGAAAGCAGTACCGTCTTTCGTGAAACATTGACAATTCCTGATATGGAAGCATTACACACAGAGCTGAAACTTTTGTCAGACTTCTGCGCAGAGACTGAAAGAATGGACGATATTTACATGAAAACAGAACCTTTAAGATACATTCTGCCACTTGCGAACCATGTCAGTTGTCTGGCTTTAATTTCTCCAGTCACAGTTGCCTCGAATGAAAGAACATTCTAAATTAAAAATTGTGAAAAAAAATCAACCTATCCACGTTTGAATACACTCATGATACTTACATTTGAGAAGGATATTTTGAAATACCTAAATTTGGGTGCTGTCGTAAATAGATGGGCTCGTCTAAAAAAATGGTGGGTTGAAATGCATGTTATGCAATGAGTGAACAAAGATGTAATTAAAATAAGTTTTGTTTTAATCCTTTTTAATGTAAATATAAATAAGCTGATTCTGTATAAGTTCCAAATAGCATCTTACTAAAAACTTCAACTTGTTTAATTAATCCTAATTTCAGATTTACATTTGCACATTCAGCAAAAAATATCAAAATACATTACTGAAACATTTACAACAATGTAACGTACGTGAAGGGGTGGTGTATCCATCTTTAAATCTACCTTATATTCTCCTCAATATTCTAAAGTGTAAAGTATTCGACGTTCTAAAGGGAAAAATTTGATCTTGATGGGTTAATGATGTTGAATTTGATACAGAACTTACCGGGTGTCCTAAATTGGATTGACTGATTTTAAAATTCAATAACTTGCAAATGGTGGAAACTACACTGACGGAAAAAAAAATCCCAACACCAAGAAAAACTTGTGTTAGATAAACGAAATTTGGTAGGCGTGTTTATACACCTGAAAGATGACATCGATTGAAATTTCGCGCTTCGCGCATAAGTGTGGCGCTAGTAGCGCCACTCAGAACTTGCAGATCAGGTTTACTTTAAATGCGTGCTGTAAAGTTCGTAGGCGTTATTTAGATTCGAAATGTGACGTATTGAGTTGATGTTAGCCAAGCATGTCTTTAACAAGACGAAGAAGCCACTGTCAACAGCTCACTGAGGTGAAACGAGGTCGCATATTCGGGCTACGAGAAGCTGGATTTTCTTTCCGTGATATTGCAGAAAGAGTTGGCTGGAATGTATCCACTGTGCATGATTGTTGGATGCAGTGGTCAAGGGATGGTACTGCCTCAAGAAGACCAGGTTCCAGGCAGCCACGTGGCACTCCTGAGAGGGAAGATCGCCGTATTCGACGCACGACTGTGGCGCATCGTACTGTGTCTGCGGCAGAAGTTTGAGCTGCATTTGATACCACAGTGACACAACGAACTGTTAGAAATCGATTACTTCAAGGACAGCTCCGAGCCAGGCACCCTGTAGCGTGCATTCTACTGATTCCAAGCCATTGCCGTTTGCGACGCCATTCGTGTCAAGCCAGAGCTCATTGGTGGGCGGAGTGGAGATGTGTTGTGTTTCTTTTTCATCAGAAAACACAACAGACCTCCACTCCGTCCTCCAATAAGCTCTGGCCTGACACCAATGACGTCGCAAACGGCAATGGCTTGAAGTCAGTAGAATGCACGCTACGGGGCACCTGGCTCGGAGCTGTCCTTTAAGTAACCGATTTCTAACAGTTCATTGTGTCACTGTGGTACCAACTGCAGCTCGAATTTCTGCCGCAGACGCAGTACGATGCGCCACAGTCGTACGCCGAATACGGCGATCTTCCCTCTCAGGAGTGCCACGTGGCCGCCTGGAACCTGGTCTTCTTGAGGCAGTACCATCCCTTGACCACTGCTTCCAACAATCATGCACAGTGGATACATTCCAGCCAACTCTTTCTGCAATATCACGGAAAGAAAATCCAGCTTCTCGTAGCCCGAATATGCGACCTCGTTCCACCTCAGTGAGCTGTTGACAGTGGCTTCTTCGTCTTGTTAAAGACATGCTTGGCTAACATCAACTCAATACGTCACATTTCGAAGCTAAATAAAGCCCACGAACTTTACAGCACGCATTTAAAGTAAACCTGATCTGCAAGTTCTGAGTGGCGCTACTAGCGCCACACTTATGCGCGAAGCGCGAAATTTCAATCGATGTCATCTTTCAGATGTATAAACACGCCTACCAAGTTTCGTTTATCTAACACAAGTCTTTCTTGGTGTTGGGATTTTTTTTCCGTCAGTGTATATGTTAAAAATTTTCAATTAAAAAAACTTTTTGTATCTGTTTTAAAAATGTCTGATTTTTTTATACTTGATCTTGATACTGAATCATATACTTAATTTTTTTATGAGTGTACTAGCTGACCCGCCCGGCGTTGCCCGGGTCCGTGGTAATATTTATAAAGAAACCTTTAATTTATATGATTTTATACGTAACTCGATTTTGTCTGAATTACGTACCCACTCACAGTGTGAAAATGGGGGAGAAGCAGTTGCAAATTGTTGAGATGTTATGCAAATTTTATTCATAAATTTTTGTAAAATTGTATGCCATAGTCATGAACAAATTAAAATTTTAAAACACCCTCTACTGATGAAAAAATTAAGGTGTGTCCCACCGAAATAAAGCCACCGTGATTGTGTGCTGTAATTGGACACGAAACAAATCAATAATAACGAAACAAATATATTAAGAAAGTCTGTATAAAAATGCATATTTACAAGGAGTAACTCACTTCCTGCCTTACATGGGAAGGAAAAAAAATGAATTTGTAAAAGAAAGAGGGGGGGGGGAAGTGTCCCGCCGAAATAAAGCCACTACTATTAATAGCCAATATATCTGCCATGGTTATATATGACTTAGAATATACGATGTGGCACACCATTTACCAATACTTGTAGGACAGTAGCATCAATATTCTCGCACGCTTCAATGATGATGACCTTCAATTTTGCCACAAACTGAAACTGTCAGTCATTGGCATATACAGCCCTACTGAGGATTCTTCTCACATTTTCTAGGGGTTTGAGATCAGGGGAAAAGGGCAGAACATTCCGTGACATGCATCCGATTATCCCAAAACCGTTTCCAGGAGGATTTCGCAAAGAGAATGGAGGTCTTGTCCTGCTGCAAGATCCAACTTAGTCCACCAATTCTCTTTGCAAATGACAGTAAATTGTTTTCTAGCATTTCTTAATAATCGGTAGCCTACATGCGGCCTGAGAGAAAAGCCAGGTTATGTTTACCTCCATAGCCAAAGCCTCCCCACACCATTAATAAGCCTCAACCTTGCTGTCTTTTGGAGAAAATTACTCTTCTTTCCTAATGTCAAACCAATTAAAAACAAGGCCATCTCGCCCATCCAAATTACTTTTTTTCTCATCTGAGACTATAAAACGATGCCACTGGTCCTTCCAGGTTTGATGATATTTGTCTCAATTGACATCCCTCTGCATGTGGATAGCTTTCAACATGGGCTACTACTTCCTTTTCTCATATCACAACTTGCTTGTGCGTTTTTCAATTCGTGACAGGGCTGATTTTGTCACAGGGATGTTATCCTCTTTGGCCAACTGTTTTAGGGAAGTACCATCTCGTGAAAGACGGCGCAAAACTTCTCTTTTCTGCCTGTAAGTCATTTTTCTGCATGTACACCTCCTTTTTTGTGCCCGTACGCGTTGTCCTGATTTACAAAATTGTCTATTACGGTTTTAGATCGTTTGATTTGCTTAGATATTGATCTATGTGAAATACCTTGTTCCTTAAAAGCTGTTATCTGTCCTTTCTCGAACTTAATAGATGGGTTTTCTTTCCTATTGCAATGCTGCAGAAGAAATAGAAAATAAATCCTTCTAAAGTCTATACAAAGTTCAACTGACACAGAAAAAGTGTTTGACAACGTCCTGACGTCATAAACATGTTGAACTGCAGCAGCTCGAATGTCAAAAGTTACCAATAAATACTAATATTGGCAGTGGCTTTATTTCGGCGGGACACTTTTCCCCCTCTTCTTTTACACATTCACCCTTTTCTCCTGCCCAGGTGGAGCAGGGAGTGAGTTACTCCTTGTAAATATGTATTTCTATATAGACTTTCTTATTTGTTTCTTTCGTGTCCAGTTATGGCACACAATTACGGTGGCTTTATTTCGTTGGGACACACCGACACCTTAGTTAAGAGGAGAGGAGTGAGTGCTTAGTAATGTACAGGCCAAAAGCTTTAAAACGACCTCTGTCAGAAAACAACATATAAAGGATACTCATCGTAGAAAACGCTACAGTTGTAAGGACAATTATCGTCACCCACCTTCCAA
This sequence comes from Maratus speciosus, assembly GCA_963932465.1. NCBI lineage: Eukaryota > Metazoa > Arthropoda > Arachnida > Araneae > Salticidae > Maratus > Maratus speciosus. The sequence continues at coordinate 121,482,285 of OZ010786.1, forward strand.
ACTCGAAATTCAACTCTCCCGCCTTCTTTAAAAATTTAAAGTGTTATCAAGTATCTCATTCACGTAAGTTAATTTCAATTGTATTCGTTCTTCGTGTTAATGGCAATTTACATATGCATACGCATAGTCGCCCAAGCATGGAACGTGTTTGTTGAACTTTCTATGAAGTAAATAATTTCCGTTCTTGAGCGATAAGAGTCCATTCACGTGCGATTCTTATAAAACTCATAATATATCACAAAATACACACCATATTAAGCATTTCATGAACTCAAGGACTTTTCACTCAGTTCTTATTCTTTTGTTAATATTCTCTCATCCTAATGAAAACATATGTTATACTTTATTGAATGTTTTCACATTGAAAGGGCAGTGTAAAGTTTAGGCATAATTCAATAAAGCGAAAATTTTGAGTGTTTGTTTTTTATAATCTATCTCCCTGTTAATGTTGTTGACTACATTTTTAGACACACATGAACGGTAACATAACATGCGATAAATTGTCACAATTTTTGTCATAGATCGTTGAAAAAAATTGTGAAATGATCATTTAAAAAAAAAAAAAATTATCAAACGATCTTGGAAAAATAATCATAAATTTTGTGAAACAATAGAAGAAAAAAATTGCAAATTTCATTAAAAGATCGCAGAAGCACATGTTGAATTTTGCCAATCTGTCACTCAGGAATATCGGGAACTTCGACAATTAGTCGCAGAAAAAAGAAAACAATCAAATTCGTCACAGATAATTGAAAAAAAAAATGCAAATTTTGCCAAACAATCTTGGGAAAAAATCGTGCATTTTGTGAAACGATCGCTGATAAAAGCCCTCGAATTTCAGTAAACAATTGAAGAAAAATATTGCAAATTTCAGCAAAAGATCGCGGAAATGCATAGCAAATTTTGTCAAAAAAATGCAGAAGCATATGCAAAATTTTGCCAATCTGTGGCTGAAAAATATCGGGAACTTTGGCAAATGGTCGCAAAAAAAAAAAAAATAAAAATAAATAAAATCACAAATTTCGTCATAGATCGTTGAAAAAAAAAATGGACGCGAAAAAAAAACACAAATTTTGTCACTGATCGTTTAAAAAATATATATAAATTTCGTGAAACGATTTGGGCGGGGGGGTGGGGGGGCGTGGGAGGGGGATTGTGCCTTTTGTGAAATGATCGCTGAAAAAAAATGTGAATTTCAGTAAACAAAGAAAAATATTGCAAATTTCATCGAAAGATCGCAGAAACGCATAGCAAAGTTTGTCTAAAGAGTGTACATTACGAATTTTGCCAATCTGTCGCTGAGAAATATCGGGAATTTCGACAAATGGCCGCGGAAAAGAAAAACACAAATTTTGTCACTGATCGTAAAAAAAAAAAAAAAAAAACCGCAAATTTCATGAAACGATTTGGAGGGCAGAGGAGGGGGGAATCGTGCATTTTGTGAAACGATCGCTGAAAAAAAAGCGTGAATTTCAGTAAACGAAGAAAAATATTGCAAATTTCATCAAAAGATCGCAGAAACGCATAGCAAAGTTTGTCTAAAGAGTGCAGATTACAAATTTTGCCAATATGTCGCTGAGAAATATCTGAAACTTCGACAAATGGCCATGGAAAAGAAAGACAAATTTTGTCACTGATCGTTTAAAAAAAATCTTGAAAAAAAAAACTGCAAATTTCGTGAAACGATTTGAAGGGGGGGGGGGGGGGGAGATCGTGCATTTTGTGAAACGATCGCTGAAAAAAATTGTGAATTTCAGTAAACGAAAAAAATATTGTACATTTCATCAAAAGATCGCAGAAACGAATAGCAAAGTTTGTCTAATCTTTGGCTAATGGTCGCAAAAAACCCCCAAATTTCGTCACAGATCGTTGAAAAAAAAAAAAAAAAAAACGCGAATTTCATGAAACGATCTTGTAAAAACAATCACTATAAAAATAAAACACAAAATTCGATAAACAGTCGAGGGAATAAATTGCAAATTTCATCAAAAGATCGCGGAAATGTATAGCAAATTTTGACAAAAGAGTGCAGAAGTACATGCTGAATTTGCCAATCTGTCGCTGAGAAATATCGGGAACTTTGACAAATGGCGACAGAAGAAAATCACAATTTCTCTTCATTGAATTACGCCTAAACTTTAAACTGCTATGCCTGGCACCACAGTTGCAGAAAATTCCCCAAGTGTTTGTGACAGATACTTCAGTGGCAGAAAATAATCTGCTGGTAAAATATTTTACATTTGAAGCGTTAATTAATCAAACCACCACTTACCTGCAATGTCTTTATGCATTTTATTAATTTTTATAGATAATAATCTTAGTTTTGTATTAAGTAATAAAAATATAAACATAATTGTAAAGCGAAATAATAAAAGGTTTGATGGAAAAATAATCTGCAAAAGAGATAAGAAAATCTGTGACGCCTGTCTCCCATCTTGAATTTTCTGCTACTGGGCCTGGCATTATGAAAACATTCAGTAAAGTGTAAGATATGTTTTCATTACGATTTCTTATCAGTGGGAAAGTGGAGAGAAAAGATTAACAAAAGGAAAAGAACTGAAAATGGAAAATCCTGAGTACGTAAAATAGTTATGATGTGCATTTTGTGACATGGAGTTTCATAAGAATCGCAGATGAATGAACTCTTAATCGCCCAAGAACGGAAATTATTTACTAAATGTTTTAAAAAAACATTCGATTCTTGGGGCGATTAGACAAATTTGGAGTTTCAGAATAATCATCCAAGAATGGACATGCAGTCAGGTATAAAATGTACGTTGTCATCGCCCAATTATGTCAACAATAATAAATCAAAACATTGAATATTTGTATATGAAGCAAACTGAGTTCAATAACAATTATAAAAATGCAGAATCAAAATTAAAACTTATATTTCTGTTTATTTAAATGAAAAAAAGTTTAAATTCTACATATAACATTTCGAGTTATACCGATTAATAAGTTTTATCATGTTATGGTTAAGCATCACAAAAAATTTCAAAATAGTAACTCAATAAATGAAAATTATTTTAAAATAGGTATGCCCCGACCCTCCTTAAATGAAACAGAGTTCAACAACAAATCTTAAAATCAAAACATACATCTTATACTTTTGCTAAGAAATGAAAACATTCAGTGAAGCGTTGATTCAGCAAATTTGAAAAAAAAAATTACTTTAAGATCCCAGAAAACGAAGTTCAAGAAACATTATACTATTTCATTCTTGGGCGACTGCGCGTATATAAATAGTTATTAATACGAAGAACGAATACAATTTAAAGTAATTTACGTGAATTGTATTAGATCATTTCTTATAAACAATATAAAAAAACATTATAAAATAATGTCAATAAGATTAAATCTTATAGTAACAAAAATAAATAAAGCATGAGAAATAAACAGTGCAATTTCCCGATACAGTTAGGCTGGGAAATGCAGTTGCTGTATCTCATATTTACCACCTGCTCTCATTGGCTGGCTTCTTCATTGCCGCGGATTGGCTTAGAGCTGTAAATAGCCTCTAGCCCATAACGTTTTATTGCCGCGGATTGGCTTAGAGCTGTAAATAGCCTCTAACTCCTAACGATTTAATTAAAAAAAATCTAAATTGAAATTTAAAAATCCGGCAGAGAAGTGCACTTTCTGAGGACAGCATCAACACATGACAAAAATTTCAGAGGCCTAGGTGCTTTAATTTCGGCGCTTGCCTCGGTCAGGCAGGCAGGCAGACATCTCTTGTTTTATATATATAGATAAAGTGAATTGTTAAGCAGGGAACCCACATGCGGAAAAATATAGACGCATAGGCGTAACCAGCCTTTTGAACGGGGGGGTGCCCAGACTTTTTAACCTGAACATGTTGGATACAAGCAACATCTTATATAGTAAAACCTGCTAAAACTAATCCCATAAAACCGATCGAATTTCCGTTTTAGACAGTTTTCCATCTTAGAAGGTATAATTGTGTGGTATTTTTTTTAAAAAGGGCTCAAACGGGATTTTTGTTTGCGTGAGGAGGTTTGAGAAGGGGTTCAAAACATTAAAACTAAATCTAATGGTTAAAAAAAAAAAAAAAAAAAAAATGATATGTAAATGTCCTTGCAGCAGTGATATAAGACAGTGACTAAGTGTGGTCACAACTGTAAAACCTTTTGGCACCCTAACTTCTTATAAAGATTAAAAAAGGCCTTTCATCATGCTGGAAACTTCTATAGGCACAGAGGAACACTGCATGAGATCTAAAATTATCTCAGTCAAAGTCTTGTAGATGAAATTTTGCTGGATGATAAATCTCAGATAATACATGCGGTACATCAGTACATGCGCACGAAATTTTTTCAGAATGTGACTCCATGACTTCTTAGGGATCACCGGAGGGACCCAAGAAATTTTGGAGGAAAGTCTATATAAATAATTATTATTATATTATAAATAATTATAATATTCATTAATAGCGTAATTTCCTGCCTATAATCCGCGGCTCAATCAATCATGTTTCGACCCGGAAATTTTATTTCATTATTTAAGTTAAATATTTATCGCGATTTAATAAGTTACATTTTATGAAAGAAGATTTTTGGGTCTGAACCTAATTGTATGATCTGCAGATTATAGGCCGGAAATTACGGTAATTCAGGTTTTTTACCCGAGAGTGTGTGGAACATATTAGGTAAAGCAGGTCATGATAATATACACTAAACTTTATCAAGATGATAAAAATTATACTATCATGATGCGACTGTAATAATAAAGATAGGTGCTTATATGTCTCTGTGTGTGTGTACGCGCGCGCGCGCTGAGCTCTGAAAAAACAATACAGCCTGCACCCGTAAGATTTGACAGGACCTGTATGCCTGAACTCATGCATATGGAAGACAATTTCTGGAATTTTTCTATTAATTTTTTATGCGAATTTTTTCGCATTTTGCGGCAATTTTTTCAAATAAGTAAAAAAGAATCCGATTTCAATATTTTACCCAGTAAACTTTGTCTTCTTTTCAATAAAGTGTTTTCGAGATTCTTACAGCGATTTTTCAATTTTTAACAATTTTTTAATGTTATCTTTAGAAGGTTTTTTTTTCGCATTTCGCGGTTTTTTTTTTTTTTTTTTTTTTTTGACATTTCAAAAACGAATCCGGTTTAAATCTTTTACCCAATTAGTTAATTTCGTTCCCTGTGGTTTTATTATCTTTTCCGAATTTTTAATGCACTTTCTAGCGGGGGTTTTCGTGCTTTGAGGCGATTTTTTGACATTTTTTGAAACAGGAAAAACTCTCTGGTAATTTTTTCAATTGCCGTGATTAAATTCGAATTGGAATAATGTCAAATCAGTTCTTATAAGAAAGCTGAAAATTTAATTTTGCTCGAAATAAAAAACGCAATAATTCAAGATTTGCTTGTTTCGAGACAGAAGAGGTCGTAGCTTGCTCGTGAGTACGTTGCCGAAGGCAGTCCCCCCCCCCCCCCCAATCCTAAATTTGTTTAATTCTATGTTCGTTTAAAAAAAAAACACTTCTCTAGTAATGAAGTTTTCTTTCAGGGACAGGGTTTGAAATAACGCGCGGGATCGTGCGATTTGTGCACAAAAAAGGAAAGTCTCTCATAATAAAAAATGCTGTGCAGTATTTCCCCCTTCAAATTCTTTCACAGACTTGTGATTATTCAGTAAATATTTTAAAAAAATTGGGTCCGCGATTTTTATTTCTTTTATGGAATTTCTGAAAATCAATTCGTGAATCAGTCCCGGAAAAAAATTGAGAATTTCTTCAAACGATCGCGCAAAATATCGGGAATTTCAATAAAGGAGTGCAGAAAGTAATCGCCAATTTCGTTTAAAGATTGCGCAAAATAATTACGAATTTCGATAAAAGATTGACGAAAATTTTTTTCAAATTTCATCAAAATGTTGCGGAAAAGAGTAGAGAACTTTGTTAATTGGTACGGAAAGATATCGAGAATTTTTCCGAACGTTCGCGCAATACTATCCCGAATTTCGACAAATGATCTCCCTGTAAAAATATCATTTTCGTCAATCGGTCGCAACAGAAAATAAATTTCGTCAAAGGATCGCGGTAAAAACGAGAATTTCGTCAACGGATCGCAGAAAGAAAGCGCGAATTTCGTCAAAAGATCACGGAATGAAAACGCGAATTTCATCGAAGGATCGCGTGCTAAAGAAATGCCAATTCCATCAAAATATTGCGGTAAAAAATGCGAATTTCGTCAAAGGATAGCGGTAAAAAACACAAATTTTGTCAAAGGTAAGGGGCGAAAAGTGCGGATTTCGACAAAAAATCGCGTAGAAAGACGGGAATTTCGTCACACGATTTTGGGGGAAAATTGTAAATATGATGAAATGATCACGGAATAAAATCGCGAATTTGTCAAAATTTACTGCACTGGGCTAAAAGGTTGAAACGGTGTTCCTTTTCCTACTTTCAAAAGAACGCCGCGAAACGAGAAAAAACTCTAAAAATCGTATACAAATTTTCAGAAGAAAAAAATTACTATATTGACTTGAAAGACTGCAACCATATTCCTATCAAGAATGTCAAAAAAATGGCCACGAAACACTAAATTGAACCAACCAACCTGCAGATTAATTTGAATTTTCTGTGTTATTATTTTTCATTTACAAAGGAGGCAGGGTATGTGTCTGTCCCCCCCCCCCCCCCTTTACCTCGGCTAATCGAAATTTGGAATTATCGTTTGACATTTGCATCGCCTTTCAAATTATTTTTTGCTTCTTTCTTGACTTTAAACTACCAAAGCAAAGAGACAAATAGTTTCTATCCTCAACAAGAACTTGTGTTAATTTCTCATGAAATTGCAGAAACATGCAATAGAAAGAACGGCGTTAAAAACATCTCCCACAGACAAAGGACGTCAAAGTGGGATTATAAAGCCACCTTTTTGAATTACTATGACTAATACAGATTCTTGCAAATATTCTAGTTTTAAAAAAGATAAACAACATATTTTTCTTTAAAAAAAAAAAAAAAAAAAAAAAAAAGAATGTGGGTTTCTTTTTTTATCACATTTCAAAACTTAGCCGTTTAGTTTTCTGAAGTAAACTAATTGAACTCTGCTTTCACTTCTTTTTTCTTTTGTAGATTTCGATTTTTTTAAATAATTGTGCTCTAGTCTGCGGAAACGGGGGGGGGGGGGGGTGCCCGGGCCCCCAGGGCACCCCCCCTGGTTACGCCTATGAGACGGAAATCTGCAGCGGCAAATTTTCCGCTACGCCAAATTTCCGACTTGGAAATGAGAATCGCACTTGCGTTTTCGGCTGGCGCTTCCGCGTTAACTACTGCGCATGTCTGTGACAAACCTATGCCGTTGCGGAAAACGGAAAAAGTTAAAACATGTTTAACTACAATTCCGCTGCGTTTTCGCATTTGTACGCGGCAAATATGGGGTCAATTTGCCGTTCCGCTGTCCAATTCCGTCGTATTTTTCCGCATGTGGGTTCCCGGCTTTATTGTTTTCAATTAGTTCATCTTCAATTTTGTTCTAAGTAAAAATAAATAAATAAATAAATGCATTTTTAGGATATTGTTTGATTAAGTTTTCATGTTAAGTGCAATATATTTTAGTTTCTAATCTATATTATGCTCGAAAACATTTATTATCAGCGGTAAGTTGGTTGCTTCGAAAATATCGGATATATATCGAAAATATCGGATATATATCAAAATATCAGATATTTTTGATATTTTCAAAAGTATCATGATATTTACGAACCCTGGCTGTCACTATTTGCCAGTTATTGAATTTTTAAATCAGTCAGTCCATTTGAGGACTCCAGGTAGATGCATTGTCAACAGCATGAACATAGAAACGTACTTTTAAAGATATATAGGGGAGATGGGGGCACATGTGAACAGTTCACATAAATATAGCTTTTTCTCATAATTGGATTAATTCTTATAAATAAAAACTAGTCAGTATAGTAAACAGAACTTTCTTTTACACATGGTAATTTTTTAAAAATCACCTGTATAGTTTTTCTTACATTTTTTAATAGTTTTATAAATTCAAATAATTGTTCACATGTGCCCCATGAGCGGGGTAGTTGTGAACACTCGTGGGGCACATGTGGACACAAGGAAAAAATATCCTTTGACATGGTTTTTCTCTTGTTATTAATTTGTTATCATAACCATTACTTATATTATCAGTTGAATTCCCCATAAAAAAAAAAAAAATATTTTTTTTTTGTCTAGTTTGTGAGTGATATAACAAAAGATTTTAAAATGAAACTAAATATATATAAAGCTGTTCTGACACCATACCCAAGAATTATATTAGTTATCAATTTGAAAATTTTACATTTTAAAAATGTTACTGATATCCATCCCAATTCAAATTATCATATTCATAGCTGTTGTTTGAAAGATGGAAATAAGCCATCACTGCAAGTTTGAGACAAATGAAAAGAATAAAAAAATTACAAAATTATTTGTGATAATACTCTTTGTATTAACAATGCATAAAAAATATTGTTTTAAACCGTTTACTAAAATAGTACATAACACTTATTGCATTTTAGGAAACATTGAATTTATTTAAATTTTAATTGAATTCAAATGAGCTTTTTGCTCTTTTTGTACTTCCTGACAAATGTGGAAGTGGAAGTTTCAATACAATATCACTTTTTTGTATGACCGAAATGTCTACTATTTCAGGGAAATTATATGAATTGGATGTGAGATTCTTTCTCAGGAATTTAACATACATTTTGTCATTATCAATTCTTTCTATTCGCCCAACAGAGAAAGTTTTTGATTTTTGTGAACTGTTCATATCTGCCCCAACTAGTCTGTTCACAAGTGCCCCGCATGGCTGCTAGAGTTAAATTGATAAATAATTAACATTTATCAATTTTAGGGAACAAAACAACTTTATCCAAAATATTCAATAGTAGTCATAGTATATGTTAAAACATTAAAATTCGAATAACTAACTAAATAAATAAACTTTATCACTTACCAAAGTTGAAACCGACATTTTACATTTGACATCTACAAACAGTGTTTTGGCTACTGAAGACTAACAAAATGTCAAAAAGCTTCATAATTTTTTTATCATATGTCTACAGGTGCTGCCATCTTTGGTAATTTTTTTCAAATAAAAAAACTTATAATAACTATTCAAAAACTGCGATGTTCACATCTGCCCCCTGTTCACATGTGCCCCATCTCCCCTATATATATATATTTTAAGTTAGTAGGCAAAATCGTCAGATACGTCCCCCCTAATGAATTCTGCTTAAATACGCCCCTGTATGCTAGATGTATGGAGCTTTAAGAATTTATTGATATGGCCCTCGAGCATGAAAGATTGAAGACTCTTATTATAGATAATATCATTAAAGACAGGTTTTGCTGTATTTGATTTATAAGAAATTATTCTTATTTTTGAAAGAAATCACAGCAGCGATAAATGCAGAGCAAATTAGAGGCAAAAAATAAAATTTATTTTGTTATGTAACAATCCAAAAAATAATATAAATAATCTAATAGTTAAAAATACATTAGCTCCATAAGAAATTTGTTATATAACTACATCCCTTAGAATGGAATAATATTTGAAAATGCGCTCGTTTCTTTAAAAGTTATGTATCAAGTTGACAGAGTAATGCTACACCACGACCAATCCAGTGTTCTTTAGGCAAGTCTGTTGGTATGCGCATAGAAATAACAAAATTAGTTGAATGACCAGTAGTTGATAGAGTCCCTCGCCGTTCACTCGTCTTGTAGACTGGACATATATAGCTTGGCTTTGGAATGAAAGCATCTTTCTCGACAGGTTTCAGCCACACCTATTTGAAATGAATATATTAATCAAAATATTAATTTAGGAAGCATTTCTTTAGTAATCCATTATAAATTTTGTGAATGAGTAGTTTTTTTAAAAAAAAGTTATGTGAAAACACATTGATTTCATCGCAAAAGAGAAAGAACATAGAACTTTTGGTTTCAGCTAATACTAGAGTGTCTCAGTTCAATAGATGTTCACTTTGTACTGGTCAAACATAAGTATTTTGAAGAAATCATTAAATCCATTTATTTTTAAATTTAACTGCACCTGCACAACAAACTCTTGCACAGATTAAAGCATTTGGAATTGTATCTGTTTATAAAACATAAAAGAATATCATAGTTAATCTGTATATAACTCTTTTTACTGTTCACTCAACTTTTTAGCTCCCGATATGCTATTTCTTTCAGACAACAATTAAAGTGTCGTCACTAAAAAATAACGTTACACCTAACCATAAGCCACTCATAAAACGAAGCAGGTGTATCATTGTACAGTTAAATACCGGGTGAGCAAAAAGTCCGTATAAACTTTAAAAATTCATAAAAACCGGAAAAATAACCCAAATGAAAAACTGTTTGCAGGATTAGCATCTATAGGTCACCGGAATTTTTTAAAGACAGAAATAAAAAATAACTCAAAAAACAGCCAACAGGTGGCGCTGGTTCGTGCGATTTCATTGGAAATATGCAAATGAAACGGTTATAAGAACTTGCGCTCTTAATCCAGAACTAATTCACCGTTATGAGCTTGATCAAGGATGCTGAGTATGAAGGATAAAAGCTTTGTTGGTGAAGTTATTTTACGTGAACTAGTTCTGGATTAGGAGCGCAAGTTCTTTTAGCCGTTTCATTTGCAGATTTTCACCAAAATCGCACGAACCAGCGCCATCTGTCGACTGTTTTTTGAGTTATTTTTTATTCCAGTCTTAAAAAAATTCCCGTGACCTATAGATGCTAGTCCTGCAAACAGTTTTTCATTTCGATTATTTTTTCGGTTTTTATGAATTTTTAAAGTTTATACGGACTTTTTGCTCACCCGGTATTGATAATGTACTGCAGTCTTTTAAACTTCTAAACATCGCACATTTTTAAACCATCGTATTGGGAGAAAATGCAATTTGTTGGAAAACTGCATCTCAATTATTTTTGAGATATTAATTTTTTTGTAGTTTTTAATGCCATTTTTGTAATGGTGGCTACTGAAGTACTCCATTTCTGTAGAAAGTAAAGGGAAAGTAGTAGATTACTATATCTTTTTGTTGCCATTTTCTCATAACTGAAAAAAAATTAATTAAAATATTTTCTATGCCAAGAAAATCATCTGCTAAAAAAATGTATTTTAGATAGTATTTGTGAGACTTATTTTCATCGCATTTACTGAATTCCTGTGAAAAAGATGAAAAAATGCAATTTTATTAATCCTTGTGTAATAACATTTTCCTAATTTTGAAAAAATATAAATGATTTCTGATAAAACATGGAGCTATTATAAACTATATTTAATTTTCAGTATCCATAGTATTAATGTTACAAACAAATGAAGGCATATGAAGCATTAGATACCCGATTTTTTTTGTCGAGTTTCTTGAATGACGACTTGTTGAATTTGTGTATTATTCAACAGCAGCGACGTCATATACATACTTTTCTGTAGATGTTGTTTAAGACTGGATCGTAAATGTGGAATTCTTCGGTGAATGCACATGATGTCATTTTATATAAAATAAAAGTGTGTATTTATTTGTCTTAAAAGAAATGTGTTTTGTACTATCTGCATTTATATATTTTTTCTTTTCATCGGGAGCGACACTAAATTCTGAAATAGCATAATTGCTGCTTTCTAGTTTTATTTTTTGGACACTACATACTTTTCTTTTCAATTCATTTTGATGTATGTTTCTATGTGCATGTGCACACTGCGTGCTGCTTTATATTCAAATGAAACAGGGATAAATGCACAACATAAATCATTCAATATGAAATCAACATAAATTTTACTTTACCAGTTCAGATTTAAGGGAACTAAACACAGGTAACATACATAATAGCAATTTTTATTAAAATACTTGAATTTGTTTAAAAATATATCTTGCTATGTGAAATAAGCTATTAATAATATGTAAATAAGAATCCAATTTTAGGGCAAGTAAAAAATTATTTTAGTAACAATTCTAAAAAAAATTTCATTAAAATGTTGGCAAATAATGATTCTAAGATTTTTTGGCATGCTTACAAAAAAAGATTTTCTATCCCTGGGATAGATTCTTAAGTTCTTAATATTAAATGAAAGTTTAAAAGAAAATAAATTTTACTAAATTTTTCATTAAAGATAAAAAGTACTTACTACAGGTAAGTTGTCGTACAGAATTTTGGGATGAGATTCGCCTAGCTGCCACTTCTCATGATCCCAAGATGCACCATCCAAAAACAAACCACGAACATAAACACCTGTTTTAAAAAAAAGTAAAGCGTGATAGAAAGTATTTTTGTAATAAAAAGAGTGGCCAAGCTTTGGAATATTCTCGTAATCTAACAATACAGAAATTTTCTTTCTTGTATTGAATTCGGAGTCTAGTAGTACTGAAAAAGCTTGAAATCAACTACTCTACTTGCATGGCAAGTGTCACATTAATTAAAAATATTTTTTTATGAGGATACATTTGCAGAGTATGGAATGTTGGCATTATTTTAAAGTAGACTTGATAAATTAAATTGTGTATGGATAGTGGCAATAAACCCGATGCAACAAATGTGCTGTTCTTTACGGTCAGATTCAGTTTAAAAACATGAAGAGAATAATTAATAATGTAAAGGGTAATTCTTACTTTAAGGTTATTAACGCGTTAAGTCACACCGGTGACACACACTGAACTTTCCGTTTAGAATGCGTTATTCACCAATGACTGACGGTCTGAAATATGATATAAAACTAAATGTATATATATATATATATATATTGTTTTAAGTAGTTACTGAAAAGCTGTAGAATTATCACACATGCAAGTTACAGAAAGGCACCAAATGGCGCCGATAGTACGTCACAATGACGAGAGTGTAATAGAGGCGTATATAAGGAATGGTGGCAAAGAACAGGGATGCAAGACTTGCGCAAATTCGCTTTCCTGCGGCAAGCTGCTACAAAACAGCTATTTCTTTCCATTTTGCGCCAAAACGTACTTGGTGCCAAAATGAAATTTAGCAAGATTTCGTCGATCCAAGAAACAACAACAAAAGCAAAAATTCTAATCCGCTAACTTCGTCAAATAAGCAAAAAACCGCGGTCAAAATATTTCTAAAAACACGCGATGTTTGTCAAATGGTCGCAAAAAAAAAAACGTGAATAGAATTAATTCAAATTTAAAGGATAAAAAGTAATTTCGAAGGATCGCTAATTTCGTCAAAAAACGAACGAAACACGGTCAAAAGATCGTTAAAAACGCGATTCCGTTAAAAGATCGCGAATAAAACGCAAATTTTGTCGAAAGATCGCGAAAAACTCGCAAAGTTTGCCAAAAGATCGCGAAAAACACGAGCATTTCGTAAATAGATCGCCAAAAACACGCGACTTTCGTTAAAGAATCGCGAGAACAACATGAATTTTGCCAAAGGATCGCTAATTTCGTCAAAAAGCGAACAAAACACTATCAAAAGATCGTGAAAAAACGATAATTTTGTTTAAGAGGGCGTGAAAAAAACGATAATTTTGTTAAAAGATGGCGGGCAAAAACGCAAATTTCGTCAAAAGGTCGAAAACAACAACAAATTCCGTCAAAAGATTGCGAATAACACGCGAATTTCGTCAAAAGATCGCGAAGAACACGCAAATTTTGTCAAAGGATCGCGAAACAAACGTGAATTTTGTCAAAAGGTTGCTAATTTCTTCAAAAAACGAAATTGTGAAAAAACGCGAATTTTGTTAAAAGATCGCGAAAAAAACTGCTAATTTCATCAAAAGGTCGCAAAAAACCGCAAATTTTGTCAAAAGATTTCGAAAAACACGCTAATTTCGTCGAAAGGTAGCGAAAAGCACACTGATTTCAACAAAGGATCGCGAAAAACACGCGAATTTTGTCAAAAAAGTGCAAAAAACACGTGAATTTAGTCAAAAAAGCGCGAAATACTCGCGAATTTCGTCAAAAGAGCGCAAAAAATATGCGAATTTCGTCAACAGATCGCGAAAAATACGCGAATTTCGTCAAAAGATCGCGAAAAATACGCAAATTTCTTATTTATTAGCATTAGAATTTCAATCTGCTACAAAAACAGCTTTTATTGCTATAAAATTAATTTTGCTTCTACAAAAATCGGTTTTACTGCTACAGAATCCGATTTTTGCTGCTACAAAAATAGATTTTACTGCTACAAAATTCAATTTTTGCTGCTGCAAAGCTGCTACAAAATGACTTCAGTGCACTTTCATCTCTGAAAGAAGTAAAATTGTTAACAAGCATTCTGTAAGCCGCTCAGTGCTATAACCGAATAGTTATTACACAGAGGATGCATGTGGATTATATTTTATGTGGTGTAGAATTATCGGCCGTCTGAAATGTGGGCGTACTCAGATGGAAGTATCCAAGGAACTTCGAATTGCCCAAAGTGTCATCTCTACACTTTGGCAACGATTCCTAGATGATGGAAATGTCAGTAGACGTTACAGTACAGGTTGCCCCCGAGTTACAACGCCGAATGAAGACCGGTATTCTGAAGTAACTGCAAAAAGAAGCAGACGGAGCACAGCATCAGACCTGTCTCGTCAGCTATTTTCAGCCACTGGTTCGGCAGTTTCAAGGCAAACAGTTTACCGATGTTTGGAAAATATTGGTCTATACGCTCGCAGGCCTGTCAGATGTATTCCGCTCACGGCAACTCACTGTCGCCTGCTGTTAGCCTGGAGTAGAGAACATGCAATGTGGACATCATCACAGTGGGCTTGTGTGAGGTTTTTTGGCGAGACCAGGATTAGCTTGCAGTCTGATTCAAGTCGGAATTTCATATGGAGAACGCCAGGCACATGTTATTATCAAGACAACATCACTGAACGACACCGTTACGGTGGTGCAGGATTGCTCGTTTGGGGTGGAATTATACTGGGCTCCAGAACAGATCTACATGTTCGAATCGGAACCATGACAGGCCAAATTTACCGGGACATCATTCTGGAACAACATGTATGTTTGCTTAGGGGTGCTATGGGCGCATAATTTGTGTTTATGGATGACAACGCCCGTCCTCACCGAGCAAACATCGCAAACGAACGCCTTCAATCTGAGGATATCACACGTATGGAATGGCCAGCATTCTCACCCCTGACTTGAATCCCGTAGAGTGGGGGGGGGGGGGTTCTCAAACTATGGTACGCATATCAGTACTGGTATGTGAAACTCTGTTTACTAGTACGTGAAATGAAATAAAAACCACAGCATGTGAAATCAAAAAGCAGCTTAATCCCACCTCCCTCCCTCCTCTTTCTTGATGTGTCAGATCACCGGCTCCGTAGCGTTTGCTCTCTGTTACTGCTTTGGCAGCATTTTGCATGTAATTTGGATTAAGATTTTTAGATAAATGGAACTAATATTCGGTAGATGTTGAGTTGACCTTTCATACACCCCCCAAAAAAGTTCTCTTCTATTACTATATTGTATGTGTGTATATTACTTATTTCAACGAACTTCGATCTCGCATTAATAAGCAGTTTACTTTCAGAAGGTATGCAAATTTCTCATGTATGTTATTCACTTATTAAATTTTCTTATGTGTATTTTACTACTGATATAAACATAGTATTCATGTAATGGCGATCAAGGCGACTTCAAATGTGTATTATTTTCCATGTTTAACAAAGCTATGCAGTAGTTTTATATTTAAATATATCTCTATTTGTCACCCAAAAATAATACATTTTATATACACTAAAAAATATTAAAGTCAGTGTAAGCACCAGTTTAATAATGTAATTATCATGTAAATCGGTAAAATCTCCTCAGACGGAAGCACAAAAGACTGAACAAATATTTCGTTTTAGACATATTCCGTTTACACAGTTTTTTCTGTATTAGCTTTGAGTTTATCATCTGGTGGTACGCAGAAGTATGGACTTCTATTTAGTGGTATTTCGGTCTAAAAGTTTGGGAACCCTTGCGATAGAGCATGCGTGGGACATGCTTGGCCCACAAGGTGCAGCCCGTCAACTACCTCCTACATGTGTACCGAAACTTCGGAGAGCATTGCTTGCTGAGTGGAGTAATCTTCCCCAAGATCAGCTCGATAATTTGATACTCAGCATGCCTAGACGTTGTACGGACTGTATTTCATCGTCTGGGAGACATAATGTATTAACCATCATACCAACCATGTAATGTTAAGTTTTTGTATGGCAGATACTTTCTGTAATTGCTCCAGGGAGCAACAATTGTAGTTTTTATTAATGGTATCATACATACACCATCGTTTTTGTTCTTTATCTTTTGTTTAATAACTGGGCTTGATGAACAAGTCACGTTTGTTTTGTTTCCGAACCTTTATTTTCCGGACCTTTATTACCATCCTTAATTTGTGGACATGAATGTATTTGATTGAAATGTAAAATTGTTTACTACCGTGCATAGGCGTAGCGTGACCAGAAATTTTGGGGAGGCGTGCGAAGTAAAAACTGCGCCCTGAGCGACTTTTCAATTTTCGCCCCCCTCCCCCCCCCGAAAAGTCTTTCTCTTTCTGATGGGTGTTATAAAATTTATAACACCTGTACGGAAACATAAATTCTATTAAATATTTCGCTTTTATTTTTTGAACTTTAAAAGGCTTAATTTTAATTCAGAACAACTAAATAACATAAGAGAAAATTGCACTTATTTGTTAGAGAGTTCATGATGTTTTGCGACAGGGAAAAAAATGATCAAGAGAGAAAAAGAAATTCCTCCGGAAAATGCCGGAAAATGATCAGCGGCCAAAAAATAAATAAATAAACAAATAAAACCGTGGTTCGCAGCATAAATTTCGTGCCTGGGGCGACCGCTCATTTAGCCCCCTCTTTGCACGGCACTGGGGGCCACACTAGAGGTCTGACGGACCGCAATTTCCAGGCCCGGGCCCAGCCCGGCGTGGAAATTAAAAGTTCCACCCGACCCCGGCCCGTTTATATTTTCACAGTTTACGGCCAGGCCCGGCTCGTACAAAAATCAGTGAAAACAAGCCTGGCCCGTGAAAAAATCAATTAAATCAGACCCGTTCGGCCCGATTCAATTTCTCAAAAAATTTCGATTTTTCTTAACATGCAATTGCAGGACTGCCACTTGCTACTAAAAGCGACTATTTTCAGCATCAGGCGATTATGGCGACTATTTTAGGACGAAAACCATTAAAAAGCGACTATTTCAAGAAAACAGGCGACTTTTTTCGGGTTTCAGCGACTATTTTTATTGAAAATATTCGTTCTTTTGCTTCAAAGCGCCTGTAAAGTCATCTTCCCAAACGCACTTTTTCAACAGTTGTTTGAGGAGATTCGCGATTTTTTCCCCAATCGATTGACGAAAATACCTATTACTTTCCGAGATCTTTATATACTATCGTTGAAGGAGATTTTGTGATTTTTTACGCGATCCTTTGCCAAATTTTTCTACGACAGATTGACGAAATTGATTTCTTTCCGCCACCACTTGTCCAAATTCGCGATAGTATATATTTTCTGCGACCGATTGATGGTAGTTACAATTTGTTTCAGAGATCTTTTGACGAAATTTCCAATTCTTTTCCAGATCATTTGTCAAAATTCGTGATTTTCTTTTAACGTACGACTTACAAAATTCGTCAATTTTTGCACGATCATTTGTTTAAATTCTCTATTTTTTTGACCTAATTTGCGTGTTTTTTTGTCCGCGACCATTTAACGAAATTTGCTATTTTTTCTTGTGATCGTTAGACGAAATTCGCAATTTTTTACCATTCTTTTGACGAAATTGGCAATGATTTTTCCACGACCAAATGACGAAAGTCGCCATTTGTTTTCGCGACCTTTGGTAAAATTCAAGGCACTTTTTACGGTTGTTTAAGGAGATTCGCGATTTTTTCCGCGGCGAATTGCAAAATTCGCGATGTTTTACCCAACCAATTGACGAAAATAGTTATTTCTTTTGCTACGGTCGTTGAAGGAGATTTCGTAATTTTCCCTATGACCTATCGCAAATTTCCCATTTTTTTGGGGGGGGGGGGGGCGGCGATCGTTTCGCAGAACTCACATTTTTTTCCGCGATCCTTTGCCAAAATTCGCGAATTTTTCTGCGACAGATTGGCGAATTTTTTTTCCGTCACCACTTGTCAAACTTTGCAATATATATATTGTTCGAGATCGATTGATCCTATTCGCTGTTTGTTTCAGATATCATTTGACGAAATTCGCGATTCTTTCCCACGATAGTTTATCAAAATTCGTGATTTTCTTTTCAAAACCGACTTACGAAATTCTTGATTTTTCGCGCGATAACTTGTTTAAATTCTCGATTTTTTATGTGATTATTTGACCAAATTCGGTCTTTTCAAGAGTCATTATGTTTTGAGTTTTCCGAAAATTTAAGGCATTCGGTTCCAAAAATTTTTAAAAATCGGTCGTCAGCCCGAAAATTTGGGCATAAAAAAATCGCAAATTTCGGTAAATGGTCGCCGAAAAAATCAATTTCAACAATCGTTCACAGAAAAAAATCGCCAATTTCGTCAAAGGATCGCAGAAAGAAAAACGAATTTCACCAAAGAATCGCAGAAAAAACGCGAATTTCTTCAAGGGATCGCGCAAAAAGCAAACTTCGTCTAGAGATCGCGAAAAAAACACAAATCCAAGGGATCGCGAAAAAACGCAAATACATGTAAAAAAGTAATTATAAGAAAAGGAATGGGGTTATTCATTTTCTGCCTTGTATATTCTAGGCAAATCTTTTTATCTATTTGACAATTTTAATGCACTTTATTCAGCTTTCTTTTTGATTTTTCGGCTAAAAAATATTTTTTATACAAATTTTACATGCACATATATATATATATTGTATAAAAACAAAACTTTCATCTGGCGCCCCCTTCGCGTGGCGTTCAAGCCACATGCCCCTCCCCCTCCTAGTTTTGGCCCTGACTCCTTCTCCCGTTTGTTTTTTATTATCCCCGGCAGTCACCGGACCTTGCCCATAGCAAGACGGGAAAAAAGAAAGCTCAGCGCTGCTCAGGGAGAGAGAAAAAAGTAGAACAGCCTTCATGGAGACTTTTCATCAGAAAAGTCAGAGTAAAACAAAATCTTCATCTGGCGTCCCTTTCGTCTTTCGTTCTGACGTCCGGGGCACATGCCCCCTCTGCACCCAGCTAGGGAAATCGGTTGGCATTTGGCAATTATCAGTGAGGGACAATTTCACACAGAAGAGCGGAGTAGAGATTGACTTTGGAAAATGTTAGTGATTCTCCTTACATAGGAAGTGATTTAAATGATAGAAGGCATAGACATGGAACATTTGGAATTGGAGAAAGAAAATAGCCTAAGAGAGAACAGCTCTTTTTTCTAACTCATTTGCAGTCTTTTATTATAGATGAATCTTTTTATATATTTGTAGATTTTAATACACTTGGTTCAGTTTTCCTTGGATTTTCCGGCTGTGAGGCATTTTTATGCAAATTCGATATAAAAACATGTGGTTTTGTGTGTAAAGACAAACAAAAAAAAAAATCTTCATTTGGCGCCCCTACGCTTTCTGTTCTGGCGCCCGAGGTGCAGAAGGTTGGGGGGAACATGCCCCCTGTGCTTTCCCCCCCTTCCCGACGCTACGCCTATGCTATCGTGCATTGTGGACACGAGATCAACTACAGTACTAGGTGAAACTTATTATAGAATGAAAAGTAATATTTTTCTACGATAAACACTTCTAAGTTAATTATCAAATTTTGTCTGTGTAGCAAAATGTGAAACATAATAAGCTATAATTTGGATTAAAAACTTGAAATTTAGGCCTCTATTCAGATGACACTACTATATTATAAGGTATTTTGTGCCAGTCAGCATTGTTTTTATAATTTGTTCATCAAGGAATCAAAATTGTTTTGTTTAGCATTTTTTTATTTTGTGTGCAGTGTCACGTTAGAAGGGCCGCGTCCAGAGGAGCCACCGGTTAGTGACCGGTGAGATCGGTTAGTCACCAAGGCGTTCAGTACTGCTAACCGGGTCGCAACCAATGTCGTTCAGCGCAAGTAACCAAAGTGACCGGTGAGAGACCGAACTAACCGAAGAAAATTTTTGGTTAGTTGGGTCACGTGATCGGTTACATGAAAGTTTATTTACATTTGCATCGGCAAATGGCAGCAATAAAAGCTCTGGAAAGAAATGTTTATGTATTTTTTTAGATCAAAGATAAAAAAAAAAAGTTAATCAATCAGATTTTCACGATGTTAAATATTATCAGTAAATTTAGTATAATTTACAAGTCGTACGTAGATGTATAAATTAGATTAAGCTTCGTAATTTCACCTGAGATTAATTTTACGAAGCATGTTACAAATTAAAATCGTGTCATGAAAAATAAGTTTTATATCATATTTACAGACCCAGTATGTTGTACAAATATTTTTCTGGTTCCTAGCATTTCTGTTTTTACTCATTTTATTGTGTGTGGTTCAGGAAAACATGGAATATCGAAAGCTGTTTATTTGCAGCTATATTTTTGTTAGTAATCCTTTTAAATTACTCATTGATAAGCTCGTTTGCAAAATTTTACTCTTTATTTGTTGAGTAATAAATAATTTCCTAATTGCGCTAGTATTAAATATTTTAGGAAAATCACATGAAGCTATTTCTAAAGCAGTGTTGTTTGTCAATAAAAATAAAATAATAATGTAATTGCCATAGGATATTACAAAACAAATGAAAATAGAATATTAAATAAAGTTGTGTATTTAAGAAATGAATTATATTAAATAATATGCGGTTCCTTCTGTTGAAATTAATAAAACTTTACATGGTCTTTCACCAAATTACCTTTAATTATTTAAAAATATATTTTGCAGGTGATTTAAAATAACTAAACAATAAGAGTAAAAATATATAATTGATAGTAGAGGTATTTTTATTTATTATAAGCCATTGCATTGGCTTGCTACAACATTTACAGAAAGTTTTGCTAATCAACTGAAAAAAATGTTGATGGAATGAAAATGTCACGCCTGATATGATAAAAGTGCCAAGCTGGTAACCTTGTACGTACATGTTTTCTAGTAAGTGAATTTCAATCTACGCATGCGCTGTTTCTCATTTTTGCTATAACAGTTGGGATCGGCGAAAATGCATTTCGCCAACAGCGAAATTTGACTTTCCATAAGACTTTTAGCATTAGTGTGAAATCCGACAATTTCATTGGCTATCGGTGAACCGAACTTCTTTCCCTGAAAGGAGAAAATACTCTTTTTCGAGTAACAGCGCTGCTACTCATTTCATCAATTGTATTTCTTGAAAATAATAACTTGATGCATTAAAAAAAGGGTATATATTTCTCATACAGAACACAAAATCAATTGTTATACAATTAATAACATAATATATAATTAATTATTAAATTTGATCAACAACTCTAAAACAGCCTTGACTTAGTTAAATTATGGTAAAATAATGAGATTGTTATAATAAGGTTGCTTATAACTTTTTTTATTTTTACTCAGATGTTTGCAATCAAAATGTTAAAATTCTAGCAGCTTAAGTAAAAATAAGTAATTGAAGTTCCATCTAGATATATAAAAATATTTTTCTATGTCAATTTAAAAGATACTATTATTGCATTTAAGTAGATATGAAGTAAAATTATAATAACAATATTAGGTTTCGAATAAAAATGGTAAAGCTACTGATAATAATTTAATAAATAGAGATAAAAACAAAAATCTCCATAATAATAATAATAATCGTTATTTTAAATATATATATTGTAATTAATAGCATAATATTTTTCATTGTTCTTGTTTGATGTATATTACATTTTTATTGCAACATATATATATATAATAAAACTTTTTTCGAATAATAACTATTAAATCACAGATATATATAGATATATATATATATTTGTTTTTGTTGCACTTTTGCTACACATTCAATTACTTAAAGTATAGTAATTTACTGCCTTCAATAGTTAAATTATCATTGAAACATATATTAATAATGTAATTTATAAATGATAAATAATTAATTTTTAAACATGAATATTTTAATAAATTCTGTTAATTACTATTTATATGTTACTGGAGTTTTAACATAAAAGTACTGTTCCGTTCCGGAAGTAGAACGAGCTCCCCCTAGTGAGCAGTCTGTAAAAAAGTTAGTTAAGCTGTTGATCGTCAAAGCATCAACACGTCTGTAAAAACACTCCATCCAAACTACGCGATGGATATTAATTATGATTTGCAATTTATTCAAATTTGTGAAATTTATGTTTGTGTAAGTGCCTTGTGCAGTTTTAAGTGTGAATAAATTCAATTAAAAAGAAATTTAAACGTCTACAGTCCATCATATCGACCATTGTGGTCCGAGAGAGCCTGAGAGCTACTATGGATAAGCTTAACAGATTAAAAGGCACCGTAAAGGCTGCTATCACAAGATTAGAGCAGTTTTTAACTGATACTACTGATATAAAAACAACGAATATGAGCACATTAGAAGTCAAATTAAAAAAGACAGAAGCTCTTCAAAATAAATTAGAGGAAATAAGAGAACAATATTTTGACATCCAAGAATTAGCTGCGCAACAAGAGAGGAGGATATTGATATAGAGGAGTATATTGACACTGCTAATGAAAGGCTCGAACAAGTTGAGGTAAGCTTAAAAGTTTTATTAGCATGTTTTGAAAATAAATGTAATATTCCAAGTGTTGATGATCATTCAAATGAAAATAAAACAAAGGTGCGCCTCCCTGAAATTCCATTGCCTTCATTCGGAGGTGATTACTGTGATTTTGCTAATTTTAAAACGCAATTTACTAACTTGATTGTTAACAATCCTCAATTAGATAATAATCAGAAGCTATTTTATTTAAAAGCTTCTTTAAAAAACGAAGCTAAACATTTAGAATCACCTGATGATGATTTCAATTCATTGTTTCAAGCTCTGATACACAGATACGAAAATAAAAGATTGTTAATCGATTCAAATATTTCTGCAATTTTAAATTATGAAAAAATGCAATATGAATCCTCTAAAGAATTGCGTAATTTTATTGACTGTATTAACAAAAACATTCGCGCACTCAAAATTATGGAATATACACAAAATAATTTATCAGAAAGTGTGTTCATAAATATAATTCTGAAAAAATTGCATATCGAAACTCAAAAGCAGTTTGAATTATCTCTTCAAAACTCAGATGTTCTGACGTTTGATTATTTAATTTCTTTTTTGGAAAAGAGATGCCTAGTTTTAGAAGCGATAAAACTTTCGACTGACGCCAGCATGTCCCAAACGAAGCCCTCGAAATCTAAGAACAATTACGCAGTAAATAAATCCAGATCATTTTTTATCAACGATAATAAAAATAAAAATAATGTAAAGCCATGTGTGTTATGCAATTTGCCTCACCCCCTTTTCAAATGTTCTGCTTTTTTAAACATGAATATTCGAGAAAGGAAAATGATTGTAAGTAAGAATAAATTATGTTCAAATTGTTTACGATTACATCAAGGTCAATGAAATTCTAAATTTACTTGCAGAACATGCAAATTGTCACATAATAGTTTACTACATGAAATAAATGATATGTCAGAAACGGCAATAATAAATAAAAATAACGAGTTTGTTAAAAATAAACAAATAAGCAATTCTGGAATAAAGAAACGCCATTAATTGGTTCCAATTTGTTACTAGAAGATAAAAGAAATTGCGTAATATTAAACACAGCTATAATTTTAGTAACAGATGTGTATGGAAATAAAATTAGATTAAGAACAATCCTAGATAATGGGTCTTCGATCAACGTTTTAAGTAAGAGCCCAAGCAAGAAATTAAATCTAAAACCAAAACCATTCAAGGGTGTTATTTCCGGTATAAACGAGTCATCACAGGAAATAAAGCAAATTATCAATGCAAAAATATCAAATGAAAAAGGAACATTTTCTAAAACATTAGAGTTTGCAGTTCTACCAAAAATAACAAACAATATTCCGGTTGAAAGATTAGACATTTCAAATTTATGCATTCCTAACTACATAGAATTAGCGGACAATAATTTTCATATACCTAGTCAGATTTATGCATTGATTGGTAGCGAGGTATTTTTTTACATTTTAAAGAGTGAGCAAATTCGTTTAGCAAATGCTAATTGTATGCTACAGAATAAAGTATTTGGGTATATAATCGCAGGTTCACTTCCACAAGTTGAAAATAAGTCATATTGTTGCCTCTTAACTGAAAATAGCTTAGACAATACTTTACAGAAATTTTTTGAAAAATCTTTACCTAGGAAAGAAACTGATAAATAGAAACTAAAAATAAAGAAACTGTCAAAGGGGATGAAGAAATATTTTGTGAGGAACATTTTAGAAGAACCTATAAACGCGATCACACCGGTAGATTTACAGTACAGCTACCATTGAAAGAAAATGCAGAATCAGTGTAAGGAAGTTCTACAGAAATTGCAGCTAAGCGATTAAATAGTTTATGGGCTAAATTAGATAAAAATAAAACAATGGCTAACTTATATACAGCTTTTATGGAAGAATACGAAACTTTGGGGCATATGACACAAATTAAAAGTGAAAACAAAAATAAGCTGTCTTATTACATTCCACATCATGCTGTGTATAAACCGGAAAAAATATCCACTCCCCTAAGAGTGTCTTCAATGCAAGTTCAAACACATCTAGTGGTTATTCACTTAATTCTATTTTATTAAATGGAGGAACGGTTCAACAAGATTTATTTTCGATTATAACTAGATTCCGTACCCACAAATATGCATTCTGTGCAGACATTAAGCAAATGTACAGGCAGATACTGGTTGACCCACAGCAGAGAAATTTGCAAAAAATTCTTTGGAAGTCCAGTAAGGACGCCCCGATAAAAATATATGAACTCAACACGGTTACATATGGCACTGTTAGTGCTCCATTTCTTGCCACGCGAACGTTGAAAGCTCTTGCTGATGAAGAAAGAAAAGATTTTCCAAAAGCTGCAGAAGTGATTCATAACGACATGTATGTTGATGATTGTTTATCTGGTGCAGGTTCCTTACAAGACGCACAGGACTTGCAATCTCAACTAATTCTGATCTTAAAAAGGGGAGGGATGGAGCTACACAAGTGGGTCTCTAATCATTCTGAATTATTACAAGACGCAGCCATATCAGAATATGCATTTTCAGCAAATCTTCACTCGCAGCAAATTTCTGTAAAAACTTTAGGGATGCTTTGGAAACCTGAATCAGATCATTTTACTTTTAAAATTAGTATTGAACCCAAAGATGTTTATACTAAAAGAGAAGTTTTGGCACAAATTGCTAAAATTTACGATCCCTTAGGCCTAATTGGCCCTATTCTAACCAAAGCAAAATTTTTCATGCAACATTTATGGGAATTAAAGATAAATTGGAATCAACATCTGCCTGCCAGTTCTCTACGGAAATGGCAAAATTTTCTGATTAAATTGACAGAAATGAATCATCTTACAATTCCACGATATGTTTTGTCTGACAACATTGCAGGTCTAGATTTACACAGATTTTCAGACGCTTTTGGAAAGGCCTATGGAGCAGCCATCTACATAAGATCTCTCCCACAACTGGACAGTTCAAGTCTAATCTTCTGTGCAGCAAGTCCCGTGTGCCCCCCCCCCCCCCCTAAAGCCAATGACCATCCCGCGACTAGAGTTGTGTGCAGCTCTACTTTTGGCAAAACTGATTCAAAGGATAATTCCCATCCTACAGCTATGCTTTGAAAAGGTGTGGCTATGGACAGACTCATTGATTGTTCTATTTTGGCTTAACACACCACCCCACAAACTTGAAACTTTCGTTGCCAATAGAGTCACCACGATCCAGTCTATTTATGAGAATTATCATTGGAATCATGTATCCTCAAAATCCAATCCAGCAGATATCATCTCCAGAGGTGCAACAGCCAAGGATCTGATCAATAATGATTTGTGGTGGTTTGGAGCAGAATTTCTTCAAAGGGAAATTATAGTTCCCAAGCAATTTCCTACTGTCACAGATATTGAGTGCAAACAAGAACTGAAATTTGATTATACTTTACTGACTATGAACAATAACTCTAACGATTTTTTTAATGCATTATATAATTCGTCTAATGATTTTCTCAAATTAATTAGAATATGTAGTTTTATTTTTAGGTTCATCAATAACAGCCGCCATAGAGATATAAAACGGAAGCAGCTTACCGGAATTGAGTTACAAAATAGTTTGCAATTTTTAGTAAAAAAGGCTCAGGAAGGTAAGTTCGCTCCTGAATTAGCAGCACTCAGAAAGTGACAAACTGTTCCTTGTTCCAGTAAGTTAAAGGGATTAGATCCCTTCATTGACAACTGTGGATTACTTCGTGTAGGGGGCAGATTAATAAATTCTGACTTACCTTTTGATGCTAAGCACCAATTAATTCTGCCCAGTGATCATAAGCTCACTAAATTAATTTTTGAATACTTTCATAAAAAGTACTTTCGGTATGATCCATGTCAATTCAGGCAGCCAAAGAAAAAATCTTACCTTCATAGTCTCAGAAGTTTTTGAATTGAACGTATGTTAAAATTCAATAAAAAATAAGATACTTGTATATTTTGGTTTTGCCCCAAAAAATTCCTGGCCCGAGATACAGGCCGCCAAAGATGGCATCCCGGGCACCATTTCCAATTCGCCATTTTCGATAAAAATTTTAAAGTGCTCTATCTCTAGAACGGTGCAAGATATTTTGTTGCGGTTTTTTTTATTTTAAAGATAATATTCTTTTGTTTAAAATGATACACCCAATTGATGATGCACTTGCACTTGTAACAGCGCGATATACCATGATAGGCAATGATTCTAGGTTGCCATGGCGATTAAGTCCTTTTAAGATGGATTCGTATTACTGAATTTAATACATGGTATTATAGTAAATTTTGTATTCATGCCTTTTTGCAAAAGAGTGTAACACTTATTGCACCAAGATCTGAATATTTATAAAACTAGTTAATACTATGCACGCACCTCATTTGCCACATTTGATATTGCAATTTCTAACTTGTTTAGGATATATAGTAGGCTTATCCTTACAAATATGATACAAATAAGCAAAAATTCAGTGACTTTTACTGGAACTGTATATATACAGTTCCTGTAAAATTCTCTGAATTTTTTAAATGTTTCTAAAATTTGTTAAACTCAAAAGTGGAAGTTCTCCTTTACAGTGAAGATAGTTCCCAATGGTATTGATCAACAGCAAAAAAATTAAAATTTTTAGGATTGGCATTTTCAAAAAAAATTTTTTTTTGAAAAAAAAAATTTTTTTTTCAAAAGGTTGCCACAAGCAAAGTTGAATACATTTTTCAAAATTGGGTATATCATTTTAAACAGAAGAATATTATCTGAAGAATATTATCTTTAAAATAAAATAAACCGCAACAAAATATCTTGCACCGTTCTAGAGATAGAGCACTTTAAAATTTTTATCGAAAATCACGAATGAGAAAGGATGCCGGGGATGTCATCTTTGGCGGCCTGTATCTCGGGCCAGGAATTTTTTTGGGCAAAATGAAAATATACAAGTATCTTACTTTTTCTTAAATTTTAACATATGTTCAATTCAAAAACTTCTGAGACTATGAAGATAACCCCCCTGCCTGAGTTGATATGGATTCAGCCTTTCACATAGGTGCTCAGGGATTAGTTCATCAAGTGCGAATGAAATATTGGCCTATAAAGGGTAAAAGCATTGCCCGAAAAATAGTACATACTTGTGTCACATGTTTCAGCATAACCCCAAAACACTAGATCAGTTAATGGGAGACCTCCCATCGCAACGCGTAACACCTAACCACACTTTTCTCAATTCAGGTGTCGATTTTTGTGGCCCCTTCCACATTAAGACCCCACTGCAGTCACGGACAAAAAGAAATCAAGATGGCCGCTGGCATTTTAGCTGAATTGAAAGGATGGTCTAAATTCAAATGATTGACAAGCGAGCTCTTCCAATCAGCAAATAGAATATTCTTGGATCATTTCCAATAGGTTTCAGGTGGTCTAAAAGATTTCTTTTTTCAACTGTCCAGCGTAGATCAAAGCCGTATGTTTTGTGGAGAATCTGGATAACGCTGAAAGCCGTAAAAAGAATTTTAATCTGTTTATAATAAGGGTGCAAAAATTAAAGCGATTTGACTTTCAGAAAATAAATGATTATTTTATTCAGATATATTTCTTTTTTTTAATCATCAAGTTCATTTTACAGCTTTTACAAACATAAAATTGAAATTAGCGCAGTATAAAAACTATTTTATTTCACATAACGAAATTACATTTAAAATCAAGGGGGGAGATATTGAATGAGGGGGGAAATACCAGGTACAAATATTCTAAAATAACTATCTTTTGTGGGGATTCTTTTTAGAACATGAAATTTATCAAGAGATATATAAAAGCTAAACAACATTGAAGGTTAAAAATAACATGTTCATAAAATTAGGAGAGAAAAGGTTAACCAAATAAACTGTATATTTTGTACTGTAGAGGGGTGGAGGGGAGAACGGGAAATATTAATTTTGAGGAGAAGGGGGGGGGGTCTATACATCTAAATACCAGCGTAGTCATTTATAGGTATAGTACATAATTTATTGTTGTTAGCACTAAAATATATGACAGAAAAAATAAAGTTTTCCAAATATTCAAAACTTTGTGTGATGTTAGCAGAAAGGTTTCAGGCGGAAGAAAATTTAGATTATATTTTATTTTTACAAGTAAGTTATAAAACATAAAGGAGTTTTCACAATTTGAAATTTTAAGTGCATAGGAGTAAATTCAGGTGTGTGTGTGTGGGGGGGGGGGGGGGGGGGGGTGGAGAGATTTCTGTACACTAAATATTTTTTAAATGATGCAGACAGTTAAGAATGTTTTTTGTAGCGGTTCGTAATCTAAATAACAATAAAATACTTTTATTTTCATTTACATTTTTTCATTTTAAACACTTTCCAAGAAAGTTGAAAAGTGTTTATGAATTGGGTTTGTCCGTCCGTCTGTCTGTCTATCCGTGCTCTAACTAGCGTAAATATAGTCGGATTGCCATGTAATTGATATACGATATTGAAAATCATCATGGTATGTTCGGTGCACCATTCATGGTTCATTTACAGATGCACTCAAAAGTATTCGCTACATTATGGTCTATGTGGGGGGGGGGGGATTATTTAGGATGTATTTTAATAGTGTTACACAATGTTAAACACAGTTAAATTTATGTACATTGAGACACACTTTAAAATTGTTACTATAGACTATGTTATGTGTAATGCTTAAAGTACGAGTATAGGGGACTCAAAAGTATTCCGTTATGTGAAGAAATATCGTTTGCGGCGTATTTGATTGATATTACTCTGTCACAAAGATAATGAAATTGATATGAATTTCTGAGGTGTCCTTAGCCTACTTTCTGTACAACATGAGCATTTAACAATTATTTACGGGGTCAGACAAAAGAACTTGGTTCAATATGGTCTACGAGAAAAACTGTTTGTAGCGTATTTTGATCACGTTACACTATTTCAAACATGACGAAATAGATACACATTACTTTGATTTACTACAAGATGCTTACATTCGAATATGGTCTGCATTTCATTTAGCGTTCATTTACAGGGAAACATAAAATATTTTGATACAATACTGTATCCGATATAGCTATTAAAAATTAATGCTGAAAGTACATTTTCAATTACAGAATGCGTTTTTAAGTTTAACTAAATTTTTGCGCACTACGTGGTGTGCACATATTTTACAAACCCTATACAGGACCACACAAAAGAATTCGTAACCATTGCTGAGAATGAGTATGAATTTCTTAAAGATGTTAGGTTTTTTTTAGTTATAAATGTACAAGTTCAACTACATTTAACATGCTTAGAGATGTTTGTATCATACAAATGAAATCCTATACAGGGATATTCCAAAAACTGGATACATGGGCCGCCGATAGAAAATAATTCCTGCAAGTGTGATTTCAGTAATTTTGAGCATGATTTTGCCTGAATTAGATTTCAGCTTAATACTGTTTGACGTGTATAAAAATCTGTATTCTATATACAGAAATGCACAAAAGAATTCAAGTATGTTTCCGTCTATTAGTAGAAATTGCCGAGGGTGAATTTTCAACTGTTTTATGTATTTTCTTACAAAACTAAATTTTAACATAGTATGTAGAATCTGTACAAATATATGCAGTACAAATATATCATATGCACTGCCTCATATGAGCTGCATATATCATATGAGCTGCACAAAAGAATTGGAGTACCATCCAGGTTATGGGTGCAATTGTTGAAATCTGCTTTTCAAACGTGTCATGGGTATTACAAATGTTTAGTTAGATATCTTCTTTACTTTATTAAACGGCGAAGTTTTGTTACAGTGTTCTGTAAGTGTTGGAATGTATCGACTTAGACGCATGATTTTTCTTTTTTCTTTATGGACATACTCGGTTCAGTCGATTACTCAGGCACCTTTGGTATTTACGTTTGATGGTTCTTTCTGAGCTAGTCGGAATAAAATGATTTCGAAAGGTTTTGAGAATTTACTTGCACGTTGACGAGAAACCACAATATTTTCCTTACAAATATCTCTCTAAAGACATTTTCCTTTGAAAAATACAGTTAAAAAGTTTTTTATGCACAATTAAATGTACACCTATCGCTTTATTGTTAACACTTTCGTACATAGTTGAAATGATTTAGTTAATATTATAGATAATAAAGATTTATAATTAGGACAAAAAAAAAGTAAAAATTAAAAAGTTTTAAAGACTGTAAATTAGATTTTTTAGCTTCATGAGTTGAGGGTAAGACAAATCAAGAAACAGATTTTTTTTTTTTTGGTGGGGGGGGGGGGGGAATTTAATAGATGACCGATTATGTAACTTATTAAAGATTTACAAATCGGGCAAAAACATTGAAATTAGGAGTTTTAGAGACTTTAAATTTTATGAGCATGGAAATAATGGGGGGAGAAAAGAAAACGTCAATTTTATATGGGGGTGGAAGAAATTATATAATCGATTATTTATTGTTCAATATGAAACAGATAAAGTTGAAAATGTATTAAAAAAAGACTTTCAAAGATTTTAAACTTAAATAAGGGAACGAAAAAAAAGGGGGGGGATTTTATTTGATGACTTATTTATTTACCTTACTAACGAATAAGAAATAGGACAAAAAAAGACTAAATTTTGTGTTCTTGGTAAGGGTAGAGTCAGAGCAAGCGTCAATTTTGGTGGGTGAGAAGTATAGTTATATGATTATTTATGATTACAATAAATTAACAGATAGAGTACAAAATGTTTTAAAAAAAGCAATGATTTTTAAGGTTAAAATTTTGTGATCTGAGGGAAAAAAAAGAGGAATAAGCAGAATTAGTTCTTTTTTGCGGGGGGGGGGGGGGGGGGAAGTTTATCGGCGACTTATTATTTACTTACCTTAGAAAATATTTACAAATAAGTTAAAAAAAATAATAAACGAAAAAAAATTAAGGACTTTAAATTTCAGATGCTTGGTAAGAGGGAGAGGCGAGGAGGAAATACCAATTTCAGTTGGGGTTGGGGGGGGGAGGAGAAATTTTTATGATCGTTTGTTTATTGTTAAAATAAAGTGGCAAATTGAGCAGAAAAGATTAAAAAAAATTAAAGAGTTTTAAAGGGTTTTTATTTTAAAATATGGGTACCGTGGATGAGGGAGCAAAAGGGAGAAATGACATTTTCGATGGAGGCAATTTACAAGAACTTTTAATGAAATGAATATGGTGAAATAAATTGATAACAAACTTTATGACTGACTATTTATTGTTAGTTTAAAGTAACAAATAAAACAGAAAATTAAAGAAAATATTAAGGAATTTTAAAGATTTTAAACCTTGATATTGTAAGGGGAGCAAAACGGGAAACGAAATTTCGGAAGAAGGGGAGAC
Organism: Maratus speciosus; assembly: GCA_963932465.1. Classification (NCBI taxonomy): domain Eukaryota; kingdom Metazoa; phylum Arthropoda; class Arachnida; order Araneae; family Salticidae; genus Maratus; species Maratus speciosus. Next base: position 121,514,258 of record OZ010786.1, read on the forward strand.
AAAGAGTGCAAGATGTTTGGATAAGAATATGGTGTGCATCGAATTTATTGTTCATTTACAGGGAAACATTAGGGATGATTGCTGATAGTGAGTTTTAAATTATGATATGTTTGATTTATGATAAGTTATGGTATAAGTTAAGTTAAACTAATATTTTTGCACAGGCACATAGGTGGTGTATATGAATTGCATAGAATATAAAGAGTGATCAAAGGGCTCCAATGCGATGTATCTCATGAGGGTTGTCGAAAAATGTTAGAAAAGTACCGGCATATTATACTATCAGCTAAATGTCCTGTCGGCTAATCGTCTTTTCGGCTAAATGTCCTCCCGGCTAATTGCCACGTTCGGCCAGTTGTCTGTCGGCCAATTGTCTGTATTGCTGAAATTATTGCTATTCCGTTGCATAGACACTACACAAAAGATTTCATCAGTAGTACCGAGAATGACTATGAATTACTTAAAGATGTTTTTTAATTTGATTTATGCATTTTCAAGCTCAGCTACTTTTAGTATAGATTTTTGACCCGTAGCCGGTCGCAGACATTTAGCCGACAACCAAATAGCCTTCAAGACATTTAGCAGATTGCAGTTAGCTGAGACGTGCATTTAGCCGATACGTACATATAGCCGACAACACAATTAGCTGAAATTTACATACAGCATACAGGACAATTGATCGAAACGGACATATAGTAATAATTTTAGCAATACAGACAATTGACCAACAGGCAACTGGCCGAACGTGGCAATTAGCCGGGAAGACATTTAGCCGAAAAGGCGATTAACCGACAGGACATTTAGCTGATAGTATAATTAGCCGGTACTTTTCTAACATTTTTCGACACCCCTCATGAGATACATCGCATTGGAGCCCTTTGATCACTCTTTCATATTATGTACCTCCCGTTCCCCCTCCCCCAATTTGTATCACCGGGAGCATTTTTCTGACTTTTCCGACATCCCTCAAGTGATATATCATTGGACTCGGCAGCCCTTTGATCACTCTTTCATATTATGCACCTCCCGCTAGGTTACAGTTAATTTGCAGTTTGGTTACAATTGCGATTAGTTACTCTTAGATTACGGTTAGGTTATAATTAAGTTAAGTTTAGGTGATAATTAGATTACACTTAAGTTACAGCTTGGTCATGGTAAAGTTATGTTACAGTTACATAACATTTAGCATATGATTAGGTTATAACTAGGTAAACGTTATTTACAGTTAGATTATGGTTAAGTCTCAGTTAGGTTACATTTAGGCTACAATTAGGTTACTGTTAGGTTTTAGTTTGGTTACGGTTACTTCATAATTAGGTTACACTTAGGTTACGTTTAGATTATGGTTAGGTAACTGTTCGGTTATAATTAGGTTACGTTTAGGTGATAATTAGATTACGCTTAGGTTACAGCTTGGTCATGGTAAAGTTGTGTTACAGTTACATTACTGCTAGCATACGATTAGGTTATAATTAGATAAACGTTAGTTACAGTTAGATTACGGTTACGTCCCAGTTAGATTATATTTAGGCTACAATTAGGTTACTGTTAGGTTTCAATTAGGTTACGGTTACTTTATAATTAGGTTACCGTTAGGTTACGTTTAGATTACGGTTAAATAACTGTTAAGTTACGTTTAGGTGATAATTAGAATACGCTTAGGTTAGAGCTTGGTCATGGTAAAGTTATGTTACAGTTACATTACAGTTAGCATACGATTAGGTTATAACTAGGTAAACGTTAGTTACAGTTAGATTACGGTTACGTCCCAGTTAGGTTACATTTAGGCTACAATTAGGTTACTGTTAGGTTTCAGTTAGGTTACATTTAGGCTACAATTAGGTTACTGTTAGGTTTCAGTTAGGTTACGGTTATCTTACACTTAGGTTACGTTTAGGTTACAGATAGATTATAGTTACGTTACAGTTTGGTATTGGTTAGGTTACAGTTACGCTACTGTTAGTTTATGCTTAGGTTATAATTAGGTTAAGATCAGGTTACAGTTACGTTACAGTTAAGTCGGATGAATATCCTGTCGGATGAATGTCCATGTCGAATAATTGTCCTCTGTTGGCTAACTGTCTTGTCGGCTAACAGTCGCTGTCGGCTAAACATCCTGTCGTCTAATTGCTGTCTGCTAAATGTCCCGTCGGCTAAGTGACATTGTAGCATATAAATAAATAGGGATATGACAAAAAACTGGATACATGGCCGTCCATGGATAGCAATTCTGACTTTTCCGAAATGAAATATGGTTATCTATCTAGGGTTTTAAGCTAATGTTAGCCTTAGAAGTGTGATATCAGTAATTTTCAGCGTATTTATTTCTGAATTAAATTTCAGCTCAGTATGTGGCGTGTATAAAAATTTATAAGGAACATACAGAGCTTCACAAAACAATTGAAGTACGTTTCCGTCTATTGTTAGGAATTAATAAATGTGTATATTCAAATGTGTTATGTGTTTTTCTAACTGAACTAAAAATGTAGGAAAGGGTTCATAATCCATACTTGACACATGGTTTTCCTTTCTTGTTATATTTATTTTCAATAATTCATCTTCTTATGTTTTTGTATTTCTCAGTTGCAATAATCATGATTTTTAGGGTTCCGTACTTAAAAAGTAAAAACGGAATCATTATAAGATCACTCCTGTGTCTGTCTGTCACAGCCATTTTACTCGTAAACTACGGAACGTGGGAAGTTCAAATTGGGAGATGTAATAAAGACTATTGACCCACATATTTACAGATTATTAAACATTCACAAATATATGTGGGGAAAAACGTAGAGGGGATAATTAGGTTATTTAAAGAAGAAATATATTTTCTTTGTGTATCGTTTGGGGTATCGGTTAAAAGATTCCGTAACGCATAACTCGAAAATACATTTCTTTTAATTTTAGATATTATATTTGCAGAGATATCGTCGAAAATGTAGTGCAAAAATGTGCCCCCCCCCCCCCATCTATTTTCAAATCTACTGAAACTAAAATTATGAAAAAAATTAGAGGTAGTAGAGGTTAATTTAATACTCGCAGGAAAATTATAGCGATTGCCCTAGGTGGCATAGTTTTTCATAAAATCGCATTTTTCTGTTACATACAGATTTCTATTTGCGGGCATTCAACAAAGGTATCGAAGAGCGCTAAAGGTACCTATCGTATCAAAAGTATAAAAGCATTGTTTATAATGATTTTCGAAAAAAAATCGCCGGTAATTCGCCGAGATATTAAGACTCCTGTCCCTGCCGGCGAAGACACTAGCGAGCTAATGCTAATCCGATGGGGAGGAAAAAGTAAAGAAAGGTGCGATGTAGAGACGGATCTCGGGTATATAATGCCAAAAAAAAAATTTTAATTATCGAAATACAAAATAGATATTAGAAAAATCCTTCCCTATACGATTAGCATTAGCTCGTGATTGTCTTCGCTGGCAGGGGCAGGAGCCTTAACCCAAGACACGGTTGGTTTGGACATACATAATGGCAGAGGCGGCGTACTCTATATACCATCGGTTTTTAAATACTAGATAACAACTTTTAATGATATATATGTGTAATGCAATACCCAGTAGCAGCATAAAAGCAGTAAACGTCAAATTATTAAAAACAGACCAATTTAACTATAATTAATCGCATAAATACTATGGGATTCGCGACTAGTTTGCGTTGAGTGGATCTCTCAATACGCCTCCCGTGTCTTTAAATGATAATTAAAGACCTATTTGAAAAAACGCGGCACGGACAAAGTCGAGTTGCATCTTTGCGACCTCCTTTCGAAGCGCGCGTAGTACAACGCCAAGTTTAAACTTTGAACAAGGATTTTATTTCATCTACACTGTAAAAAGAAAAATATTTGTATGTTGAATTTAGTTTTATGAAATGCCAAATGAAATTTAAATATGCAGTACTTTTATTGTTAGTACCAAATTAAGTTCACCATATGCAGATTAAGATACGTTTAAAAAAAGAATTATGCAAAATAGCAATATTTAATTTTATTTCGGCTTCATATCTCTTTGAACCTTTGTGGTATACTCAATCATACTTTTCTAATATATACAGCTATACCCAACTCTACGTTGTATAGGTTTTCACAAAGTTTCATTATTCTTTTAAATAATACAGTTAATAATTCATATATTTATTGTACGGAACTCTCTGAGCGCGAGTAATACTCGTACTTGACCGTTTATTTTATATACAAGCTATATGCATTGGTCTGCCAAGTCGTATCTTGGTGGAAACCATCTGCAGAACATCAATTTAGTGGTTGATCCGCAGGTTTACCATTGTGTTTTCATGCACCCAAACTTCAATATTTTCATACATTTGGGTGCTGCAAAATACAATGATAAACCAATCGATCAAAAACTAAACTCCGGTGTGCAGGTGTTTTCTATCAAGATATGACTTAGCAGACCATTTGCATTTTAATATGCTAATTGAGTTCTATCTAATCCTAAAATTTTAGCCTTCAACTTGATGAGCTGATGGTCTGTGCAATTGCCACCCGTCGAACAAATCCCTTCCTGTGAAATCTTGTATCACTCTTTAGGAATCTGTGGATAGGCACAAAAACATCCTATCTGTGTTTTTATACCTAGATTGTGTATAAAAACCTTTTTTAATTCATTACTCTGAATTTGGAGATTTTTGTAACAAATACAGCTGTATTTTTTTTTTTTTTTTTTTTTTTACAATTGTTTGAGAAAGACTTTGTTTTTATTTTCTCTGAAAACTGCTTGGATTTTTCATTACATTGATATGCAATTCTGATAATGAATTTCATAGAATTCCATTTCAAAGCAATATTTCGAATTTCTTCCAATTTTACCAAAGCATTCTTTTTCTTTATCAGAAATCAGTGAAAATAAATTTATTTTTCTGCATCTTTATCTTTAGACTAAGTTACAATTTTATTTTCCCCGCATTGCTGATAGAGATTTTTTTTTTACCTTGTCAGTTGAAAGCTCACAGTCAAATATCTCCAGAGATTCTCCATCTTCTTCCTCTACTTCCCAGTTAATAATCAGGAGGAGTTGCCGTAATATCCTTCACCAATCTGTGTCCTATATCGGAATTTGGTAAATTAGCAGTGCTTTTAGTTTATAGTCTTTACTTGACCTTACCGATCATGACAGTATTAAGCTATCATTCGTTGTTGCTAAGAAACTGTTTTTACTAGTTTATAAATTAACTTAGTAAATTATCACTGGTTTTACTTTGCAGCCTCTACTTGAACTTGCCGATCAAGACAATGGTAAGCTGCCATTCATTGGTGCCCAGAAAATGTTTTTATCAGTTTGTTAAAAATGTCCTACTGACATTTTCTACGTATATAATGCAGACTTTCACAGTGATAGACTTGTTGATGACGGTATTATCCTTCTCCTATAATTCTTGAAAAGCTAATAACAAATTTACTAACTGTTGCTTTGTGAGCCTTAATTTCCTCTCTAATCATTTTATAAAACTGTGTGATTGAATAATGAATTGTAGTAAACGAAAGAATGTGCCATTACAATACAACATGAAATAAAAATGTTAACTAACGCAATCTTTAACAGGATACCAATGTAAATTGAAAGTAAAGATCGAGTGTTATTAAAATTCATAGTAAAAGACCAGAGAAGAATCTATTACCAAATTCCAATTTTTGGGACGGATGCAAAAGTTTGTCGCATATTGTTGATGGAAATTAAAGAAAATGTATTTCGTGTAAATTTCAATTCCTAGCAGTTACATAATTAGCGCTCATCTGGCTAAAGAATCGATGTATTTTCTCAAATCTTCCAAAAAATGAAATATCTTATCCTCAAAATGTTTTGAAGTGATCTAAATAAACGGTCATACGACGATGCAAGTTTTGGAGAATGGTTCTTGGATTGAAGCATTTCATCTCAATTATAACAGTTTGTGTCTGAAGTGGGCTACATACATGTGGTCTAGCAGTCTTGTTGGAAAACAATGCCTAATTGTTGATTGTTTGAAGCTGCTTCTAGCGGATTGCTTGATTTAATTCACTTAATTATAAACAGTATTTCTGCAAATTAATGCTGTATTTTCTACGTAACATCTATTAATAAACAATTTTCTTGTCTCACTGAATGCGAAGAAAAATCTTCTGTAGGTAGGAACTGACTTTTGCTTTGATTAAAAGGCCTCTTCGATGTAGTCATCAATGTAGTCTAAATAATTATTAACATTGCTACTATTCCTTATATTCCATGAATTTCGAAAATAATCTGAAAATAAAAACTATGCGTAAATCTGGTTTTTGAATAATGTAGAATAACGTTGTTTTAAAAATATCGACATGTTTTGTAGAAACTGAGTCAGGCTAAAGTTTTAGCTTCATAAAACGTAATTTTTTTTTTTTTTTTTTTTTTTTTTTTTTTTTTTTTTTACTGCTAATTGTACTGTCAAGTTCCAGGAACAAGAAATTTCCCTCCGAGGAGACCTCTACTTTCAAATATTTAGCCAACAAAGACTTATAAACTGATACAATCAATTATGACTCGTATTCAATCATAGAGGCTTGCTTATAGAAAAAGTTTCAGGCCGAAATGTGCTGGATCGAACCGTAGCTTCCGATTTCACGAGGATGAAGTAGGCATACTTCTATTACAAATTTTTTAATTTTTTTTTATCCTATTTAATAACTTCAGTTAATTAAGACAATAATAACATTTTAAAATAAGTGGTAGAAATTTGTCTGATTTGCCTCCATTAGAACATCGTTTATAGATCGAATTTGGCAAATTCAAAAGTGGAGATTTTATTATGATTTTATCACATATATATACTTTGCAATGAAATGCTAATTTGGGTGGGCTTTCTGCTGAAAATTCCTTCATGAAAACATTTCATTTATTAACATAATCAAATTAAACCTCGTGAAATTGATCTCCTTATTCACGCCCCCCCCCCTCCTTTCTTTATCATTTTATGAGTTTCTCCATCTTCACTGTTCGATTTTTTTTTCAAAAGAAGGTAGTGCGGATGGCCCACTGCCTTTAGTAATGTGGACTATGGTGATTTCAAGTTAAGTTAGAAAACTTAACCAATCTTCTGATTTTCATCAACGTCTTATAACGGTGGATTAAACATGAATTTGCCATTATTCACCAGAGATGAAACAGCAATCTAAACAATGTGAAAGAGCAGCTGAAATTGCGCCAAAGAAAGTGAAAACGGTTCCATCTGCTGGAAAAGCCATGGATACGGTTTTCGGGAATTCACAAAGTGTGGTGATCATAGAGCACCGGCAAAAAGGTAGAATCGTCACCGGACAGTGTTATGCATTTCTACGGGACCAATTAAAGAGTGCTTATTCCGACAAAACGTCTATACATGAGCAACAAATACGTGTTCTTTCACCACAGCAGTGCTCTTGCACACATGCTTGTAGTTTTCGCTACGAAAGTCAATGACCTACGCTCTGTAGTGCTTCCACATGCACCGGATTTTGCTCCCAGCGATTATTTCCTTTTCCCAAGCCTGAAGAAATGGCTCGGTAGTCGGAAATTCACTTCAAAATATGGGGTTAAAGCAGAGACCACCACTTCATTTCCAAAGTTAGATAAGGCATATTATGCTAAAGATAATAAAAAGTCGGAAACTCGTTGGTTTAATTTTTTTAAGTTGTAAGGAACTACGTTAAAAAAATTAAATATTGTCAAATTTTTTTCATTTTCTTTGTCGGGCTAATAACCTTTCGAAACACACTCGTATCGATATCAAATTTTATTTTCCCTCAAAAAAAAAAAAAAAAAAAAAAAGGCGGAGTTCAAGAAAAATGCGGGTCCTAGTTGTAATTAAAATTCGACCCCCTCATGCTGAGAACATGACACTATAAAACTTGGTAAGACGGAAACATAAACAATAGGTGCTAATTACCTTTTTAGATGGGTTTTTTGCGTCTTTTGCAGATACAATTGCAGGGTATTTTTAGGGGAATAATGAGAATTCCGTTTAAACCAGGGTTTCGTTACAGCTAGGTATCAGAAAATAAATTTGTTAGCTAGCAGACATTTATAAAATGTAATATTTTACCACACAGTCTCCTTTTTTTCAGTTTAACATTATTATAGTTAATGATAAATTTTCGCGTTCCCTTTGCGTTACAAAAAATATCTTTAGGTTACCTTTGAGAACACATACAACACTGTAGAAAAAAAAAAGGACCAAAATACGGAAATACTACTGGCAATCTAGACGCCAGCACTTAGACCGGAATTTAACGGATTTTTTCTGTAATTTAAAGGGGAAAAGTTCCATTAAAATACGGAAATAGTACTATCGTCTAGATTGCCAGTAGTATTTCCGTAATTTAATCCTTTTTTTACAGTGTAGTGACGGGAAAAAAAATGTAAGCGCTAATGTTAAGTCTATGGGAGCGTTATTTTCAAATATCTCGCGTCCTTTCTAATATTTTAAAATGATTTTTTTTTGCATAGGATAGCTGAGAATGATCTACAACCGGGCTGTTTTTTACTTTTTCGGTTTTGGTTAGAGATATTTAAAAAAAAATTACTTATACTTTCGGAACTGGTGGAATCGGTTCTGAAATTGAAACTATCATAATAAAAGAAAACTGAAACTAAAATCGAAAAAGTAAAACCTAGCCTGGTTGTTGATCGCCCCCAGCTATCCTATGCAAAAAAAAAAAAAAAAAAAAAAAAAAAAAATCATTCAAAAAATATTAAAATCAAAGCCAGAAAATTGAAAATAACGCCCCCATAGACTTAAAATTAGCATTTTCATTTCTTCCCGTGCCTGAAGTGGGCTCTTGGAAAAAATATGTTACGCAGGACAAATTTCGCATTTTCTTAGACTTTTAAAGGTATACTGTACCCATAAAAATGACAAATATTAAAAATAATAAATATTAATATTTTTTTTTAAAGTTTCGAACAAATTGATCAACTCTTTTAAAGTTAACAATCTTTAAAACTTACAAATTTTAAGTTCTTGTTAAATCTTAGTAAATTTAAATTGTTCAAAATTAGGAAAAATTAAAATAATAAAGTCATCAATAATGTTCTTAGGCATGTTTTAAAGGCATGAAAAATATGCTAAAAATTAATATAATAAGAAAATGAATAATACAGATAAAAATCAACTTTCAGGAATTTCTGCCAATTAACGGAAGTGTATTTGCATTCTTTTGTACAGCCCTTACATTAGCAACAAGATTTTATACACGTCACATGTTAAGATAAAATTTATTCCAGGATAAACATGCTTAAACTACTTAAATCGCACTTCCAGAAATTATGATCCATAGGCGTGCATGCATACAATTCTCTGGATAGCCTTGTATATTATTATATTTAGTTTTTTCTTTCGGAACCGGTTGGAATCCATTCTGAAGTCGAAACTATCCTAATATTAAAAAAAACTAAAACTAAAATCGAAAAAGTAAAAACTAGCCTGGTTGTCGATCGTCCTCAGCTATCCAATGCAAAAATCTATTAAAAGAAAGCGAGAAATTTGAAATTAACGCCCCCATAGACTTAAAATTAGCTTTTTTATTTCTTCCCGTGTCTGAAGTGGGCCCTTAAAGAAAGATGTGTAATACAGGACAAATTTCGCATTTTCTGCGGCTGTTAAAGTTGTACTTTTTCGTTAAAAATAACAAATATTAAAAGTGATAAATATTAACAATATTCCTTTAAAGTTGATCAAAACTTTCAAAGTAAACATTCTTTAATACTTACTAGCTTTAAGTTTTTGTTAAATCTTAGTAAATTTAAATTGTTCAAATTATTGAAAAATTAAAATGATAAAGTCATCAATGGATATTCTTGGGCTTGTTTTAACGGCATGAAAAAAATGATAAAATTTAATATAATAAGAAAACGATTAATGCAGATGAAAGTAAACTTTCAGCAATTTCTACCAATAACCGGCAGTATATTTGCATTATTTTGTACAGCCCTTGCATTCGAACAAGTTTATATACACGCAACATGTGAAGATCAAAATTATTGCAGTATAAACATGCTTAAAACAACTGAAATCGTACTTCCAGAAATTATCATTCATAGGCGCGCGCATGCATCCAATTCTTTGAATAGCCTTGTATATTATTATATTTATATTTTACAAACAGTTTCTAATTATAGTTGAACTTGAAAATGTAGAATTTAATTTAAAAAAATTAGCAATTCACTCTCATTCTCAGCAATTCTTCCTAGTTCTTTTGCGTAGCCCTATACACGGTCTATAGAAATCATATATATAATCAAGTATTAAAACGGATATCATAGGTGAAAACTCATTTTTAGCAATCAACTCTAATAGAGAATACTTCGTATACAGTATTGTGTCCAGCAACTTTTATATGCCCCTGTAAATGAAATAAAATGTGATTCACATCATATTCTAATGTAAGCATCTTGTAGTAAACCTCAGTAATGTATATGAATTCCATCTTGTTTGAAATCGTGAAACATAACTAAAACACACTTTGCAAGCAGTATTTTCTGTAATAAAACTGAACTCATTTCTGTGACCCTGTGAATGAATGATAAATGCTTTTCAACCCTTTCAGAAAGCCTGTTTTACTGCGCATCATAAATTCATATCAATTTTATTATGTTGTAACAGAGAAACGTTATTAAAATACGCCGCAAACTTTTTTTCTTAATAGGCCATAATATAAAGAAATATACTTTTAATTCCCCTGTACACGTACCGAAATCACCCACTCGTGGACAGCCAACCTTTCCGTATAGGAGCTGTGCACTTAAATAAGGTGCATAATTTTTATGTTAAAATTGTTTTACATCATTAAAGTACACCGCAAATGATTTTTCCCATATAGGCCATAATATAAAAGAATACGCGCGATCTGATAGTAATTAAAATTCGATCCCTTCATGCTAAAAACGTGACGCTATAAAACCTGGTAGGACGGAAAAAAAACAATGAGTGCGAAATACCGTTTTAGGTGGGTTGTATCCGTCTTAGCAGATACAATTGTAAAATATTTTTAGGGGAACCATGAAAATATTCAATTTAAACCAGGATTGCGTTACAGTTACGTATTGCAAAATAAATTTGTCAGCTGACAGACTTTTATAAAATGCTATATTTTACCTTACAGTCTCATTATTTTTAGTTTTACATTATTACTAGGGGGCTCTGCCCCCTGCAAGTTACGCTCGCCAACCCCCGTTCAGACACCGCAGAATCTAAAAACACGCTAACCTGATGCGTTTAAAAAATATAAGAGAAGATTGAATTATACTGAAAAAAACTGTGCAGATCTCACTGTAAATGGGTTTCCATTCAATTCCATTTGATTGCAAAAATGTAAGGCCGAATCAGTTGCTGTTAAGACATCCAATAGTTATTTTCGTTTTTGATTAAAGAGGATCAGTTAAACATTTGAAAAATAGCAGAAATAAAATGAATTAAGTATACAGAGTCTTTGTCTCCCGGTATTTTAAAACAATCTTTATAACAATAGCCTAAGTCATGTGACTATCATCAACAGTTTCGGGCGGGCCATTTCGCTTTTTATACTCTAGGTGCCATTTTGGTACTTTAATGTTAGCCATGCACAGGTGATAAGTCGCCAAATATTATTTTATCGCCATCGTTTCATCTATATTATAATAGTTCAAGTCAACAACTGTCATAAACAAATACGGTCTGATCCCTTCGCCTTTCATATGAAACTTTGGCACAGATGTCATATAGGATATTGGCGCGATTTTTTTCCGACGCCAATTTGGGAAACGCATCAACAGCATAAACAACAACATCCGGCTTGCCATATCAAGCAAAATAACAATACTTTGGCGCCAGTACCCGTTGCGTATATGCCATTGGCGTCAGAAAAAAAAATCGCGCCAATATGGGTCCGTATATAACATCTGTACAAAAGATTTCCATTTTGGTTAAAAAATCAAATTTTTTTTTTCAAATAAAACTATATAAAAGTTGTCATGGTCACAAAGAATTCTTGGTACTGTTACGCTAGCCGGGTGCAAATCTCGCCAATAGCATTTTTTTCAAATTGCCAGATAGCATTTTTTTTCGAGCGGTAAATTAAAACATTGATTTGAAGTTGAAATTAAATGTCATGGTTTGTTGCATTATTGGGAAGAGTTCCATATTGTGTGCTGGTTGGCGCGATTGGCGAATGAATCCAAAATGGCGTCAAAAAGCCATTTTTAGCGTCTTATAAATTTTTTCAGGATGTCGGAAAAACATGGTCTTTAAATATTTGTAAATATATATATATTTAATAAATCTTATGTATGTCACATGTTAAAAAAAGTACGATGTTTACACAGATAGTTTTATATATATCACGTATAGAGATATACCTTATACAAATATAGTATATATACACCTATAAATAAATATTACGTACTTATATTTTATGTATTTATTATATTTATTATGCATGTCAAATTAAAACAAAGTTATATATTTTTCCGAAAAATATAGGCTAAATGCAAAAAAAAAAAAAAAAAAAAAAAAAAAAAATACGCAAAAAACATATGAATAAAGTTCATTCCAGAAAAAAAACAACCTCAAAGGCTGAAGATCGCAACGACATCGATTCATTTAACGCCAAAAAAAAAATCTCTCCAAAAAAAACCAGCACACAATATGGAACTCTTCCCGCATTATTTAACATTTGGCCAGATGTCACATACGCACCGCAGATTTGGCGTGCTTTTTTTTCTTTTTTACAAAAATTTGGCGAAAACCTTGTTTTCGAATAGCAGTTACATATGCATTTTGTGTATTACTTAGTTATCCCGTCGACCAAAAATCTATCGCCAAACTATAATATTAAATGTCAATAATGGTTGATCGTAAATGTCACATTCACTTGACTTTATGTAAGTTACACATGTTTACGTCATCAAGTGATTTTTATTTCGACGTTTTATTTGTATATTTATTAATGTTATACTAATTTATTTGTTCTTTCGTTATTTAAAATAAAAATTATGTCAATTTGTATAATTTGGCGATTTACATAATTTGGCGAATTTGGTCGACGGAATAACTAAGTAGTACCGTATCATAATATTAAAATATTTATTTGCTTAAAAGACGTTATAAAAACACATTAAAAGTAAATAAAAAATCCATATTATAAATATATTTTATCTATATTTACAAAATATAGATTTTTAATTTAATTTTAATGTGTTTTTATAACGTATTTTAAGCAAATAAATATTTTAATATTATGATATGATTCGTAATGGACGTAATTTTGATTTACTACTCGCACTTATTTACGTAAGTAGTACCGTATTTTTAAATTATTTTCTATTATTTTCAAAAGGAAATAACAAAAAAAAAAATAATTAATAACTATAGAACAAAATAATTTATATAATTTTAAAAAAGAAATAAAAGTAAATAAACATTTATTATTAAATAAACAACAATAGTCGAGTTACCATGTCAATCAAAATAATGCCATTTTGGCGCCAATCAGAATCTTTCGATTTGGCGAAAAATTGTTCAAGTAAATTGAATTATAAATAAAAGTAGCACGATACATTTTTTGGCATATATTTAAGGGAGGCCAAACTGGTCGCCAAATTAATTTAAAATAACCTTTTCTGAAATAAGAAAAAAAAATATCTGTTCTGATTAAAATTTCAGTTGCCATCATTAGAAAAATGTACTTAAAACAAGTGGGTAAGTGTGATCACAAATCTCACAGAGGGTTTCGTTTAATATTCCTTTAAAATACTTTATCCTTTTGTGAAATCTGTTAGTTCCACATTTCGCAACCAGGGGCGCACTCTATTCTACACAAACCTCTATCCAAAGGAAACTCCGTTTTACAACCTATGCGTAGGTATATTAGTCGAGGGGATCGGGTCTATAGCACCCGAGATAGGTAGGCGCCCCAGGAAATTGCACGGAACATTCTTTTATAAGCTTTTTATTATGTGCTATGAACTATGTCAAAGTTTCCAGCAGATCGACTTGTTAGATTTCATAATTTTAACAAAATTGCGTTATGTTAGTTGCAAATTCCACCACCAGGGAGCGCACACTATTCATAACAAAAGTGTATCAGATCGAAACTCTGTTAAACAACCTATCAGTAGATGTGTTACTGGAGTTGGTGGCGGCCTTAAGCGAGAAATTAAGAAATTTGCTGAAAGTACTATTCGGAAATAGTGGTAACTAAAATTTTGACATTTTTATATTTCATAAGCAGCACGTGTCTGAGTATATCATAGTGCTCAAAAAACGACACCTAAAAAGGTCGTAAACGCTATTTTTTTAAAAAGAAATCCAGCGCCCCTCCCCCGCCCTCCCTTCACAGGAAATTGCATGCACCATTATTTTATAAGCTTTTTATTATGTGTCATGAAGTATCTTAAAGTTGCAAACAGATCGCCTTGTTATATTTCCTAATTTTAACAAAATCGCGTTACGTTAGTTCCGCATTCCACGACCAGGGAGCGCACTCTATTCTTAACAAAAGCATATCTGAACGAAACTCCTTTGCGCAATCTCTCCGTAGTTACATGGTCGGGAGGGTGGCGGTGCAGTCTTAACCAACAATTTAAAACATTTTCTGCGATAACAAACGCTAAGATTTAATAAATAAATCTAGTCCCCCCCCCCCCCCCTCCACTCCTCGAAATATCACACTCCATTCTTTTTTACACTTTTTCTTATGTGTTATAAAGTATCTTAAAGTTTCGAAGACATCGAGTGGCGGTCTTAAACAATAATTTAAGATATTTCCTGAAATCGCTATTCGGAAATAGTGGGATGAACACTTATAAACCTATAAACTTTTTCATATTGAATAATTAATACTTATCTCATAGCGCGCCGTCGAAACACACCACGCAAATTGTTAATTTCCCAATTTAAATGAAATCTCCGTTAAAAAAGCACGTGCCTCCATCTTAATCTGGCATTTGATGGAAATAAGAGGAATTAATAAAATAATAATTAATATCTGAGCTCGTAATGAAGCATTCTCTTTGAACCGGGTATGTATGGAATCTGCGAGAAATTTCCAGCCCGGATGTCAAAAAATTTAATCGAAAAATTTAATATTTAAAAAGTTTAAATTTCGTATTAGACTTTCCTCCCCTTAAATTTCTCCCGCGCCGATATGTCGAGAAATGATGACAGTTGCCTTCTGGTGAATGGAAATCTGTTTTCATTGTTTTTAAAAACACAGAAATTAAATTTTTATCGATCGATTTTTAGTGGATTTTTTGCGTTCTATCCTATGCAGAAATTTGAAATTTATACCAAAATAAAGTAGAATTTTTTCCGCGTATTTCTACACCTGTTACGAATTTGTACGACCGATATTTCGGCAGATCCAATTTTGCTTTTGAAGGTCCACTTCATTTATTGCTTAAAGTACTCCGTGGTAACCCTGCACCGGCTGATTTGATGGAGCATCCGCCGAGTTTACTGGCAACCATTAGGAGAAACTGGGGAGGATTTCGATAACGTGCATTTTCACCTGCATTCAAAAGGTTGATTGGTTAATTTTAGAATTTAATTAGCCCGTAATTAGGTTAATTACCAACTTTTTCAAAATTTTATGATTTGTTGTTTGATGTGAGGTGTTCAGCTATAAGTACCCGAAATTTCTAGTCTCTAACATGTATAGTTTCTGAGAACGGGCTCTGTGACGGACAGACGGACAGACAGACAGACAGAGGAGCGAGACGAATAGGGTTTCGTCAGATGAACGAAACCCTAATTAGAAAAAAATTAATATTTCGAAAACTAATTCGAATTTAAAAGTTCTAATACCAGCTTTGAGAACTGCAGATCAATACGGATTTTTGGTGTTAATTTCATCGCAATGTATTCCATATTTTAGGAAAAATAGCCGTGAAACTGAATCAGTCGTTTAATCAGTCGTTTCAAAGAATCGTTTCATAAATTCGTTTCATTAGGATTTTATATATATAGGGTAGATATTTAAAGATAAATTTTCGCGTTTCCTAACCGTTACAAATAATACCTTTATGTTTCATTTGAGAACCCACACTCGTAACGGGAAAAAAAAAATGAAAGCGCTAATGTTAAGTCTATGGGAGCATTATATTTTCAATTATCTCGCTTCCTTTTAAACATTTTAAAATGAATTTTTTTGCATAGGTTAGCTGAGGACGCTCTATAACCGGTCTAGTTATTACTTTTTCGATTTTTGTTTCAGATATTTTTCTTTAAAATTACTTTTACTTTCATAACCGGTTGGAATCCGCTCTAAAATTTAAACTATCCTATTATATATAAAAAAAAAACTATAGCAAAAATCGAAAAGTAAAAGCTAGCCTCACTGTCGATAGTCACCAGATATCCTATGCAAAAAAAAAAGAAAAAAAAAAGAAAAAGAAAAAATCATTCAAAAATATTAAAATCAAAGCGAGAAATATGAAAATGACCCCCCCCCCCCCCCCATAGACTTAAAATTAGCGTTTTCATTCCTTCCCGTGTCTGAAATAGGCGTGCATGCATCCAATTCTTTGAATAGCCTTGTATATTATTATATTTTTATTTTCCAAACATATCTTTCTAAATGTAGTTGAATTTGAAAATAAAATTAATCAATTTCTCAACAATTCTTCCTAGTTCTTTTGCGTAGCCCTATACGTAGTCTATCGAATTTATATATATAATCTAGTATGCAGAAATTTAGTTAAAAATGTATATCATAGCTGAAATCTCACTTTCAGCAATCATCCCTATTAGACAATACTTCATATGCAATATTGTATCCAATATCTTTTATGTGCCCCTGTAAATTAAATAAAATGTGATGCACATCATATTATAATGTAAGCATCATATTGTAAACCTCAGTAACGTATATGAATTCCATCTTGTTTGACATCGTGAAACATAACTAAAACACACTTTGCAAGCAGTTTTTTCTGTAATAAAACTGAACCCTTTTCTGTGACCCTGTAAATGAATGATAAATGCTTTGCTATCCCTTCAGAAAGCATGTTTTACTGCGCCTCATAAATTCATATCAATTTCATTATGTTGTAACAGAAAACGTTATTAAAATACCCCGCAAACGTTTTTTCTTCGTAGTCCATAATGTAACGAAATATACTTTTTAATTCCCCTGTACAAGTACCTATGCTCTTCAATAATGCGAATAAATTGTATGTTTAAAATTGTTTTATGTCATTAAAATACACGCAAATGTATTTTCCCACATAGACCATAATATAAAATACTTTTGAATGTCCATGTAAGTGAAGTATAAAATATTAAAGGTAATACGTATTAGAAAAAAAAATTGCTAGCTAGTATATTTTTATAAAATGCTATATTTTATCTTACAGTTTCATAACTTTTAGTTTACATTATTAAAGTTAATGATAAATTTTCGCGTTTCCTAACCGTTGCAAAAAAAATGTCTTTGCGTTACATTTGAGAACCCACGCAGGTTACTGGAAAAAAATGTAAACGCTAACGTTAAATATATGGGAGTGTTATTTTCAAATCTCACTTCCTTTTTATCTCACTTCCTTTTTAACATTTTAAAATGATTTTTTTTTTTTTTTTTTTTTTGTGTAGGATAGCTGAAGACGATCTACAACCGGGCTAGTTTTTACTCTTTCGATTTTGGTTTCAGATATTTAAAAAAAATTACTTTTAATTTCGGAACAGGGGTGAATCGTTTCTGAAATTGAAACTTTCCTAATATACATATATATATACTAAACTAAACTCTGCGGCTATACAATCCATGAGGATCAGGGCCGACAGTGCCCATCTCTGTTTTCTTGACCCTAGGCCCGAGGTGCTATACAGCATGCGTCCCGGCTAGGTGGTCAGCCTAACGCGAGACCCTCGGTGTTTAGTTCCCAAGCAAGCTTGGTACTCATTTTATCGACCCCAAAGGGATGAAAGGCTGAGTGAACTTTGCCCAGTCGGGAGTCGAACTCTCGACCTGCGGTGCGGCAGCCAGATGCCCTGACCACTACACCACTGGGCTTTATATATATATATATATATATATATATATAACTGTGTGTGTGTTATATATATATATAACTATAATAAAAATCTAAAAATCTAAAAAGTAAAATCTAGCCTGGTTGAAGATCGTGCTCAGCTATCCTATGTAAAAAACATCATTCAATAATATTAAAACAAAGCGAGAAATTTTAAATTAACGCCCCCATAGACTTCGTTTTACTTTCTTTCCGTGTCTGAAGTGGGCTCTTTAAAAAATATATCTGTTACACAGGACAAATTTCGTTCTCCGACTGTTAAAGGTGTACTGTCCCCTTAAAAATAATAAATATTAAAGTAATGAACTATAAAAATATTTCTTTAAAATTTTGAACAAGTTGATTTACAATTTTAAAGTTAACAATCTTTAAAACTTATTAACTTTAAATTCTGCTGATTTTTAATTAAAAAAACTGTTTTTCGAACGTAAAATGTTAAATTGTCGAATATTTTATACATATACAAGAATAGGAGGTTTGAAAACCAGTCTCCTGGCCAGGCCACAAATATGTTCTAACAAATTATGACTTCGTAATTATTTGTTAACTATTTTAACTTAAAAAATAATTTAAAAAATACTCGTCTATTTTTTTACCATTTTACTTAATAAACTAGGACTGAAATTTGATTCCTTAATAACTTCTATATGTTGTAACTCACTCTGTGCGGTTCTGAAATTGTTTATATAAACGAAATGTATAATTTCCTTCGTTATTCATAGAAATATAGAATTTAAAATATTTCATTCTTTCAAGAGTCTTTTGTTGAAATTAAACAATAATCTTAGAAAAAAATAAATCCAAGGTTTGAAATAGGAGTGATCTATTTTAACACGATACAATAATCCAATCACAATTAAATCGTTTCCATTTGCTAAAGTGTTTGGATACTAGCCAATCATATTTTTAATAGGCGTGGTTTTCATCGTCTTGGTAGAGGCGGAGAGCATAACATTACGAGGCCATTTTTGACACATTTTTCATCAAAATCTTTGCATATTTTGCTCAGCCTAATTGTAGTAGAACTATTGAAAGCATATTATTGGAAAGCTTAAACTCTATATTTTCGTTGTTATTTTTAAAATTTTGCTGAATTTTGCTGATATGGATTTTATAAGGCTAAAAAGGACACAACACCTCGAATTTCACTGGATCTTAAATTGACAGGATCCTGAGAATTAAACTACAACGAAAATCGGAAAAGTAAAAAATAGCCCGTAAACAGATAGTCCTCAGCTATCCTGTGAAAAAAAATCATTTAAAAATATTAAAAATCAAGCAAGATATTTGAAAATATTGTTCCCATAGACTTATCATTAGCGTTCGAACTTCAAGCCGTGACTAGTGTGGCCTCTTAAGTACAAAAATCAGAGAAAGGGCACTTATTTCAAAAGTTATGTGACCATATTTATATGCATGGCTACCAAGGCTATTCATCTAGAGATAGTAAGCGAGTTATCCGCTGCTGCATTCATCGCTGCGCTTAAAAGGTTTTGTGCCAGGAGAGGCAAAGTAAATACGCTAACTTCTGACAATGCCACTAATTTTAAAGGTACGTCAACAGAATTAAATAACTTTAAGAAATTATTGGCCACTCCCAACGAGTAATTATCAAATTTCTTTGCCGAAGAATTTATAACTTGGAAATTTATCCCACCACGATCTCCTAATTTTGGCGGTCTATGGGAAGCTGGCGTTAAGTCCTTCAAATATCATTTGCTTGGGGCCGTAGGTAATAATAAAATTACTCTAGAGGACTTTGAAACTCCAGTTGTCCAAATTGAGGGGATCCTAAATTCCCGACCTTTATTTCCGCTTTCTGATGACATAAATGAGTTTGAAGTGCTTACGCCAAGGCATTTTTTAATTGGCAGACCCATTAATAGTATTCCAGAGCCTAATGTTATAAATATTTCTGAAAATAGATTAACCCATTGGCAATTAATTACCAAATATGTTCAATGCATTTGGAAACGTTGGTCTATTGACTACTTAAATCACTTGCAGCAGCGCGGTAAGTGGCAATTTACAAAAGAAAACATAAAGTTAGGATCTCTAGTGCTATTAAAAGAAGAAAATCTCCCACCATGTAAGTGGGCTCTTGCCCGAATTTTGGAAATAATTCAAGGCAAGGACAATAGGGTTCGTGCAGTCAAAGTCAAAACTGCATGTGGTATATTTTTAAGAGGCATCTCAAAAGTGTGCCTGTTGCCCATTAAGGACTCTTAAATAATGTTTATGCATCATTATATTTCTTATAAATATTATTTTTAAGTAATTATACTGATTGTTTTGTATATTAGTATTTTGTATTTTAGTATCATTTGTAGTGTTAATTAGTTATCTAATGTATTATGTTTATATTAATTGCTGAAATATGTCATATTTCATCCCCGGTCGGCATGTTCCGCTCCGGAAGTAGAACGAGCTCCCCCTAGTGAGCAGTCTGTAAAAAAGTTAGTTAAGCTGTTGATCGTCAAAGCATCAACACGTCTGTAAAAACACTCTATCCAAACTACGCGATGGATATTAATTATGATTTGCAATCTATTCAAATTTGTGAAATTTATGTTTGTGAAAGTGTTTTGTGCAGTTTTAAGTGTGAATAAATTCAATTAAAAAGAAATTTAAACGTCTACAGTCCATCATATCGACCAAGTACTTTTCATGAAAGTTTAAAACATATTACAATTAAATTTTAATAAATATTCATTTTAAACATACAGTTTAAAAGTGATAAGAATTTAGTAGTTATGAATACAAGGTGGACCCCGTCGAATTTCGACGAAAGAAACTGTTTACAAAGGAACTGTTACATCAAATTTATAATACATCGACAACAATAATTTCAATAAAAAATCCATCTTACACTTGTTATTTTAACTCACTAAAGACATATTTTAACCTAAGATTAACAAAATACTTTTTTCATAAACTTTAACTGTTAAAATTATTGAAAAAATAAACTTTATTCATATACGTAATCAGTAACATATAATAAAAATAAGTAATTTTGATTAAGTTATCAATTAGTACTTGGTATTACGGAATGAAAAATCAGTAAAAATTATTTCATCTTGACATAATCATAGAATTTCTTCCCCCAATTAAATCTAAACCGAATCAACTCATTTTCTACGTTTCACATCCATATTAACCTTTTAAAAACATTTTAACGCGCAATAGGTTATTAATAAATATATTTTCAAGCTTGAAGTCAAGTTAGTCAACTATTACAACTTTCCATGAGATAATTCCAACTCTCGATTTGAGGTCTTAGTATAATCTCTGTACCTGCGCGTAATAATTCCTGAATTGTATAACTTTTAGACATATTAAAGGGCAAATATCTCGTTTTATCAAATAAAGTTATCATTCTCTTTTAAATATGACGTCATTTTCAGTCGCTGAAATATTTTGCCGATTGTCTCAATCTCAATGTCAGTGGAATGAAAAAATAGTGAAATATAACAGCATCATCAGGGAAATTGTGTCTTTTTTAAAGCGTAACGTTTTTTTCTGTTCAAATTTTTAAAATAGATATTTTTAATTACAATGAGAAAATGACATCAGTAAGAATATAATCAATAAAGGTAATTAAACCACTTTTAATAGAAATGAAGTACTTCAGTTGCCACGATTAGAAAATTGGTATTAAAAACTATAAAAAATGAATAGCTCAAAAATAAATTGAGATACAGCTTTCAAACAAATTGCATTTAAAAGTAAATTTTTTTCTATATAAGACGGTGTAAACATTTAAAATGTGAGATGTTTAGAAGTTTAAAAATTTGCAGTAGCGAAAATTGCAAAACCAAAATTTCAATTCTAATTTCAAAGTGTTGCCATTCGCAAAATGATGTATGCGTTACGCACACATATGTTTGTCCTTTATAATATAGACTTTATAATATAGATACAAAAAAAAATATATTAGAAAGCAGCTGATAAATTGATAAATATTTTTATATAGGAAAGATAATACTTAATTTTGAGAAATGAACACTTTAATAAATTACTTCTGCTAATTATATATATATGTATATATAACTTACTAAAGTTCCAACAAAAAATATTTTTAATGTAAGGTAAGAATATATTATTATTACATTATTATTAAAAAATAGATTAAATGAATTTTTTAATTTAATTATTTAAATTTATTTAAAAAAACCTAATTGATAAAAAAAAAATTTAGAAGGAGCTGGTAATAAAGATCAACTGATTTTAACTAACTGACTTAAGAAAATATTATTTTTACACTTTAATTATTAAAGAAATTTATTTATTAGAAAAATACCCTATAAGTCATATGAGTTTTAAAATTTAATTTAATTATCTGTATAATATTTACAATAAAAAAATTATAAAGTAACCTAAGTAACAGATAAATTTAAAATGATCAGTAGCATGAAAATAATTTTAATGTAAACCTAGGAGATTTATTGTTGCATTTTACTAAATGTTTACTTTAATTATTAAAAAATAGGTTAAATGAATTTTTTAATTTAATTATTTAAATTTATTTAAAAAAATTAGTATAATATTTACAATAAAAAATTATAAAGTAACCTAAAATTCATTAAAATGCCCTAATATAATAATATATAATATAATAACCTAAATTCATTAAAAAATAGATTAAATGAATTTTTTAATTTAATTATTTAAATTTATTCTAAAAAATTACTATAATATTTATAATAAAAAAATGATAAAGTAACCTTATTGCACTTTAACAAATGTTTACTTTAATGGCATAGATGCCGTATCTTCCCTCAGCCGTTGTTGTTTTGAATTGTTTGGCGATTTTTTGTTGGCGTGTTGACGGTGTTTACGGATATGACAAACTCGATATGGAAACCCCGTGTGACGTGTCGTGTTCTGGCAACCCCTGAGAAGCTTAGAATTTTGTGCATGTATTTTGATATCGTGTATCGTGTTCTATCGTTGTCTTTTTATTTTTATGTTAAATTTATTGGATGTATTTCATTGACTATAGTTTCTGTAGTCCGTTTAAACGCTCTTGCTGAAGTAATTAAAAAATATGAGGAAATTTTGACAAGAAAGGGAGGTTTGTTTATAGCGTGTCAATGCGTATTAAGCCTATTTTGGAAAATGACGGCGGTGTTATGAGAGATATTTTGTGCTAGAGGCTTCAAGAAAGCAGATGTCTGTTAAGGTATGTTGATAATTTTATGTATATTTTGTTGCTTTAAGAGTTTTTTACATTTTGAAATTGCTACAAAACGAGAACTGCTGAATTTTGAGAATGCTATACCGCGAAAAATGCTGAATTCGGCGATGTCTTTTTTTCGGTAAATGTGCGCGAGGCGCTCATACAACTATTGCTGATTGCCACTTTAGGGAGTTTCGTTTTTTATGTATATTTTGCTGCTTTAAGAGTTTTTTACGTTTTGAGATTGCTACAAAACGAGAACTGCTGAATTTTGAGAATGCTATCCCACGAGAAATGCTGGATTCGGCGGTGTTTTTTTTCGGTAAATGTGAACGAAGCGCTCATACAAGGATTACTGATTGCCAGTTTAGCGAATTTTGTTTATTATTTACATTTTATTTTCGTTAACCCAAAACATGCGTATAAACCGGTACTTGGCGACATTTACTACTTGGCGGAAAAGGGGTTTTCACGCCAAGAAGAATTCCAAGATGACGACCGGGGGGAACTTATGACATCTGTTCCACTTTAATTATTAAAAAATAGATTAAATAAATTTTTAATTTAATTATTTAAATTTATTTAAAAAAATCTAATTGACAAAAAAATTACAAAGGAACTGGTAATAAAGATCAACTGATTTTAACTGACTTAAGAAAATATTATTATTACACTTTAATTATTAAACACATTTATTTATTAGAAAAATACTCTATAAGTCATATTAATTTTAAAATTTAATTTAATTCTCTATATAATATTTACAATAAAAAAATTATAAAATAACCTATCATAAATTAATAAAGATTTTTTTTGTCTCAAGAATAATTTAAAAAAAAAATCCCTTTAGTATATTAATTCTGATAATTTTACTTTTATCTGTTACTATAGTATAGTAATCGACAAATTTAAAATGATCAGAACTTTATAAAGTTCTAATATGAAAATACTTTTAATGTAAACCAAGGAGATTTATTATTGCATTTTAATAAATGTTTACTTTGATTATTAAAAAATCGATTAAATGATTTTTTAAATTTAATTATTTAATTTATTTAAAAAATCTAATTGATAAAAAAAATTACAAAGGAACTGGTAATAAAGATCGACTAATTTTAACTGACTGACTTCATAAAAATCAAAACAAAACTCTAAAAAAGTGAAAACGCCAGCGAGAGGACAGAACACCCAATTTTAGGATTACAAATGCAAAATCTTAACTAGCCCTAGTCTTAACCACTGGGCTAGACTACCCATACGTTTTTTTTTACCAAAATACCTTGTGCCGGCTTTACATAGTATTTTACTCTTATACTTGTCCTTTCAAGGAAAGAAGTTCGGTTCAGTTTC
Source organism: Maratus speciosus (assembly GCA_963932465.1). Lineage (NCBI taxonomy): Eukaryota > Metazoa > Arthropoda > Arachnida > Araneae > Salticidae > Maratus > Maratus speciosus. The sequence goes on from OZ010786.1 coordinate 121,538,806, forward strand.
ATTGGTTATCGGGGAAGCAATAGCCAATGAAATTGCAGGATTTCGCATTAATGCTAAAAGTCTTATGGAAAGTCAAATTTCGCAGATCATTCATACATTTGAGATACCAAAATACCATGTGCCGGCTTTACACAGTATTTTACTCTTATACTTGTCCTTTCAGGGAAAGAAGTCCCGTTCAATTTCATTGGCTATCGGTGAAGCGTCAGCCAATGAAATTGCAGGATTTCACACTAATGCTAAAAGTCTTATGGAAAGTCAAATTTCGCGTTAGGCACCGGTCACTTACCGTGACGTCACGTAACCAATCTCACCGGTGACTTTGGTGAGGTCTCTGCTGGACTCGCCCAAGGTGACCGTAGAAAAATGTTTGTTTTTAAAAAAAAAAAGCACATGAAAAAGTAAAAAAAATTAAGTCATAATTGTATGTTTAAGGAACGAGATTGTCACAGGAAATTCTGCAAATGCCCTTCCAGAGCTTCCCAACACAGCTGATCGCAACATTGAATGGTTCAAAAGCTGTCTGTCAGAATCTGTAGTAGCAATACTTGGATCTTGTACCCAATGGCGGATCTAAGGGGGGGGCGAAGGGGCGATCGCCCCCCCCTTGTGCTAATAAAGGGTTTGTAAAGCGACATTATGCATCCTCACGGGAAATGACTTGGGGCGGAGCTCGAGCCCGGCGCGACCCGACCCGGGTCGCGCCACTTTAAATCCACGAGACTCAGACTGGGTCAGGTCTTTTCTCTTTTAGAGTCGGGTCGTGCACTGATCTTAATTTTTTCTGCAGATTCGGGTCGGACCAGACTTCTTTTTCCTCCAGATTGAGCCTGGCCTGGACTTCATTTTTCCTAAAGGTCTGCAATGGCCAAAAGTTACAGTTCGGGGTTCGACCCGGAATAAAAGCTAAGCATTCGGTCCATGTCAGCCCTTATGATAAGCATTATTTGCCCGACCATGACCCGTGCACTCCTCTAAATTCTTCTCGCGCCAGTTTAAATTCACGAGACTCGGGCTGGATCAGGTCTTTTCTCTTTTAGAGTCGGGTCGAGCCCTGATCTTATTTTTTTCTGCAGATTCGTGACGGGTTAAACTTCTTTTTCCTCGAGATCGAGCCTGCCCTGGACTTCATTTTTCCTAGAGGTCTGCACTGGCCAAAATTTCCAGGTCGGGGCTCGGCCCGGAATAAAAGCTAAACATTCGGTCCGTGTCAGCCCGTATGATAAGCATTATTGTCCCGACCACGACCCGAGCACTCCTATAAATTCTTCCTCCCGAGCCCAAGTTGGTCCGACCCGACCCGGGTTGCGCCAGTTTAAATCCACGAGACTCGGGCTGGGTCAGGTCTTTTCTCTGTTAGAGTCGGGTCGTGCCCGGATCTTAATTTTTTCTGCAGATTCGGGTCGGGCCAGATTTCTTTTTCCTCGAGATCGAGCCTGGTCTGGACTTCATTTTTCCTAGAGGTCTGCACTGGCCAAAATTTCCAGGTCGGGCCTCGGCCCGGAATAAAAGCTAAACATTCGGTCCGTGTCAGCCCGTATGATAAGCATTATTTGCCCGACCACGACCCGTGCATTCCTCTAAATTCTTCTTCCCGAGCCCAAGTTGGTCCGACCCGACCCGGGTCGTGCCAGTTTAAATCCACGAGACTCGGGCTGGGTCAGGTCTTTTCTCTTTTAGAACCAGGTCGTGCCCTGATCTTAATTTTTTCTGCAGATTCGGGTCGGGCCAGAGTTCTTTTTCCTCCAGATCGACCCTGACCTGGATTTCATTTTTCCTAGAGGTCTGCACTGGCCAATTTCCAGGTCGGGGCTCGGCCCGGAATAAAAGCTAAACATTCGGTCCATGTCAGCCCATATGATAAGCATTATTAGCCCGACCACGACCCGTGCACTCCTATAAATTCTTCCTCCCGAGCCCAAGTTGGTCCGACCCGACCCGGGTTGCGCCAGTTTAAATCCACGAGACTCGGGCTGGGTCAGGTCTTTTCTCTTTTAGAACCAGGTCGTGCCCTGATCTTAATTTTTTCTGCAGATTCGGGTCGGGCCAGACTTCTTTTTCCTCCAGATCGACCCTGACCTAGATTTCATTTTTCCTAGAGGTCTGCACTGGCCAAATTTCCAGGTCGGGGCTCGGCCCGGAATAAAAGCTAAACATTCGGTCAAAGTCAGCCCATATGATAAGCATTATTGGCCCGACCACGACCCGTGCACTCCTATAAATTCTTCCTCCCGAGCCCAAGTGGATCCGACCCGACCCGGGTTGCGCCAGTTTAAATCCACGAGACTCGGGCTGGGTCAGGTCTTTTCTCTTTTACAACCAGGTCGTGCCCTGATCTTAATTTTTTCTGCAGATTCGGGTCGGGCCAGTCTTCTTTTTCCTCCAGATCGACCCTTACCTGGATTTCATTTTTCCTAGAGGCCACTGGCCAAAATTTCCAGGTCGGGGCTCGGCCCGGAATAAAAGCTAATACATTTGGTCCGTTTCAGCCCGTATGATAAGCATTATTGGCCCGACCACGACCTGTGCACTCCTCTAAATTCTTCCTCCCGAGCCCAAGTTGATCTGCAATCTTACTTATTTGTCATTGTCAAATTGTATTTGTTTTGTACATTTGTTTAGAGAAATCTTTAGAAATTTAATTTGATTTGATAAGTTACAGAGATGCATTTTTAAAAATTTTTCTTTTTTACTTTGTAGAGCTTTAAAATTATGATTTTTTTTATCAACCGTTTCTTTTATTCTAAACTGATTATCTTACTGGATTTTTATTTGAATGTAATTGTCCAAGTCATATTTTTACGTAGTGTTTACGTACATAATTGCCTAAATAGTCATCGTTATAGTAATTAATATTGTTGTTTTTCTGTATTCATGAATTTCGAACATAATCTGAAAATAAAATATGAGCATAAGCAAGTGTACTTTATGAATAATTTTAATTGCAAAATGCAGGCAGGGCTGGAGTTGATTTTTTAGCTTTTATAACGGGCGGGGCGAATAGTTATATTTTTTTATGTGGGTTGGACCTGTGCTTGGGCCTGATAACTTCAGCCCAGGTAAACCTCTAACTGACATATCGAAGCCAGCTTAACTTTTTTTTTAAATGCTTAATTTTAGCCATCATCCCATAAGTGCTGAATATACTGGGTGTCCTAAAATGGACTGACTGATTTTAAAATTCAATAAATTGCAAATGGTGACAGATATAAAAAAAAATATTTGCAGGAGGGTTATAGAAGTCGGGAACAGGGGTGATTATGTTCCAAATTTTCCGAAAATTTAACCCTCTCGCTGCGCAACCCGCGATTTCCACGACCAACGTAAAAGTGGCAAAATTTGCGCAACCCGCAATTTCCGCCTCAAATCTTTTTTTATGATCTAATTCTATTACAAAAAAACCTGTTTCACAAAGATTTTGGGACATATTTTACCCTAAAATATGTGCAGATTTGAAATGTGTAATAAAAAATACGCGAAATTTTTTAACCTATTTTGATAAAAAAAAAAATAATAATGATAATAATAATAATAATACGCAGCTCCAGGGTTAAGGCATTCGGCTCCAAAAATTTAGAAAATTCACCTATCCGAAAATTCGGACATACAAATAATCGCAAATTTTGATAAATGGTCTCCATAAAAAATCTATTTCGTCAATTGTTCGCAGAAAATAACTTCAATTTCGCCGAATGATCACAGAAAAAACGCGAATTTGGTCAGGGAGCCACGGAAAACATGCGAAATTCTTCAAATGATCACAGAAAACGCGAATTTCTTCAAAAGGCAGCGGAAAAGAACTCGAATTTCGTTAAAGGATCGCGGAGTAAACGCAAATTTTTTCAAATAGCCGCGAAAAAAAAACCCGCGAATTTCGTCAAAGGATCGTGGAGAAAAGACGAATTCCTTCATAGAATCGTGGGGAAAAAATAAATTTAGTCAAAGAATCGCTTTAAAAACGCGAATTTAGTCAAAGGATCGCTGAAAAAACGCGAATTTTGTAGAAGGGTCACGGAAAAAAACGCGAATTTTACCAAAGGTCTGCAAAATTACACTAATTTCGTCAAAGGGTTGCAGAAGAAACGCAAAATTCATCAAAGGGTCGAAGACTAGCGAATTTCATCAAAGAGTCGTGGGACAAATGCAGTGGTCTCTTTAGAAGACAACACACTTACATACGTTTATTATTATAGGAATAATTTTTAACTTGAAATAATATACTGAACTAATTTTTGAAAAAAAAACAAAAACAAGTTAACCCAAACCCAGCTTGCAGGAATCTATACTCAGCCTGAAATCGATCCGAATCCGAAACAGCTAACCCAACCTGCAACAAAAATAATTAGTGCCAGAAGGGAATCCCCCCATCTGCTGTAACCTGTCAGAACATTTTCTTTGAATTTCAGATTTTTTTCTTCTTTTTTATTCTACCCCTGATAATTTTTTTAACTGCGATTCTTGATTTTAGTTTAAAATAGCAACGAAGATGGTGCTGGAAGCAAGAGGTGCTAAAGCGGTTCCCGGAGGAGGTAGGCTTAGCGACCATTGTTTACAGCGCCATCTATCGGTGCTATTATACAGTAAAATCATGAATCACAGTAAAAAATCTCATGACATCTTACATAACTCTCCTGCAAGATTTTTTTAAATAGCCGTCACCATTCGAAAAGTACTAAATTTTAAAATCCATTTAAGGACACCCGGTATGTCTATAAATAAGTTTCAAAGCATTCTTTACTGAATTACAACTCTCCTTAGATATAAAGAGACAAGCAGTCTTATACCAAATTAGTATTTTTTACATAATTCTGGAGATTAAAAAGTATTCCTAATTAATTATTTTGACGTGTCTGTTATGAAGATTTTACTGCATATAGTTTTTATCTTCAAAAGTACTTAGACTTTATTTAAAAAAAAACGGGTCAACCCGAACCCTTCTCGCAAGTCGCAGTAGTGAAAACCCAATCCGAAACTGACCCAAACCGGATATAATGTATATCAATCTGCCCCAAACCCAACGCGCTAGGCGCAGCTAAAAAGTATTAGTCAACCCGACCTGTAGCAGAAAAGTAGAAGTCAACCGGGCCCAAACCCGACCCGCATCTAAAAAGTAGAAGTTAACACGGCCCATAGCAAAAAAGTAGAAGTTAACCCGACCCACAGCAAAAAATAGAAGTGAACCGGACCCAAACCCGACCCACAGCAAAAAGTAGAAGTAACACGACCCGCAGTGAAAAAATTAGCCCCGACCCGCGCATCAGATTGGAGTTTCCAAATTTCTAAAATCGCCCCCCCCTTGAGGACTCTCCAGATCCGCCCTTGCTTGTACCGAATTTTTTCCTTCAACTCATTCGATGTACAGTCGTGGAAAAAAAAAGTAAACACTCCCAACTAACTCCTCAACAAATTATCGTAGAAGAAAGTTATTGGTACCGAACAATTGGAAATAAAGTCTATTTTCACATGACGTATATAAAATTTGCATAGGGGGCCATCTACATATTAAAATGAATCCAAACTTCATTTTTTTCAATGACAATACCCAATTTTAATGAGATATTTCAAAACTTCGGTTCAAATTATGCCTAGATACCAAATTTCAAGCCATTTGAATGATAAAATTTTTGAATTATAAACATTCAAAATTTAGTGCTTCTAATGTTAAATTACATTTTCATATTTTTATTTATAACTCCTGAAATTATGCTCCTAATGTGCTAATATTTTGTGTAGCAATAATACTAATATACCCAAACATAAATACGCTGAATTTGCAAATTTTATAATTTTATAATATGAATTATGAAATTAATATTACAACCAAAAAAATTATGAATTACAACCTACAATTTTTTTGCTGGAATCAGATTTATTAAGTCCTGCTTTATGGAAATCTAAAATTTCACATTTTTCTTCCAAGTAGTTTTAAAATTATACGTAAAAATCGGCAAAATGATGGTTTAAGGGGCCGTCTATGATAGAAGTGACTAGATATTTTCAAATTTCTTCTGCTCTAGCAGGCTTCATTGACTGCTTGAGTGGAGCTTAAGGTGCCTTGATCAAGAAGGTGGCTCTCTCGTTTAACAATCGAGTACAGAATTTCAGTTTGGATACAGCCCTTAAAATACGCTCGTTTTAAAATAATTAATTTCTTGGAAACTTATGGTACGAATTGCATAAAAATTCGTTTTTGGGCTAATTGAAAGGCGTAGAGTTCATTTATGCTGTCAAAATTGGGTATTGCTATTGGAAAAAATGAAGTTTGGGTTCGTTTTAATATGTAGATGGCCCCCCAAACAAATTTTATATACATCATTTAAAAGTAGACTTTATTTCCAATCGTTCCGTACCAGTAACTTTCTTCTACGATAATTCTTTGAGGAGTTAGTAGGGGGTGTTTACTTTTTTTTCCCACGACTGTACGTATTTTATTTACATGTCTTTTTAGGCAACATAAAGGAAAAAGTCAGTTGGGATAAAATTTTGAGAATTATTTAGATGAACACTATTACCCATAAGATGGATCCACATGCATTTCTTAAGCGTATAGATAGGTATGGCATGTAATTATTATTTCCTCCTCTTCTTTTTTTCACTAATATTTTTTCACTACAGGCATGTAATAGTTCCTCCTAAAGCAGGGGTTCTCAAACTTTTAGACCGACGTACTACTAAAAAGAAGTTCATATTTCCACGAACCACCAATACAAATTCGAAGCTAATACAGAAAAACCTGTGTAAACGGAATACCGTATATACTCGCGTATAAGTCGAGGAATTTCTGACAATTTTCGGTGAGCAAATTTGGGTGGTCGACTTATACGCGAGTCAGTTAAAAAAGCAAAAACAAAAACTTCGAATACTGCAAAACTATGCTTTTATATATGTATGAATAAAAAAATAATATATAAAATATACAAATAATAATAATTTATCATTTAAAAATTTTTCAATGATATGTTTTTTTTACTTACTACCTTTTTGCATTAGCAAGTGAAATCTTTAGTTTGATTTTGTGCAAAATTGAAGTAAAAAGTTTGGGGGTCGATTTATACGCGGTTTTTTTATTTTTTCCAGAACTTGCATTGGAAAGTTAGGGGGTCGACTTATACGCGAGTACATACGGTATGTCTAAAACGTCTTTTGTACTTCTGTCTGAGCAGATTTTATAGTATTTAATTGCATAATTACATTATTAAATTGGTACTTATATTGACTGCTTTATATTAACATTCAAATAAAAGGTTTAGTATCATAATTACATTTTAATAATATGTACAGTCGTGGAAAAAAAAAAAAGTAAACACCCCCTACTAACTCCTCAACAAATTATAGTAGACGAAAATTACTGGTACCGAACGATTGGAAATAAAGTCTACTTTTAAATGACGTATATAAAATTTGCTTAGGGGGTCATCTACATATTAAAACGAGTACAAACTTCATTTTTTTTCAATGGCAATACCCAATTTTAACGAGATATTTCATGTCTTTGGTTCAAACTATGCTTAGATACAAATTTCAAGCCATTTGAATGATAAGTTTTTGAATTATAAACATTCAAAATTTAGTGCTTCTAATGTTAAATTACCTTTTCATATTTTTAATTATAACTCCTGAAATTATGCTCCTAATGTGCTAATTTTTTGTGTTGCAATAATACTAATATACCCAAACATAAATACGTTGAATTTGCAATTTTTATAATTTTATGATATGAATTATGAATTTTGAAATTGATATTCGAAAAAATTATGAATTGCAACCTACAATTTTTTTGATGGATTCAGATTTATTAAGTTCTGCTTTATGTAAATCCCAAATTTCGCATTTTTCTTCCAAGTAGTTTACAAATTATGCTTAAAAAACGACAAAATGATGGTTTAAGGGGCCGTCTATGATAGAAGTGACTAGATATTTTGTAATTTCCTATGCTATCCTGTAATCTAGCAAGCTTCATTGACTGCTTGAGTGGTTCTTAAGGTGCCTTAATCAAGAAGGGGGCTCTCTCGGTTAACAACCGAGTACCGAACTTCAGTTTGGATACAGCCCTTAAAATACTCTCGTTTTAAAATAATTAATTTCTCCGAAACTTATGGTACGAATTAGAGATGCAACGAATATTCGGCCTGCCTGCCGAATATTCGGCTTCGGCCGAATATCAAGTCCATTATTCGACCTTGGCCGAATAATACTGTAATAAATGTTTTTATATTTACACAGTATAACTTTTTAATTTGACAATTTATATTCATCATGTATAATGAAAATTTTATTTGAAATTAACTAACACTTTTTTCCCCATTAACTTTCATACCCCGAATGGGTTTTATCTACACATTTTTATATAAGAGGCTAATTTAGGAATCATGTTAAAAAAATTTTATGCTGTATCAGTAAGTACAAAAAGCATCTGCTTGTAATAAGCTAACATAATCTGTTAAATTTAAAATTAATCTATTCAAAATTGTTTTAATACAGCTGTACAAGCAAATTCAAAAATTTTTTTTATCATAATGGGAAGTAACATTTATCCCTCGTTACATAAAAAAATATTTCTTTCAATAATATTTTGAATTATAGCTATAAAGAACTCTAGTGCTATCTGGTGACAGCAAAGAAAAAAAAATAATGATAATAATAAATGATAAAAAATTTTTGTTAATTGTGAGCTTAATGATTTCTTTCCACCATTTTAGAGGATATTCCTTTCATCCTTTCTATCAGTGGTTTTTCTTAAAATATTAAGATTTCTTATTTTTTATTTTATTTCATCTGAAAGTTGAAACTTATGTTTCCTAGTACTTTTCAAAATTTGTCATTATTTTAAAATGTAACAACACACATAACATCTATTAAAATGTAACTAGACAGTACCTGATAAGGTACTTTTGCTAAGAATTTTTTTTTGGGGGGGGGTGAGGGGGGCTGAATTATATTATTGAGTCAATTTTTAGGCCGAACATAGCCGAATATTTTTTCAGAGTAAAATAATGCTTTAAAAAAAAAAATGTATATAAACAATGTTTTTAAAAGAAAACAATACATTTTAATTGTGAAAGATACAAGAATTGTGCATATAGTGCATACTATATTTTGTTTTTAGGCAAAAATAAGTTTATTATTCGGCGGCCGAATAGGCCGAATATTCGGCTCTAGTTTGGCCGAATATTCGGTATTCGGTTATTCGGCCAAACCACTATTCGTTGCATCACTAGTACGAATTGCATAAAAATTTGTCTTTAGGCAAATTGAAGGGTGTAGAGTTGATTTATGCTGTCAGAATTGTGTACTGCTATTGAAAAAAAAAACGAAGTTATGGTTTGTTTTAATATGTAGATGGCCCCCTAAGTAAATTTTATGTACATCATTTAAAATTAGACTTTATTTCAAATCGTTTGGTACCAGTAACTTTCTTCTACGATAATTTGTTGAGGAGTTAGTAGGGGTGTTTACTTTTTTTTCCACGACTGTACATTATCAAAATAAAGCACTTTGATGGAAAAAAAGCTACAATACTTAATGACATATTGGCGTAAATTGATGCATATACATTAGGGTGACTCTATTAATTCCCTTGTATTGCTAATGATAAGGGTATGCTTGCTTTATCAAACACAGCTTCCTCATATCTGCTTGGATCTTAGTGTTAGACTCGTCAGATTCGATGTTTAGTTTATTCATGTATTTGTTTTTCATATAAAGAAGTGAAGAGAAAGTACTTAAACAAGTGGGTAAGTGTGATCACAGATCGCACAGAGGGTTTCGTTTAATATTCCTTTCAAAACAATTTATCCTTTTGCGAAATCTGTTAGTTCCACCTTTCGCAACCAGGGGGCGCACTCTATTCTACACAAACCTCTATCCGAACGAAACTCCATTTTACAACCTATCCGTAGGTATATTAGTCGAGGGGATCGGGTCTATAGCACCCGAGATAGGTAGGCGCCCTCTGGTGGTAAAAGTGGAACTGAAATATGTAAGGCTATGTGCATAATATGAAAGAGTGGTCAAAGTGGTGTCGGCAAAAGTTAGAAAAGTACCCACCGGTTGCAATGGGGGGAGGTTAGAAAAATTGCTTAAAATGCACAAGTTAGAACACGGTGGGTAAATAATATAAGACTTTTTGAAAATTTTATGATTTTTCGTGTGATCGCAAGTTTTCTGCTATACGTATGCAAAATTTCAAGTCTTCAACTTAAATAAAGGCTCAGTTAGAAAAAAAAGCTTAAAATACACAAGTTAGAGCCCAGAGTGTTAAATATTAGATTTTTTCAAAATTTTATGATTTGTCGTTTGATGTGAGATGTTCAGCTATAAGTATGCAAAATTTCAAGTCTTAAACTTAATTAGGGGTTCAGTTAGGACAAAAAGATTAAAATATACAAGTTAGAGCCCAGAGGGTTAAATATAAGACTTTTTCAAAATTTTATGATTTGTCGTTTGATGTGAGGTGTTCAGCTATAAGTATGCAAAATTTTAAGTCTTCAACTTAATTAGGGGCTTAGTTAGAACAAAAAGATTAAAACACACAAGTTTGAGTCCAGAGGGTTAAATATAAGACTTTTTCAAAATTTTAGGATTTGTCGTTTAATGTGAGATGTTTTAGCTATAAGTGTGTAAAATTTCAAGTCTTAAACTTAATTAGGGGCTCAGTTAGAACAAAACGATTAAAATACACATGTTAGAACCCAAAGGGTTAAATATAAGACTTTTTCAAAATTTTATGATTTGTCGTTTGATATAATGTGTTCAGCTATAAGTATGCAAAATTTTAAATCTTCAACTTAATTAGGGCCTTAGTTAGAACTAAAAGATTAAAATACACTAAATAAAATTAGCAAATAAAGCCTTTGTGCAACAATATTAAAAAGCAGAAAAACCAACGTTTAAAAATGCACAAAAATATATGAAAAGCAGCAAACAGCTGTTTCGAATCTACTAGCGAGATTGTTTTTCAGTGCAAGATAGGGAAAAGGAACAGTTTCGCTGTTCCTTTTCCCTATCTTGCACTGAACTTTTTCCCTATCTTGCTCTGAAGAAGAATCTCGCTAGTAGATTCGAAACAGCTGTTTGCTGCTTTTCATATATTTTTTGTGCATTTTTAAACGTTGGTTTTTTCTGCTTTTTAAAATACACTAGTTGAAGCCCAGAGGGTTAAATATAAGACTTTTTCAAAATTTTACGATTTGTCGTTTGATGTGAGGTGTTCAGCTATAAGTATGCAAAATTTCAAGTCTTAAACTTAATTAGGGGCCCAGTTAGGACAAAAAGATTAAAATATACAAGTTAGAACCCAGAGGGTTAAATGTAAGACTTTTTCAAAATTTTATGATTTGTCGTTTGATATGAGGTGTTCAGCTATAAGTATGCAAAATTTTAAGTCTTCAACTTAATTAGGGGCTTAGTTGGAAAAAAAAATTAAAATACACAAGTTTGAGTCCAGAGGGTTAAATTTAAGACTTTTTCAAAATTTTAGGATTTGTCGTTTGATGTGAGATGTTCAGCTATAAGTATGTAAAATTTCAAGTCTTAAACTTAATTAGGGGCTCAGTTAGAACAAAAAGATTAAAATACACAAGTTAGAACCCAGAGGGTTAAATATAAGACGTTTTCAGAATTTTATGATTTTTCGTTTGATATTATGTGTTCAGGTATAAGTATGCAAAATTTTAAGTCTTCAACTTAATTAGGGGCTCATTTAGAACAAAAAGAATAAAATACACAAGTTGGAGCCCAGAGGGTTAAATATAAGACTTTTTCAAAATTTTAGGATTTGACGTTTGATGTGAGGTATTCAGCTATAAGTATGCAAAATTTCAAGTCTCCAACATGTATAGTTTCTGAGAACGGGCTCTGTGACGGACAGACAGAGAGACAGACAGACAGAGGAGCGAGACGAATAGTGTTTTGTCAGATGATCGAAACCCTAAAAAGAAATTTTTCTACCCTCCCCTCCCCCCCCCCCCACTTGCTCGAAAATTCAAATGCCATTCTTTTATAAACTTGTTCGTATGTGTTATAAACTATCTTAAAGAAATACGTTGTTGGCATTGCTGGAATTGAACAATCTGCCTAAAAATGATCCGAAACGCACCTCATTGTCCACTACACATACAGATTAATTAAATAATAATTAATATCTCAACTTCTAATTAAGCTATCACACACTGAAATTATCCGATAGCGGGCGAAGCACGCTAGTCTTTGTCATAATAATATCTGTAATGCGAACTAACTGGGATATTTGATCAAAAGTATTTCCCTCCCCCCCCCCCTACTAAACCTTACAAATAAAACCTAACAAATAAAAATTATGCGATAGCGGGCGAAGCACGCTTTTGTCTCCTTTCGAAAGTTATACTTATCTGATAGCGCTGAACCTCACGCAAATTAAAAGATTTCCTAATGTAAATTATTTCGTGGTTAAAAAAGCACGTGGCTCCATTTCATTCTATTCGTTAGAGAGAAATGAAACAGATTAATTAAATGATAATTAATATCGCAGCTTCTAATTAAGCTATATCTTTGAACTGGGTATGTATGAAATCTGCGAGAGATTTCCCGTCCGGATGTCAAAAAATTTTATCAAAAAATTTAATATTTAAAAAGTTTAAATTTCGTATTAAATTATCCTAGAACCCAAAACCGCAAAGCGCCGTGATGTCTGACACTTGCATCTCGGGAAAATGAAATCTGTTTTAAGGTGCGTTCGTAATTATATAAATACGTAGCACCTATAGTCGTCGTTCAGTCCGTCTGTCCGTCTGTCCGCATATAACAGAGCAAAAACTATCCAACCGAATGGTCTGAAATTTTAAATATATGATTGTTGCAAAATTTTGTCGAGCCATTTCAAATTTTATGAATATCGGATGTATAGTTTAATTACAGGGACATTGAAAAGTTTTTCTTTACATTACGGCCAATGGGAAAAAATTATTGCAAGTGCATTTTAATGATCTTACAGTCTTCCGAATGGTCTGAAATTTTAAATACATAATTTTTGTAAAATTTTGTAGTCATTTCAGATTTTATGAAAATTGGATGTATAGTTTAATTACAGGAATAGTCAAAAGTTTTCCGTTACATTACGGACAATGGGGAAAAATTATTACAAGTGCATTTTAATGATGTTACAGACCCTGCACTTATGAAGTGCAAAAAAATATACATTCAGTACAATATGGGGTGCAAAAAATATTTATAAAACTAGTTATAGTACGAACGCACCTCATTTGCCACGTTTGACGAGCAATTTCCTATTTGTTCTTTTATTTGCAATTGAAGAAAGTAAATTTTTATCGATCGATTTTTAGTGAATTTTTTGCGTTATACACATCGTACAAACATGAAATTTGTACCAAATTAAAGTAGATTTTTTTCCGCGTCTTTCTATACCTTTTACGAATATCTCGGACCAATACTTTGGGAGATGCGATTTCTCTTTTTAAATGTCCTTAAATAAACTTTATTTATTGCTTAATTTCCTCCGTGGTAACCATGCACCCGCTGATTTTACTCGCAACCCTTAGGAGAAACTCCGCTGATTTGGAGAAGGTGCGTTCGCAGCTGCTTTCAAAAGGTTGATTGGTTAATTTTAGAAGTTAATTAACCCGTAATTCGGTTAATTACCGACTTTTTCAAAATTTTATGATTTGTTGTTTGATGTGAGGTGTTCAACTATAAGTACCCAAAATTTTAAGCCTCTAACATGTATAGTTTCTGAGAACGGGCTCTGTGACGGACAAACAGACAAAGGAGTGAGACGAATAGGGTTTCGTCAGATGAACGAAACCCTAAAAGGGATAATTTTTGCTAAAAACAGGCAGGAATTTTAGAGCTTTTACGGTTATCAGAGGATAATCTTTTCTCACCTAGCAAAATTCTGTTACATTCATCTTTTTGAATGTGGATTCCAGCAATCCATCGTTATTGTTGTATTTTTTATTTCATTTCACGTATTTTTTATTTCATTTCATTGGACTTTCGCGTACCAGTAAACAGAGCTTCACGTACCAGTACTGGTACGCGTACCATAGTTTCAGAACCCTGTCCTAAAGGATGAATTCCACCCTTTTTAAAACAATTTTGGTCATTCTCTGAATAGAAGCAAATATGCAAAGAAAATATTGGAAGCATATGAGAGAGGGAGGATGTGGGTCTGGAAAGTTTAATAATCAGACATATTGTCTACTCCAATTCTTGGTGTTTGTGTCTGAATTGCTTTGCAAAAGAGTCATCCAGTCAAAGGCGAGCTTATGTTATAAGCATATGAAAGCCTTGTAAATGAAGTTGGTTAAAATGCCTTTCCAGAGATTTTTTTTTCTTTTTTAAAGACTTTAAAAGAGAATAGTTTTTGTAAGGTTCTTTTTGGAATAGAGTATTTTGTCCTATTTTTACAACTCTTTTGGGTAAAAGATTAATTTGACGTGCATGTAATTAGCATAGAGAATTTTTTTTTTCTTTTGAAGGAAAGGGAAATGTGCCTACAATAAATTATGAGTTTGGTGCAATTCTATAAATGGAAATCCCCCTTTCATGCCTGTTTCTAGTGAGATACTTTGAATACTAGTTAAATTGAAAGACTTGAAGCTAGATATAGTTTGCTTACCGTCTTGTGGTGGTGTATCATAGGGTTTGTCCTCTAAGATTTCATAGTCAAATACAAGAAGATCAATGGGTATAGTATATTTTCTGGCAAAATTTTGCTGGCTCCCTGTGAGAAATGCTTGTGTGAAATAAAAACCAGACAACCAAAACACATTAGGAGGTCCTTGATCATACCAATCCTTAAAACAAATATGAAAATTGTAGCATAAATTACACATCTATATATATATATATATATATAAGAATATTCTGCATTAATAAATCATTAGGCCTAATATTTTATATCTTTTTTATACTATATAAATCCAAATTAATCGTCTCATGCATAGTAATATCCTATGAGGTTGTATTAAAAAGCAAATCTTAAGGAAACTGCATATTTTATTTTTACTCATTTATCATATACAAACTTAATATTAAGTTAAAAAATATTTGTAAAATAAAACAACAGATGGCAGAACCATTTTCTTTTCAAATATTCACCTTTTAACAAATTCACTCATAAAGAAAAATTTCGTAACGAATTTGTGAATTTACAAAATAAAATGACAGGTGTTTTTTATCAATTTATCCAAAGTTTAAATTATCATGAAAACTATTTCATAACTCTTAATAATAAATTTTTAGTGTTTGTAAACCTCATAACAGGTTCCTTAATTTTGTAATAAATCTAAGATTTTTAAAAAATCAACATTATTTGTTCTTAATAACCCATTATAAATGTGTTTTAAGTGCCAAATATGTTATTCGTTGCCCTATATCATTTGTTTATTTCACGCCAAAAGTGAGTTAAGTCGCCAAATAGGGCGCTACAATTTTTCCGCCCGCTTTATCCAAAGAGAAAATGTACAGAACATATTACTAGAATTATATCAGATTGCGATTTTTTTTTTTACAATTGATAGCATAGGAAACAAATATCAGGTTTTTATTTTTTTTTTCTATGCAGACGATAAATATATAAGTAATAAATATAATTCTATAAAAGCTTCGAAGATCATTGAAAACTATTTTTTAGTGAAACTAGGGGGCTCTGCCCCCTACGAGCTACGCTCGCCAACCCCCGTTCAGACACCCCAGATTCTAAAAGCATGTTAATTTCATCGGCCTTAAAAAGATTGAATTATAATTTTAAAAAACAGTGACGGTCTCCCTGTAAACGGGTTTTGATTCATTTTCCTTTGATTGGAGATTTTTAAGACGAAATCAGCCGCTGCTAAGAGATACAATGGCTGTTTTCGTCTTTGATTAAAAACAAGAAAGAAAAATCATGCGTATGGCATAGATTATGAAACACTTTCCAACAGTCCCTGAAAGCTTTAACAAAACTTCGTTATTTAGGGAAATAAGGTAAATAAGATAACTAACTAAACATTTAAAAAACTGATTTCAGCAGTTACCATCCATAGCCAAATATTTATTCCAATTCTTACGAACAGCCCTGTATTTGATCTGTAGGCTCATATATATACTATATAATAGAAAATTTAGTTTAGCAAGAAAACGCATAACAGGTTCAAATTTCTCTTTCAGCAATTTATACTAATATATGGAAACATACTTGAATACTTTTGTTCAGCCCTGTTGTTTATCTAGTACCTTTATTACACACCACTGTTTAACTGAACTTTAATCCAAACTAAATCACTCTTAAAACTACTGAAATCGCATTTCCAGAATTTATCATCTATAGGCGGCCATGTATCCAATTCTTTGCGTGGCCCTGTATATCATTTTATCTATATTATACAAACATTTCTTAGAAAACTACATGCAGTTCAGCATAACACATTTTAAACCCACCTTTCAGCAATTTACGGTCATACTCAGTAACCTTTACGAATTCTTTTGCGTAGCCCTGTATATCAACTATAACATTTACACACACCATATAGTATGCATAAATATAGTGAATTAAAAGCGCATATCTTAATTAAAAATGCATTCCCTGCCATCGCCGCTAATATACAGTACTTCGGATAGAAAATACTTGTCTGAAATGTTTTGTATGTTCCTGTAAATGCTATGCACTTCGTATTATGCATGAAATAACTTAAGTAAGTAAGCCTCACTGACGTATATCAATTTTATTATATATGAATTTGTATAATTAAAATACGCCGCAAACAATTTCCCCCTATATCATTTGTAATGGAATTGTGTAGTCCTGTAAATGAATAGTAACTATTCGTTGCACCGCATATGCTACAGAATATTCTGCATATTTTAGTGCACTTCGTAAATGCATATATATTTTTTATTATGTTTGAAAGGGGGTAACATCTTTAAAATTCATTTGAAATGATTTTTTCCCGTTGGCCGTAATGTAACGGAATACTTTTGACTGTCCCTGTAAATGAACTAAACATGCTACAAACTTCATTTGAAATAGGGTTCTTGCTTGGCTAAACGTCAATAACCAAAAGTTTCAGTGCGATCCGAGTATATTTACAAGAGTTAGAGCGCGAACAGACAAACCGAAATCAATAACACTTTTCAACTTTGTTGAAAAGTGTTAAAAATTAGGTAAAAATTTAAAAGTAAGCTAATGTAAAATGAATCTCAACAAAAACATCTCATGTAAAAAAAATCCAAGTCTCCTGACTCTTTGACCGTAAACAGTTCTGAGATCATGTGTAGAGCCAAGCTTAGCTCTCTTATTAACTCTTATATTTTAATTCACAAATTACTCCTAGTCTCTACACCTTTAGTAAATGATTATTTTGTGACTTGGCAATTACGCAGCACAGGAAAGTTATTACGTAAACACTTTACTTATGTTTTAAATTGGGATTAGATTATTTGATTAAGGCTGAATATGAACGCGAGGGATAGAAGCCTGAAGGAGGGATGCACCGATTGGTGGGTTTTGTAAAAGAGGGGTCTGGCTCATATTCACGTTACATAGGAAGAAAATCACCCAAAACTCCAGACATCAAGTTTGATCAATAGAGAGCTTTCGCATCCGGGCTTACAATGTAATGTAAAATTATTTCCATGCTACAAATACATATAAGTTCAGTGCTCTTATAGAAACTATTTTATGCAAAACTTTATAAATAAACGTTAATATTAAAATGTAAACAACAGTCTTTACATTCTCGTGCTGCGTCATTGCCAAGTCACAAAATAATCATTTACTAAAGGTGTAGAGACTAGGAGTAATTTGTGAATTAAAATATCAGAGTTAATAAGAGAGCTAAGCTTGGCTCTACACATGATCTGAGAACTTTTTACGGCCAAAGAGTCAGGAGACTTCGCTTTTTAGGTAGATTTCGTATGAAATACTACCTATTGGGATCGTTCCTATGTTGGAATTTCTGAAAAATTTTTGCAGATCTACACCGATCATGACCCCTAGAACCCAAAACCACCCTCAGTAAAAAACTTTATCTATCTATCTATCTATCTATCTATCTATCTATATATATCACTTTCTTCTGGACACGATAACTTTCGTAATTCTGCACCAATCTCTTCCAAACTGATACATAAAATCAATGGGCATAAAATCTCGGTCAAGTTCGTTAATGGGCAAAATCGGACCAAGGGGAGGGAAATAGGGAGGGGTTTTGTGAAAACAGAAAACCCCCCATAACTTCTTAATTTTTGTACATATCAAATCAGTTTAAAGTTTTTATTACTTCTAAAAATAGGGCCAAAAATGTATGTATCACAGATTTTTGATAAAGTTAAAAATGGGCTCAAAGGGCGCAAAAAATAGGGTTTTTGGGAGAAAAAAAATCATAACTTCGTCAATTCTCAAGATATCAAATTCAATTTATTATAAATCTCCTTAACATTATCTAAAACTTTTATATTCACAAGTTTTTGATAGGAGCAATTCGTACCGCAAAAAAAAAATTAAAAACGAAAACAAAAAGGGCGTTTGAAGAAGAAAAAAATCCATAACTTCGTCAATTCTCAAGATATCAAATCCAATTAATTTTATCATGAATCTCCTTAACATTATCTACAACTTTTATATTCACAAGTTTTTGATAGGACCAATTCGTACCGCAAAAAAAATTAAAAACGAAAACAAAAAAGGGGTTTGAAGAAGAAAAAAATCCATAACTCCGTCAATTCAAAAGATATAAAATCCCCATGAATTTATCATATATCTTCTTAATATTGTCTACAACATCTATATAGACAAGTTTTGGATAGGACCAATTCTTAGAGCAAAAACAAATTAAAAATATATACCGGTTGAAGTAAAAAATGATCTTAGTAAGGGTGTATTCAAATCCAAACTGCTTATTTTCTTACTCATTTTACAATTCCTTTTTGCTCTCAAAGGCTTCCAATTGGTACGTTTTCTTACTCAGAAACTATATAATGTACCGTAATGGTCGATTTTCTGATAGGGGCAGAATATATTTTTTTAAATGCTGGTAAAAAGGGCATTTTGAACCGAATTTACCGAAGCGGATTGTGTTGGAAAAAGCATTGTATTAAGGATGCGCTTAAATCCAAACTACTTATTTTCTGACTGGTTTTTAAATTCATTTTTGCTCTCAAACGCATTTAATTGGTAGATTCGCTTATTCAGAAACTATATAATGTACCGTAATAATCGATTTTTAGATAGAAGCAGAATATATTTTAAAAAATGATGTCAAAGTGGGCATTTTGAACGGAATTTCCCGAAGCGATTGCGTTAGAAACGAAAAATATTGTCCTTCTGAGAAAATAATTGTTTATATATCAAGTTTTAATTAATTGAACAAAAAATAAAAACACAGGTCGCTTATAAATCTCTTCGAAAATCACGTCAGCAAGTTTCATATTTTTTTTAAAATTAAAAATGAATCTGGAATTATGCCAGAAAATTTCGAGTTGTTGAGCATGGAAAAGTATTTTTTTGAATACCGCCCTAACATGATTCTGATAAAACCAGCTATTATATGAAAATGAAATAAAAACTCGTCAAGAGCGGCCAGATAAAATTGTTAAAGTGGATTTATCTATAATCATGATTTAGTTTTTGTTTGTGAAATTAGTATATTTGACTTCGAAATCTACCTCTGCCTGTAGGCCGGGCCGGCAGGGATTTTTTTTTTACACGAGATGTTTTTGATGGGATTTCACTTCTTTTTGTAAGGAGAAAGCCAAAGAAAGCTTTTCCAGTAGCGTCGATTTCAATTACACTATCTTTAACTTCATAGACTTAAGGCTCCTGATTGCTTCGATGTTCCGCTTTTCCTAGAAAAGCGAATTGGCATGTGTGCTACTGTTTGAAATCCATTCATTCAATTTTTCTAGTAACTATATTAGTTTTTGTTTCAATTTATCAGCTGTTTAATCAAAGTCCTCCAAAGTTAATTCTACTGTGAGTGTCCATTTTATAACTTTGTCTGCTTCCAGTCTATTTCCTATTTTTTTAGTTATAGCTGTCGTAATGTTTTCTAAAGTGTTTATTTTAAACTGCAGCTTACCTCTAGACCTTTTTCGTCAGTAAGCTCCAATATTCATACCAGGGTGGGCAACAGAACAGCGTGCGACTTCTTAGCGAGCTACGTCTTCCCATTTCAGGGTGTGAATCGCTGTAACGTTTTAACGTGTGTTTTTGTTTTCGAAGATGGTTTTGATGATAGAGAGCTTTAGCTTCATGGAGCTGTTGAGAACGTGATTTCTCGGAACGATTAGGCCTTCCCCTTTTGACCTCAATAGGTCTTCCAATTTTTTTCACTAGCTCATTTCTCTCTGTGATAGGTATTCCTTTGGAAAAATAATAGATTATTGATAGCTGTTAAGAAGAGGAAGTAGAACGTCAAAGTGACCTCCTAAGAAACTAATCCCAGCTAATCCCAGTGCACAACCACATACTCAACTATAGCACATCTGATATCATACGACTATGTTACCTAGCACAGAAAAGAAAATATAGATGAAACACGAACGATCTCCAGATATAGGAACTACTCGATGAGGACTTTCTTCGCTGTGATCAAAATATAACATTTCAGTTTTTTCATTTCAAACTTTCTTCGATCAACAATGTCTTTCGTTGGAATATCATACAAATTCGCGTGTCCCTCCGTCACCGCGTCTTTCCAGCAATTTTGCAGATGCACACTGACATCTAGAATTCAAATTTTACACAATAAAAAACTGTGTCGCCAAAATTTGAAATTCAGTTATTCCGCTTTTCGATATGTAACACTTACAATCAAGTTATTTTTAGAAACAAGTAGGTGAAAGAATTTTACACTAAACATTCAAACTTTCATATTTTCGAATTTAAAGTAAATCGTAATAACTTTTTTATTTAAATGATTTTAGTACACAGTAGACCGAGCATAGCTCGGTAGGTTTTTTTTGTTTTAGTAAATGTAAAAATGTGATTGATACTATCCGCAAAACATCAATAAGTTGCGGGGAATATAGCGAAATTTTCGTTAATGCGTCTCCTCTTAAGATGTATCTCCGGTTAATGCGTAAAGTTTCATTTCCGCATCATATTTTAATTAATGTTAAAGGCATCATTTATTGCGGATTTCGGTTACAGATAAAAAATGGCCTCCCTTGGAAGTCCACTAACGGTTGTTCACTGAATATTCATATCTACCGCTCATAGTCTTAGCACGGTTGAAAGTGAAAAGTCAGAGAAAATGACGTCATAGTGGTGCTTAAGTGATGATGTTTAAGTTTTAAATATGAAAATAATTGATTTCTTTTCAATATGTCATTTTTTCTGGGGAGAGGGGGAATGTAGAATTTTTATTTTGAATTCCAAAACGATAATTTGTGTACCTAAAAAACATATTTCAAAAAATTATACATCGCAGGGGAGTTTGTATTGCCATTAAAAAAATAAACTTTTTTTTACGTATGCGATTATGTTAGTCATATCCTGAGTGCCACTCTCCATGTTTTATAAAAATTGAATTTATTATTCTTCAACAATTGTTGTCTACGTCAATAGTTTGGCAGCAAATGTGAGCTGTTTTGTAAATATGAGGTAAGTTTGACAGCAAAATTCTCTTGCTTTTAAAACTACTGCTAATTTTGCGCCATGGTCTATTGCCATTGCATCAAACTATAGCAATGTTTAAAATAATATGGTAGTGATGTTAAATATAGCAAAAGTATAAGAGCAGCTATCTATCAAGAATTGTTAGCATATTTGCAGAATGTGTATAAAATATTTAAATTCACCTGATTAACATTTGGTAAAATAAATTAATTTTATTTGGGAACTACTTGATTATCCCGTCGATCAATTTCGCCAAACAATTCGCCAAATTATACAAATTGACGTATTTTTATTTTTAATAACGAAAAAACAAATAAATTAACAAAACCTTAATGAAACTACAAGTAAAAAGTCGAATTAGAAATCATTTGATGACGTAACAAACACGTGTATGGTGTTTAATGTCAAGTGAATGCGGCATTTACGATCATCCATTATTGGCATTTAATCTTATAGTTTGGCGATAGTTTTTCGGTTGACGGGATAATCAAGTAATACCTTTATTTGTTCTAGTCAATTAAAACAAATTTTACTGTATTCAGGACCAAGCTATTTCGTGCTCGATTTAGTATAGTTGACAAACCGATGGTTTAGTTGACAAACTGCGTTTTATCATGTTGATAATCAGTGAGCAACAGTATTGGCAATAATTCCGATTACGAAAAATAAAAGATTTTTGATTTTTTTTTTTTTCGAATTTTCCAATTTTTTTAATTTTTCCTTTCTTTGTATCCCAAATATTACCTTCTTACCCAATTTCAAGTTTCTAGGGCTACAGGATGTACCTCAGATTTTTGATGATCGGTGAGTCAGTCAGTCAGTGTCGAAAAAGTGAAACTTTGAGTTCATATATTTTATGAATTAGAAAAGATAGAAACGCGGAAATTTTACCATTTGTTTCCGCTTGAAGAGTACTTTTAGAAAAACAAAGTTTCAAGTTCCTGGGAAATTCCAGCGAAGGGATATAGGGCTGTCCAAAGTATCCCGAGTTGCTTCCAGAAAAGGATGCTTACGGCTGTGCTTTCTCGACTTGGCAGGGGCACTGCCGTGCCCCCAGATTAAGTACACAGAGTCTTTGTCTCTCGGTACTTTTTTTAACAACGCTATGAGAAAGTTCTTTTAAATGTATCGTTTTAAATCTGACGTAATTTTCACCAAAGTTTCCTTTCTCTTTTTAGTATTCACATGAAAATACTTTTATTGTTAGAAAGGAAATATTATTTGCGCTGTCTAAGAATTCACGATAATAGTTGAAAAGATTGTCTCAAAATATGAAATAAATGTCTTGTGCAAATATACTTTTTAATTTAAAGTATTTTGCCAACTTTTATTTATTTGGCCTTTTTAAATATGACGTAATTTCCTTTATTTGTGAAGCATAATACTGAATTTAGTATTTAAAAATTTTCTTTCCCTTTTAAAATTCACGTGCAACTGTAGTTTTTATGATGTAATTTTCAATATTTTCCCGATTTTCAACAGGTAATCAGAATCACATAATTCTAATTTGAAAGTTTTTTTCTGTTTATAATAGCCACGTGTAAATAAATTTTATTTGAAGGAAATATTATTCTTTGCGCTGTTTTTAAAATTGGCAACAGTTTAAAATAATTGCCCTTTTCTAAAATGTGTAAAAAATTTCTCTCGAAATGCTGAAAATTTGAATTTAAAATCAAAATAAATCCTCAAAAAATGAGTCAAATTAAAAAGATAATTGCAGTCTGCACATCGGGAACTTCCAATGTATAAAATGATCTAAAAATGTTTAAATTCCTATATATAGTTTTTCTCCTATAAAACTTTTTTTAATGGAACGATTTTGACCATCTTTAACATTAAATATCTCTTAAAATAGTTATTCGATTTAAAAACTGTCTGCATCAGCGTGTTTATCAAACATGTCTCTATAATACCACTGATTTTCATATTTTTGTATGAAACAGTTTTCTTAATAATAACGAAGAAAGACCCCCGGTCATAAAAAATATGGATGCCGATCTAGTAGGAGTATACCCGGATCATCTACGCAGATTTTCATTGGTCCATTTCCAAATCAAAACTTTTTTATATATATAGAAGGATACAAAATAAGCAAATTATTTTCTTTTGAAATCGAATGAAATAAAGTTTCGAATGTTTAAAATGAAATGTTGCTGTATTAAATGGTCCTTCGGTAAAAGTAATCATGAAGTAAATTAATATTTTTACACAATTTAGATAAATTACTGCGGCGAAATAGGTCGGACATTGCAATTTCTTGCTATTACAAATTCAGCTATGACATTTGGCTAGGGTTGCCGTAAAAGCTCTACTTTTGAAAATAAACGCCAACTGTTTCCCCGCCAAAAATTTGAATATAAAGTCGCAATTTTTCAAAATCAAATTCGTGGGTTTTTGAAGGAATTTTCAAACTTTTTTCAATATTTTATACTTATTATTAACTAATTTTCATTTTTAAATGCTTTTCTTTAAAAAAAAAATTCAATGTTAATAGTCCGATAAGTGGTCTCGAAAATTGCATTTTCAGAAAGTTATGCTGCTGTATAATCAAGAAATATTATTTTAACAGAAAAATTTTATCGATTCTTAAACTTCATAATATAGGGCTTTAAAAGGCACTAGGTCTCAATGCTAGGTGCGAGCAACACCAAAAGTGGTTCCCTTGTTAGTAATGTTAACTCTAGGCTTAAACTGAAGAAACTAAAACAATTTCCAGATTTCTCCTAATTAATTCCTAATTCAACCCCCTAATCACTGGGCGTAGTATGTCGTTTAAAATATATTCCTGTACTGAGCAAATGCATATGTGGCACTGCCACCAATAAAGTTTCAAAGTTGACTCTTGGGGGAACATAAAAAAGGCATTCTGTTTTACATATTTTACACTCTATTGTAAATGCAAAAACTGATAATTTTTTACGGGAACTCTTTTTTTTTTTTTTACTAATGCGTATTTTTTAAATTATATATTATGTAATATTACCGCATCATTTAACAAACAATTAAGGTGATGTTTAATCTCGTATATTATTATTTCAGCTAATAAACTATTAAATTTGTAAACTTTAGTTTCGTTATAGCTTACTTGCACTGCATCGGTCCATCTCAGTAAAAGTAACAAAAGCAACATTTTTAAGATAATAATATGAACATTTCAATAGATACTGGAAGCAAGAATGAGAAATAGTGCAATAACCCCCAAATGCAATGTTTTTTTGTTACAACCGCTCAACTCTTTCATTTTTTTTTTTTTGTGTGTGTGTGTGTGTGGGGGGGGGGGGGGGGGATTAATGTTACATTAATATTAAAAGCAGCTGTCCAAATCACAAAAGTCAGAGTTTACTAAAATTTAACGAATTTAACGTTTATTGAAATTTAATGCATACAATTATTATTTTGTATGCTACTCATGTGATAATAGGCTAAGGAAGAAGTTTAAGACGTTTTACTAAATGTCGTTTTACAATAGGATTAAACAAACATAATTTTCCAGCATTTTTTATCGCAAATTATTCATTCGGAAAAGTAGTCTCTGTTTTAAATTTAAAAAGGTGAAACATATGTTTGAAAATTAAAAAAAAAATCGCTAACCGTGTAAAGAGAATTAAACTTTTATTATTACAGTAGGCGCTCGATTTTACGAGCCTCTTTTTTACGAACTATTCGTTTTTACGAACCGATGTACTGATCCCGACCAGCATCCCATTGAACTAATGTTACTCCCATTTACGAACTATCGATTTTACGAACACATTAGTCACACAGTTTTCGTTTTTACGAACCGATGTACTGATCCCGACCAGCATCCCATTGAACTAATGTTACTCCCATTTACGAACTATCGATTTTACGAACATACAGTCCCACCGAGTTCGTAAAATCGAGCGTCTACTGTATTCAGTTTCAAGGTTCATACTCATCAGGGGAATGGGATTCAGGGGAAAATAAGTGGTAATCTCAGAGAATAATACAAAAAATTCCCCAAACCTGGCAAAACGATTGGCTACTCTGGGAAATTGAGAGCAGTCGCTGCTTTGTGATGTTATAATAAAATCAAACTAAGACACGCCTTCTAACATCGTGAGATATAGAATTGGAAAACAACCATTCCTTTTTACACATTAAACATAACATATGTTATATTTAATCTGTACCCCTTCTAATGTCTGGCGGCATCCATTCAGTCACTGGACACACCTTCTAACATCACGATGTCATGAAACTAAACATGTGTCCCCTTTCTTCAAAACGTTCTTTGAATGGTTCTGCCGATTTGGATTTATCAAATCTGTTGCAAATTAGTTTTGATGGCCTAACGTTAATTTAAAATTTTTGAAAACTGTTCAAGAAGAACTTAAGAAAAATAAGGGACATTTTTAAATTGATATGCGCACTTGTAGCCTTCATATTATTCGTAATGCTTTTCAAAAGAAGTAATAAAATCACATAGTGGAAAATGAATTGAATTCTTGAAGCAATCTACCGAATTTTTAAGAGATTACCGACTTCATCTCTGTTGTACTCAAATTAATGTTTTTTCTTTGAAATTCTGTTCATATTGTTTATATAGGTGACATAGAAACTTTATTTTTGAGATTACCTTGTTTAAATTTATTTTGAGGGGAGGGGGTCATGATACTGGTTTAAAAAATGTCGTTAATTGTTGACATGGGAAAATTATTTATCCGGTAAAATACATTAAGGGATTCTCAGTGAATTTTTTTGCTGGAAAAAAAGTATGAATCCTATTATTAGTATCACTGAATGCTGAGACATAAATTAAGTCATAATAATAAATGTTCGACATATGGGTCAATTTCTCTTAACAGAACAATTTGAGCATTGTATATATTTTTAAAAATAATATTATTTTCCTTTTAAAATTGGCTTCTGTTATATTTAAGAACTGTATCTAAGTAATAAAATACTATCAGCAAAAATTTTTGAGACTGTTAAACAGACAAAAACGAAATTTGAAATTTAAAGTAAGCAGAACAATGGCAAAGAGAGACAGATAGACCGAGAGCCGGCAGCACAGACAATCACCTCATCGAGTTCACGGATGAAATTCTAGGATTAGTTAAATCTTGATACGCATGTTAAAATGCAATCGGTCTGCCAAGTCATATCTTGGTGGAAAACACCTGGAAACCCGATTTTAGCGACTGACTCGTAGGTTTACCATTGTGTTTTCCTGCACTAAAAGGTATGAAAATATGGAGGACTGGGAGCAGGAAAACACAATGGTAAACCTACGAGTCAGCCGCTAAAATCGAGTTTTCAGGTGTTTTCCACCAAGATATGACTTGGCAGACTGATTGCGTTTTAATATGCGAATCAAGATTTAACTAATCCGAGAATTTCATCCGTGAACTCGATGAGGTGATTGTCTGTGCTGCCGGCTCCCGGTCTAAGAGGAATGACACTTAGACAGAGAAATAACAAGGGAATGACGAAAACTAAGGTTAGCTTGTCTAATATCATAACTATATATACAAAAAGAAATTGAACTTAAAGATAACTTTAAAAACTCAATACAAATAAGGCTTAATCACTGACTGAGCTTTTATTACAAAATTAAGGCAAATAAAAAGACACAGAGCATGGGTGCAAGACCTCCAGTATCAGGACTGATTTCAATCTTGAAGATAGTTTTGACTAAGTCAAAAATTATACTTTATATACTTAAATAATAATAATTTGTGGCATCAAGAACTTTTAATCACTTTTGTTTTTACTGTAAGATATCGATTTTTAGCCATAATACAAGACACAGAAAACCTTCTAGCCCATTTCCATTTGACTATTCCTAATACTCAGAAAAGTTGGTCTTGGCTTGGACGGACTTCTTGCACCCATGAGATAAGGTAATGGCGGTCAATAAAAATACTTACCAAGATATAACTGGAAATCTCTAAGCTTTGCTTGTCCATATTTGTTTCTGCAAAAATTTCAATTCAAGATAGCTTCTCTGCTGATGCCGCTTTTTACAAGTGGAATTCTGAGGTAATATGACTGTTGCCAGATGTTAGAATCATTATATTCATTTTAAAACAGGGGAATGACAACAAAACCAACGGCCAACGGACATTTATTATTATTTTTTCAGAAAAATACAAACTCTGAAAAGTCTTTTCTTTTTGTATTTTCATTATTACATGATAGTCTGTAATAATTTAAACAACAAATTTATCCCAAAAATATATTTATTTTATTTTTGATTCGGAGACAGCAATTTCGCTGTTTAGAGAAAATGTCACATATACTATCATTACTACAAACATATAATAACAAATTACTGTTAGGACTCAATGAAAAGATATGCCCTATTTAGAGGTCTGCACGGGCCCGGGCTTGGCCCGAGGCCCGTACCCGGCCCGGCGGAATGGAGGAGAATTTTCAAACGGGCCGGGCCGGCAGAATTAGGGCAATTTTTTCAACGGGCCGGGACGGGCCGGGCCGACAGACAAAATAAACGGGCCAAGTCGGGCCGGCAAAAAAATTGAACGGGCCTGAAGGGCCGGGCCCAGCCGATAAAAAAAATTAATCGGGCCTATCGGCCCGATATAAGAATTTGAGAGGAGCAGATAAAATACGAGGTCATTTCCAATGAATATGACTTTTTCGAGAAGTATAAATGTGCGTTACGAGCCGATGCGAGTTTAACAACATCAATACAGAAATGTAACATGTACATCGTAGAGATCGGCATCGTACAGTTACCTGATGCCTGATCGCGGGTTTAATTTTTTTCGGCAGACTTGTGCCGGTACGGAACTGGTCTTAATCGTTCTCAGGATATGTAGCACAGGCATTATGTTTTGTAAAAGTATTAATAGCGATAATGAACTTCTGTTAACAGTACCTTTGGAAATGTACCTTAAGGTGGTTCTCATATTTACTGCTCAACAATGCGAAACTCTCAGACACATTTTCTGACTCATTTTTAACTATAAAGGCATAAAATTGACAGGCTGAGTATTGAAGGCAATTGGAATCAAATAGCGTTTCCATTTTTCAGAAATTACGTACAGAGATAACAGAGACTCTTGTCACGTGACTGTACGTTTTCTCCTTTCCTGTGCTATCGCTTCCGGAAATTCGATTCAAAACGCTAACTTTGGCAGTATTTTCTGAAAGATATATTACTTTTATCTAAAAAAAAAACGGCATTTACATGGTTTCTGAATAAGAATACCTGCCAATCTCATGCGTTTCCGAAAAGAAATGAATTCATAAATGTATCAAAATGTAGCTCCTTTGGATTTGAGAAAAGCCTTAAAAATGACAGAAATATTTTCGCAAATCTACCTTTTATTATAAGCTTCAAAAGTTATCATGTTTTTAACCCTTTATTCTAAACTACAATAATCTTTTAATGAACCCTTATTTAAATTTTGAAACGTCTGTAGAGACGTTGACTAAAACACTGTAAGTAATCGTTAACGTTTACTATTGTGTGTTTTCTATTTTGCGAACACATAGTAATTTAAAATATACTGTAAAATGTGCCCATAAATATGCATGTAGTATTCATTAAAAGAATCTTAATTGTATGTCGAGAAAAAACGGAATTTTTTGTAGACATTTAGTCGGGCCGGGCCGGGTCTGTTTTCACTGATTTTTGTACGGGCCGGGCCGACAACGGTAAAAATGTAAACGGGCCGGGCCGGGCTCGGGCCGAACTTTCAATTTTTACACCGTGCCGGGCCAAAATAGCTTTCCTTCGGGCCGGGCCGGGCCCGGGCCTGGAAATTCCGGCCCGTGCAGACCTCTAGCCCTATTAATAGGACATCAGGTCGGAACGGGAAGCCATGCTTCATCCAGTGGTACTACAAATTTCCATTTAGCATCTGGTAAGTGTTTGTTAAAAATAGCGTTAGACAGACATCAAGGCTTCGGAAAGCCGCCCAAGAAGTGTGGAAGAAGAAAAATGGCATGATGTACTAATAAAATTTCTACTATCATTGAAATTTCGGGCCAGATCTATAGCCAAAAGTTAAGACAATCCAACAGAATCAAAATTTCGTACGGTATACTGAATTTATGCGTAGAAATTAGCTGCGAAAATAGTTTACATAAAGTACAATCGACTTTCTGTATCCTGAATTGATTAAAGCTAAAAAGAGCTTAAACAGCCCACATTTTTTATAAATAAGTATCTCTCTATTCTAAAAAAAAGTAACTACCGCTGTCACCGCCGCCGCCGCCGCCGGTTTTGATTTTTTTGTGACCGGAGGACTTTCTTCGTTAATATTAACAAAAATAATGCATACAAAAATACGAAAATCGGTGGTTTTATACAGAAATGTTTGATAAACACGCTGATGCAGACAGTTTTCAAATCGAAGAATTATTTTAAGAGTTATTTAATGCTAAAGTTGGACAAAATCGTTCCACTAAAAAAGTTTTATAGCAGCAAAAACTATACGTGGCAGTGTAATCATTTTGAGATCATTTTATGCGTTAGAATTTGCCGGAGTGCAGATTGCATTAATTTTTTTATTTTGACTCATTTTTCAGGTTTTATTTCTATTTTAAATTCAAATTTTCAGCATTTCTAGAGATATTTTTTACATATTTCAGAAAATTGTACTAATTTAAACTGTTGCCAACTGTATAAAAAGCGCAAGCAATAATGTTTGCTTCAAATTAAAAATTTATTTACACGTGACTATTATAAACAGGAGAAAAACTTTCAAATTAGAATTAAATAATTACGTATAAAAAGCAGGAACTTATTAAAAATTACGTCATAAAAGGTATACACGTGAGTTTTAAAAGAGAAAGGATATTGTAAAATAATAAATTCATTAACATGCGTTAGAAGTCTTAGGAGAAATGACGTCATATTTACGTCACATTATAGTTATTACATAAAATGAACACAAAATAATATTGCAAAAAAGTTTAAATTTAGAAATTGCGCTAGACATTTATTTGATATTTTGAGAATTAATTTAAAATGTCTCATTAAAAGAACTTTCTTTTCGCTTTGTTAAAAAATACCAGGAGACAAAGACTCTCTTTACTTAATTCCTTTTATATTAGCTTATTTTGAAATGTTGTTACACGTGTATACGTCATCAAGTTATTTTTATTTCGACATTTTATTTGTGTTTTTATTAATGTTGTACGAATTTATTTGTTCTTTCGTTATTTAAAATAAAAATTATATCAATTTGTATAATTTAGCGAGTGGTTTGGCGATTTATATAATTTGGCGAAATTGGTCGACAGGATAATCAAGTAGTACCGCAGCGGATTTGGCGTTAAAATTCCCCATTCAAAGAGAAATGAAAAGAAATTAGTTTATAGGGAGATCGCCACTGTTTTTTAAATTATAATTCAATCTTTCGAAATCTTTTTAAAGCCGATCAAATTAGCGTGCATTTAGAGTCTGCGGTGTCTGGACGGGGGTTGGCGAGCGTAGCTCGTAGGGGGCCGAGCCCCCTAGTTTTTAAAAAAGAAATAAAAACAATAAATTCTTACCTGAAGAAATTTGAGCCTCATCAAAAAATCAGATATATAACTTCCTAGAGGCTTGAGAGATGGATATGATTTGCTCATCCAATATGCAGGAATCTTTCCTTGGAGAATACTTTGAACAACTTGTTCTAATTCAGCAGACATCACAATTAAACCCTACAAGTATATAATATCTGTTGAAGTTTTACAATATCCTTTAACGTTAAACAAAGTACATTTAAATGTAATGTATATTAATAAGCTAGAAATTTAGTGAGTCTGTCCACCAGTCTGTGTGCCCTCTCACGCTGTGATGAATAAGGTCAGCACTACGGCATTGAGCACAATGGCGGATATCAAGGAAGGGCGATCGCCCCTCCCTTGGGCGATAGTAAAAAGTCTCTAAGCTGTCTAATTATTCCAGTTTTAAGGCCTTTAATATCATAAGTGCTAAAAAGGATACATTCGTGTTTCTTATTATTTATTGCAAAAGAATTCTAAATTTGACAATTATCAGAAATGGTGCCAATTTAATATATAAAAATTTTAAATTGAGCACAAAATATCCTGTTACAACTTTCCCGCTTATATAATTAAGGAAAATTAGAAACTTCGAACGAGTTCGACGGCTAGAAATTACTTCTTAAAAGGGTACAAGAATCCAGTTTTCACCCAACTATCCTTAACTGCTGAAAAAACGCTTCATTAATAAGTTTGGTCCAAAATATTGTTTATTTAATTACTTTAAAAATAAAAAAAACAAGCAGTTTTATAAGCAGTTAACTTAAAAAAATCCTATTATAATAATTATGGATATAGAAAATCCATTGTCTTCAAAACATGTATAGAGGACAATAATAAATGTTAGGAATACTTTTTGTCCATGGATAGAGAAAGAAACCATAAATTTAAGAAGGAAGGGAATTCTATTTTTGGAAGCCTCTAAATATAAAACATCATGCAAAAGTAATTATGTATGAATGTTTACATACAGAATTTTTTCGATCGGTCGTTATAATAAGAAAGTTTTTATAGTGAAAGATCGTTATATTGAGCATCTATTGCATATGTGCAACGGGATTTTTCTTTGTTTAGGGGGATTCTAAATACAGACTAATGTAAAAACCCCACGTTTGTAGTATACCACCCTCTCCTTCTAGACCCTACTCCGTGTAACTAAAAACCTCTCGAAGAGATTTTTTAAAAGTAGATTATATATATATATTTAAAAATTAAGGTTTAAAGAATTTTTTACTGGATTCTTGCACCAGATATTTTCATTCCGAAATATCGCATTTCCCTCTTTACAGCACAGTACAGAACAAAAAATGCTCTTTCTGATAAACTTTGTCACAAAATTGTAACGTGTAATTCACGAATTTTTAACGATTTATTTTTAAAAAATCAAGAATTTAATTTTTACTTCCTTCTATCTTCAATAGAAGAAAGTATTGTAATCGAAATTTTTTACGACTTCCAGTTTTCGACGGATTTACACGTTTTAGGGGTCAGAGATCCCAAAAAACATATTTATAGAAAATGTCTGTCTGTCTGTCCGTCCGTGTGCCTGTCGCCATTGTACCATCAAAAAGTGTATGAAGTTATGCATAAAATTGAACCAAATTTTCATTTTAAGTTTTTCGCTATGGCAAGCAGGGCCTCCCTGAATTTGGAAAAAAATCGCCGGTAGGAGGAGCTGTAATAGCGATTTTTGTGCGATTTTGAATATTGTACCATCGAAAAGTGTATGAAGTTATGCATAGAATTGAACCATAATTTTATTTTAAGTTTTTGGCTATGGCAAACAGGTCCTCCCTGAATTTGGAAAAAATTCGCCGGTAGGGGGCGCTGTAATAGCGATTTTTGTGCGATTTTGAATATTGTACCATTAAAAAGTGTATGAAGTTAAGCATAAAATTAAACCAAATTTTTATTTAAAGTGTTTGGCTATGGCAAGCATTTTCTCCCTGAATTTTGAAAAACTTCGCCAGTAGGGGGCGCTGTAATAGCGATTTTCGTGCGATTTTGAATATTGTACCATCAAAAAGTGTATGAAGTTATGCATAGAATTGAACCAAAAAAAATCTTTTAAGCTCTTGGCTATGGCAAGCAGGTCCTTCCTTAATTTGAAAAACGTTTGCCGGTAGGGGGCGCTGTAATAGCGATTTTTGTGCCATTTTGAATATTGTACCATCAAAAAGTGAATGAAGTTATCCATAGAATTGAACCAAATTTTTTGTGTTTGTTTTTAGTCATGGCACGAAGGTCCTCCCTGAATTTGGAAAAATTCCGCCGGAAGGGGGCTCTATAATTGCGATGTCTTTACCATATTCATTATTGTACCATCGAAAAGCATATGAAGTTATGCATATAATTGAACCAAATTTTTTGTGTATGTTTCTGGCTATGGCGAGCAAGTCCTCCCTGAATTTGAAAAAAAATCTGCCGGAAGGGAGGTGCTGTAATAGCGATGTTTGTGCCATTTTCTTTATTGTGTCATCAAAAAGTGTATAAAATTATGCTTGCAATTAAGCCAAATTTTTTGTGCATGTTTTTGGCTTTGGCCAACAGATCCTCCTTGAATTTGGAAATATTGCTCGGTAAAGGGGCTCTGTGATAGCGATTTTTGTATGCTTTTCTTGATTTTTCGTAGTTCTATTGCCCATCGGCGGCTCCTGCAGCGGCAGGAACTCGCTTCCTGCTAAGCCGGCTTTTCACAAACAGCTGATAACAACAGAATAAGGAAAAACTAATAATTTTAACAAATATCATGATGTAGATTAACTCGTTTTTAGTCCATTTAATTTACTGAAGCAGAAATTTAAGATGAAAATGAAAGTTGGTATACTATTGAACTAATAATATTGAAGTATTAACATGTGTAACTAGTTTTTGAAATATTAAGATGCATAAGATAGAAGAAAGTTTTGGGACTGGCACATCCAACTAGTTTGCTTTTAATTTCAGTAAAATCTGCAAACGATTTTCTTACAATAGGTTTATTTTAACGAGGCTGAAACAAGGTTTTTTTTTCCTTAAACGTACGAAAATATCAAATGGTAAACCATATATGCACAATTTTGGTTCTTTCTTGTATCATTTCATGCCAATTCATCCAGGTCTATGGGCTTGGAAATGTCACTGTAAGTTAAAGAATAAACTGCTACTTAAAATAAAGAAATTGGAATTCTTCATTTACCTTTTTGTGGAGAGCACTTCTCGTACCTTGATAAAAATTGAGGAAAATAAACATAATTATAAATTTTGGATTAATTTTTCTGCCTTTAAAAACTAAAAGTGATTCATTTTAATATTTTTATTAAAACCTGCATATTTTTATTGACTTACAGTGACATTTCCAAGACCATACAAAATTTAGATTCAGGGGAACAATTAACCAATCCCAAAACTTTCTTCTATCTTATACATCTTAATATTTCAAAAACTAGTTACAGATGTTAATACTTCAATATTATAAGTTCAATACTGTACCAACATTGATTTTCATCTTAAATTTCTGCTTCAGTCAATTAAACGGACTAAAAACGAGTTAATCTATATCATGTTATTTGTTAAAATTATTAGTTTTTCCTTATTCTGCTGTTATCAGCTGTTTGCGAATAGCCGGCTTAGCAGGAAGCGAGTTCCCGCCGCTGCACGAGCCACCGATGGACAATAGAAGTAGGAAAAATCAAGAAAAGTATACAAAAATCGCTATCACACACCCTCTTTACCGCGCAATATTTCCAAATTCAAAGAGGACCTGTTGGCCAACGCCAAAAACATGCACAAAAAATTTGGTTCAATTGTACGCATAATTTTATACACTTTTCGATGGTACAATAAAGAAAATGGCACAAACATCGCTATTACAGCGCCCCCCTTCCGGCAGATTTTTTTCAAATTCAGGGAGGATTGCTTGCCATAGCCAGAAACATGCACAAAAAATTTGGTTCAATTCTATGCATAACTTCATACACTTTTTGATTGTACAATAATGCAAATGGCACAGAAATCGCTACTACAGCGCCCCCTTCTGGTGGA
Source organism: Maratus speciosus (assembly GCA_963932465.1). NCBI lineage: Eukaryota > Metazoa > Arthropoda > Arachnida > Araneae > Salticidae > Maratus > Maratus speciosus. The sequence continues at coordinate 121,573,913 of OZ010786.1, forward strand.
ATTTTTCCAAATTCAGGGAGGAACTTTGTGCCATGACCAAAAACAAACACAAAAAATTTGGTTTAATTCTATGCATAACTTCATACACTTTTCGATGGTGCAATATTAAAAATGGCACAAAAATCGCAAAAAATCGCTATTATAGCTTTCCCTACGGGGGATTTTTTTCCAAATTAAGGAAGGAACTTCTTGCTATAGCCAAGAACTTAAAACCTTTTTTTGGTTCAATTCTATGCATAACTTCATACACTTTTCGATATTACAATATTCAAAATCGCACAAAAATCGCTATTGCAGCGCCCCCTAGAGGCGAATTTTTTCCAAATTCAAGGAGGGCCTGCTTGCCATAGCCAAAAGCTTTAAATAAAAATTTGGTTCAATTCTATGCATAACTTCCTACACTTTTTGATGGTACAATATTCAAAATCGCACAAAAATCGCTGTTACAGCGCTCCCTACCGGCGAATTTTTTTCCAAATTCAGGGAGGACCTGCTTGCCATAGCCAAAAACTTAAAATAAAAATTTGGTTCAATTCTATGCATAACTTTATACACTTTTTGATGGTACAATGGCGACAGACACACGGACAGACAGACATTTTCTATAAACATGTTTTTGGGGATCTCTGACCCCTAAAACGTATAAATCCGTCGAAAACCGGAAGTCGAAAAAAATTTCGATTACAATACTTTCTTCTATTGAAGATAGAAGAAAGTAAAAAATGTGTCTAAAAATAAAGACTCAGAAATGTGATGTGCAATTTGCTGAAAAATACAAAATTTTACCCCCCTCCCCATATCGTAAAAACTCTGCGGCCTAGAAGGGGAAAATGTTGCATGCATACGTTATTTCTAACATATAGATGCTTACTTCAAGCAGCTTTATAAATCGAATTTTATAGGGTTAAGACGAGAGAAACGCTCAAAATATCGATGTAAAAAATTCTCATTTGCCATGGAATAAAGTTATAGGATGTAGAGGTTCGCTAAGGATGCTCGGATTTTTTAATTTCGAATTTTTAAAGATTGAAAATAGAAAAATCAACTTTCTGCCGTTTTAATTGGAGACACAACTTTACCGCGAATTTTTCTGAGCAAAGGAATAGGAATAGGTAAGTAATAAACAACGAAAACAACAACAATAATAAAGAAGTTTTATTGGAACTATGTAAAAAATTGCCTCATACTTTACCGTTTTATGAAAAATAAGACATAATTATACATGCTCTGTTCTTTTTTTTTTTCTCTCCTCTTTTGCTGGCGCACAAGTTTGCGCTTTATAGTATTTTTGTTTCAAATCTCTATCGTAATTTATCGACTTTTGCAATTTTTTTTTTCATAACTTATAAGAAAATTTTTACTTTCAATTGACCTAAAATTTAGATTTTGTTACATCATACAGTCATTTTAGTAATATTGGGAAAGAAGTTGACCAAAATTTTCAAAAAAAAATTTTCTGTTATCTGACAGAGTAATTGCAAGTTAAGTTTTTAAATTATATTCTATTGTATATGGGGGTCTCACAACCATAGTAGACCAAGTCCATTAAAAAAAAAAAAAAAAATGAGATAGTCCATTTAAAAGCTGCATAAAATCTATTTTATTCACTCCCACAGTGAACTAAGTCTGTTTTCACATACTTTCTCATATATGTCAACTGTTTACAGACTTGGTTTATTGTGGGATTGGATAAAACATATTTTATGCAGTTCCTAAACGGAGTATCTCATTTTTTTACAGAATGGACTTGGTCTACTATGGTTGTGAGCCCCTCATATATATCATTTAATTTATATTTTCCCTATCCGTTATCTATTTCGTTATTTTTTCTCTCTTGTCAATAATTGTTTGGTATGATGGATAAAAATGTACATTTTCTGCTAAAGGCAAACATTCACTTTCACCACGAAAGCCTTTCGTACTTCTCAGATTTAATCATGTTATCAGCCAGGACGCAAATTCCCCTCTCTAATGCTAATCCTATGGAATGCATTCGCATTTTTCAAATTTCTCCTTGGAAAATTAAAAGTTTTATCTTACATTTTCTGTATGTTTTTCTTGAAGAATGTTCCTTTCTTTTTTATTTGCCAAAATATTTCTAAAATATATATTTAATTTTAAATTTTAAGCGTTAAAATCTAAGTGAAGTAGGAGACTTGTAAGTAAGATTTTCAAATTTTAAATAAAACTAACAATGCATTTTAAAACTATTTTGTCCAATAAAAAAGAAAAAAACATTCTTCAAGAGGAGAAATTTGAAAAATATGGATACATGCCAAACCCATAGGTTTAGCAATAAAGAGGAGAATTTCTTGCCTGACTGAAGCCTTAAGACCGTAAATTAATGTTTGAAAGCATATCTATTTGAAGATGGAAATTTACTGGATTATGAAGTGAATAAATATCAAACATTTGAACTGGCAAAAATTATATCATGTTAAAAAAAAAACTTAATTCTAATATAGCCTTAGTTTTTTATAAAATGTACTGAAATGATTTCGTCAAAATTTGAAGAGAAAGTGGTCGAAAAAAAAATCATTTTAATTTCCACATTATAGTAAAAATTCGGAGATTTAAGAGAAAATGGCTCATTTTCGGCGAATTCATAAGTAAACTGATTCAAATTCATGTATGAAAATGCCCATTTACTTTTTAAAAAAAATTGTCATAAAAAGTTTAGGAAATGCTGAACACTTCTAGATTTGCCCTATTCACCATGCAATGTACAGCAATTTGTGCTTGCCTAGGTGAGCTCTGTATTCGCTAAACATTCATATTAATGTTATTGAGATAATATGCATTACATTTAAATTGAGAAACTTTCCACATTTGAAAACTTAAGATGTTGACATAAAATTGAGTAGCCTATTAACTTTTGATAACAAATGTTTCTTAGTAGCTGAAAGAAACAGCGACCGACCACTTTCGCTAAAAAAATTCTGAAACTTTACATGAGGAAACTAATGATACGAAGTATTATACCTTGACAGCCTTCTTTGCATTCTCAAGAGATGCTCGGATAGTAGATAGAAGAATGTTGAATCTTCCCATTTCCTGCACTAGTACTGTGTTCATGCTTTGTTTATACAGAGTGGGGTATTTTTGATGGGCAAGAACTAAATCAAAATTCTTTGGAAGTTTGCCTAAAATGTCCGATGCAACATTTTCAATAATATCTTCAGGAGACTGTCCTCCACCACCAGTCACACGAGCCTATCAGAAAAAAAACCAATAATCATAAGTAGAATTTTAAGCGTTTCTCCAAAAAAATATTTTTCTCTGCTCAACAACGCGCAATTTTCAGACACATTTTTAAACATAAAACCACGATATTTGCAGACATGATTATTGAAGTGATTTGTAATCAGTTTTCTTTTTCTATCATTTTCCGATAAATAAATTATATCTTGAAGTATATGGAGTTGCTGTCTCTGGACGGAAACTTTTTTCCTTTTTCTGTGCTGTCCTGTCGCGTTCGGAAATTCAGTTCAAAACGCCAAACTGACAGCATTTTCTAAAAATTCTCATGCCTTTACCGAAAACCAGATAAATTACTTCGATTACATAATTTCTTAATAAGAACATCTGTCAGTTTCATACCTTTGCGAAGAAAAATGAATTAAAAAAGTGTCAGAAAACAGCCATATTGGATTTGAGCCTTAAAAGGCCATTTGATAAAATAACAAAACAATGCAAAGGTAAAGCTTAAATTTCTTGTTTGCAGATAAAAAGATTCTGAGCTCTTTTATGTTATTCTCAAAGACTGAAATAAAAGGAAAATAGAGTAAAACTTTGATTTTCTTAATTTACGATTTTCGTAACTTATAAAAAAAATATGCATACAAATTATTTTTCTATTAATTAATTTTTCACCCCATTCCTGCTTGAATTAATAGCATGTACCAGGAAATTATACTTTTCTTCCAAAATGCAGAATCAAATTAACCTCTAAAAATTATGAATTTCTTTGACGCCACAAAGTCGTTTAGAAAATACAAGATTAGCCCGCTCAAATGAGGAAACAATCTCATGTATAATCTGAGAGTAACTTGCCTCCAGCTAGCAGATTGAGTTTCCGTCCAGATGAAAATTGAGCTAGCGCTCGCCGTTTTTCATTTCCCGTTGTGGATTTTTTTACGTTTAATTGAATTGTCACTATGGAATTTAAAAAAACAAAAAGCAGCGATCCTTTACTTAAAGCAATAGATTTTAGATAACCACATAGGAACTAGAGCCGAACTTGCAAAATACTAACTAGAACTGGGAATATAAGTTTCAAGATTTAACTCTGGATATCGAAGATGGGTAGCTCAACGTGTTGCATTTTTATTTTCATTTCATTTTATTGAATACCTATAAACTTACAATAACTTATTTAATGCCTAAAAATCTATAATATTCTACTGAAGTAATTTATTTGCTTTAATTCTTTCCAGTTTCATTGAAGAGATATTTATATATATAGACGTATATTTTATACGTATATTGAAGAGGGTTTATAACTTGGAAGATTGCCTATCTTTACTTCATTTTTTATGAAATATTTGCTGTATAACAACATTTTAATACATTACTGAGATATTCTACAAGAGGGCTGTCCAACGGGATGTCATGGTCGCCCTTTTGAATGTTTTATGTTACTATCTTATAAAAAGAGGGGAAAAAACACTAATTCATTTTAATTGATACTTTCATTAAAATCAATAATATTTGTATGCTTTTTATTATGTATCTGATTAAGGTTTCTGGCTCCTTCTTAAAAAAAAAAAATTATAGTCTCCCTGACTTCTTTCAGAAAAATATAGTTCTAAATTTAATATGATTTTTTTTCTTTTTTTTTTTTGGCATTTCTTTTCACATGGAGTTTCTGAATGGTAACGGGCGTTATGACTACTACTTTGAGATGCATGCGCATCGTATAAGACGCGTGTGTATCGCCAGTACTACAGTGAGACAATATTGTTGCATATTTTAACTTTGAATCATATTAATAATGGCATCCTTCATTGTTTGCAATCAGCTCAAGTGCGTCCCCGCAAACTGAAAGGTTGGCCAATGGTCAGACTTGTTCTAGAATATTCATAACGACCAAAATAATTTTTCAAAAAGTACTTTTAAAATTTATTAAAACAAAATAATCAAAGGTTAAATATTTTTTTAATTGTTTACGACAATTGATTTTCTGTTACTATGGAAAACATTATGTATAACTGCAGTAGATAATTGTAGCTAGCAGTGAACATGATTTTAACAAATGAAACGGATTTTATATAAGATCTTCTAAAAAATTTTTACTATATTTTTACAGTCATTTCATTTAAAAAAAACTTTTATGCATTTAAAATTTATTTGTAAATTCTGAAAATTTTTGTGCTAATAATTAAATACGATCACCAGTACAGTTTTTGGATGCATATACGTTATAATACTCAAATGCTTTTGTTGGAGGATTTTTTTTTTTCATGTTGATAAATAAAAGAAATATCCTATTTGATATTCTACTTTATAAATAACATGAGCCATATCGTTCGCAGATTACATAACCGTTCATACTATAAAATAAATATTGTTGAAAGCGACAATACATTACAATACATCCAACACATTTCTCCAAACATTAACTTTATGCCCAAATAATACATGAACAGCAGCAAACAGCTGATTCTAATCTCGCTAGTAGATTCGAAACAGCTGTTTGCTGCTGTTCATGTATTATTTGTGCATCTTTAAACGTTGGTATTCTGCTTTTTAATATTGTTGCACATAGACTTTATTTGTTATTTTTATGTATAAATTTTATGGTTAAAACCACAGCCGGCCAGTGCAAAGCATTGTATATGTCTTTATAATAATAAGTGCGATAATATGCCTTTTATATGTATGAGGATACAATAAATTTGTCAAACACCTTCAATAAGAAGAAATGTGATACACAAAGTTTTTCCATTTACAATGTTAGTCTCTTCTTTACTTGAGTTTTATAACTGAAGGAATATGCTTAACAGCAACATAATTTGGTCAAAAATCTTCTATAAGTGGAGTGATATATAAGGATTTTTCGTTTGATTGGTTAATCTTTTTCATTGAGTTATATTACAGCAGAAATATCCTTGAAACAACATAAAAGATAATTTTAAAATTGAGAACTACGAACATAATGTTCAGCAGTTTTAAATATCTCCCAAAATCGTCATCAATAGAGATACAAGTAACAAGTCAGCTTACAGGAAGAGATATTTTTAAAAATATAATACAACACTTACATAAATAAAATCAAACGTAGATATAGTTTTAAAGAGCTTATTAATATAAAACTTTTTTAAAATAAAGGATAATTATTGACCAAATATTATAATTTTACTCAATATAAAATATTTAATTAATTCATAATTGAACTTACTTGAGTCAAAAGAATGCTGTCAAAGAGTAAATTAGTTTCTCCTTGATCTTTTGTGATTTCAGCATTTTCATGCATTCCAAACACATCTGGCTTGGCAATCAAGGGTAAGGTGTTAGCGTAGTCAATGTAAGATTGATACTGAAAGGATATAAAATGTTTTCTTAGTTATCTTCCGTTATTTTACATCTGTTTATTAGCAGACAGGACATTTTGTCTTTAGTCTGATTAAAATTTTGATATTACTAATATAAGAGGATGTTCTGAAAGCACGTTTCTCACAGAGATAGCTGAAAAAGAACGACAGTAATCACTGTAAAATAAAGGATATGCATTTCTAGACTGTCCTAAACGCAAAATAGGAGCAGTGGCAGTAAATTTAAATAATGCATGCACAAAGTACTGAAGAAGACAGATAAATCACGAATCCTCATTGCTGAAACCGATTACTTTCTTATAAGCTAGGCATTGCTAGTGTAATTACGTATCCAGTTTGCAACATATGAATTGACATTCAACATTTCAAATTACCTTCTCATTTAACTTCCTAACTATACAACATGACCATGGACTGTTTTTCTTTTCTTTCATATCAATGCTAATATTATAAAGAAGAAACATTTCTTTGTTTGTTTGCAGAGAATTATCTCTGCAATTCCTGAACAGATTTAAAAAATAAAGTGGTAAAATGATGGTGACACTATATGTTCCAACATAGGCTAATTTCCACACCACTACCTCCAAAGGGGTTTTTGCGATTTTTATGATATTGTTGGAACTAGAAACTTCAAATTGGGCTGGGGAAATACTTTTAAAAGTAAATGGTCTTTCAGAACGGTTTGAAAAAAAAATTGAAATTTAAAATGATCAAATGAGCGGGAAGCATTATAAATTACGATTTAGTAGGAGTTATTAGGTCAATCAATCTAAAATTTGATATACCTGTTAATTTTAAGACACAAAAACTCGCACAGAACAGTTTTAAAAAATCGAAATTCATAAGGATACAGGAACAAAAAGGGTTCTAAAATTGCGATTTCTATGATACTGTAGTTTGTTCAAGAAACCTGTAACTAAGCATAGTAGTTAGTAACTTCTAAAATGTAAATGCTGCTCTAAAAATAGGATGTAACAAAAAATAGATATTTAAAAGGATGAAGAGCGGAAAACGTTCTAAATTACGATTTATTTGGAATCATTAGGGCTGTAAAATTTTCATTTTACACGGCTATTATTATTATTATTATTATTATTATTATTATTATTATTATTATTATTATGTAAAATCTGGTATAGATAATTATGTAAAAAATTCGAAATTTAAAAATGTACAGGAACAAAAAACGTTCTAAAATTTCGATTCCTGTGATAATGTTGGAACTAGAAACTTCAAATTTGGCATGGTAGTTACTTTTAAGATGTAAATGCTTATTAAGAACGGTTTCTAATAAAATCGAAATTTAAAAGGATGAAATGAGCGGAAAACATTCTAAATTACGATTCGTTTGGTATTATTGTTGCTATAAACCTTAAATTTGACATGGCTATTATTTTGTCAGACGTAAATGCTCACATAGAGGAATTTCTATGAAATTCGAAATTTATAAGAGTATATATACAAAAAACGTTCTAAAAACATCCTAAATTACGATTTATTTCGAATTCTTAATTCTATAAATCTAAATTTTGACATGAGCATTATTTTTAGGACATAAAAGCTCACACAGAACATTCTCTAAAAAATTCGAAATTTATAATGGTTTAGAAACAAAAAACTTTCTGAAACAATTTCTTTGATAGTGTAGTGGCTAGAAACTTAAAATTTAACATGATAGGTTTATTTCTGTAAATAAAAAAACAGCCTCCCTAAGATCTGTTTTTTAAAAAATTTAGAAATTTGAAAGGAGGAAATGAGCAAAAACACAGTCTGAAAACGTTTTAAATTATGATTTATTTCGAAATTGCTAGGGCTATAAATTAAAGATTTGACATAGCTGTTATTTTTAATATGTAGAAGTTGACACAGAGGGGTACATTTGAAATTTAAAAGAATACAGGAACAAAAAAATTCTTAAACTTTGATTTCTGTAATAATGTTGGGCTAGAAACTTCAAATTTTGACATGGTAGTTACTTTTAAGGTGTAAATGTTCGCTAAGGACGGTTTAAAAAAAAAAAAAATTGAAATGTAAAAGGATGAAATGAACGGAAAACTTTCTAAAAACATTCTAAATTATGATTCATTTGGAATTATTGGTGCTATAAACATTAAATTTGATATGGCTATTATTTTTCAGAAGTAAATGGTCGAATAGAACATTTTCTAAGAAATTCGAAATTTATGTGAGTATAGGGATAAAAAACTTTCTAACATTGTGATTTTTGTCATATTGTTGGGGCTAGAAACTTGGAATTTGGCATGGTAATTACTTTTAAGATGTTGTTAAGATGTTTAGTTGTTAAGATGTTTTGTTACTTTTATGTTGTATGTATTGTTGCTAATTTTTTTTTTAAGAGTAAAGTGAGCGAAAAACATTCTAAATTACGATTTATTTTAAATTATTAGGGCTGTACCTTGAAATTCGACATGACTTATATTTTTAAGACGAGCACAGAAGAATTTATAAAAAAAATCGAATTTTCAAAAGGTAAAAAATTGAACAAAAAATGTTCTAAAATGGGATTTCTATAACACTTTTGGGGCTAGAAACTTAAAATTGGACATTGCAATTATATTTAAGATGTAATAGGTCACTAAGAACAGTTCTAAAAGTATGGAAAAGTTTAAAATGAGCCGAAAATATTCTAAAGCCGTTCTAAAATTACTTTTTTTTTTTTTTTTTTTTTTTTTTAATGTGATATTTGACATATTAGTTACTTTCAACACGTACAGGTACATACTCGTTCAAAACAGTTTATAAAATTTCGAAATTGAAAGAGCTGAAGGGAGCGGAAAACGTAAAAAACGATTACTTTGGGATTACTGAACAGATTTCAGATCTTTTCTCAGGATAACAATGACCGAATCCGCTTAAAAATAGGCCACATTTTACAAACTATCCTCGAGGGGGTGCAAGATAGAGAAAAAATTGAAAATTCGAATTTCTTTGTTTTGTTGAAGCTAAAAACGTTAAATTTTACATGTTAGTTCCTTTTAAGACGTAAATTCTCGCTGCCTGTTAAAATATTCGAGGATTAAAAGGATGAAATTTTTAGAAAGCGCTCTATAAACACGATTACTGATTACTCGAAAACTATCGTTCGATAAAATGGGATTCTCTCCCCCCCCCCCCTCCCCACCAAAAAAAAAAAAAAAAAAAAAAAAAAAAATCGAATTTTAAATGTGTGGAACGGAGGGAAATATTCTACAGTTAAATTTTTATCAGGATTTTTCTGAAACTGTTAGCCTAAAAAATTTAAATATCGCATTCGGCTTCTAAGACGCAGATGTTCACGGACGTTTTTTTTTTTTTTTTTTTTTCATTTAAATTTGTAAAAACTGAAAGGGGATTTTGTTATGAAAGTATCTATTGATGAGGCACATTTCAAATATTACACAATCTGAAGATAGAGATTGTTTTCGTATCGTACATTTACTTTTGAAAAAATTAAATTGCATTTAGAGATAAAGAATGGATGAACTTCGTTTCCTCGTTTAAAACGATGTTTGAATTTGACCATCCCGGTTGACTGATGCGATGTTCTTTTCAAAGCACTGATATATATTTTATTGCACTCACAAAATTAGAACGTAAATAAAATTTACAGAAAGGATGACATATTAGACTCTCCAAAATGCACAAATACTGCTGATTATTAATCAAGTTATGTAATTAAGTAAAAATGCGTTTTTAATTTATTAATCTAATAACGACATTCTGCAATATTTGGCAATTTTCAATTTATTGCTTACCTATTTCAGATTTTTTTTACCTATACCATTATAATTATAATATCTAACAGTGAATTTGAATACTTCCAATTCAATATTTCTATTTTTATGGTTTTCCCGTATTTTATGAACTTTTAAGATAGTACGATTAATAATGTAAAACCACGATCTCTTTTTCCTTACCACTATAATTTAATAATAAAATTTGCCGTATTTCATCGCCAAAATCTGCGATTTAAAAAGTCAAAATTTTCTATCAAATTTTAGGGGTCACAAAAAACAGTAAAAGTTGGCACAATTTTACTCACATTTAAAGTACACACATTAAAAGCTGTGCAACAGCATTCTTAAAAAAAAGAAAAATGTTTCTCAATTATTCATTTAGTTACGAGTTCAAGCTAAGATAAATGGAGAAGTTAGTTTCCAATAATACATAACAAAGCAATGAAATGTGCTTAAAAAACATTCTTTTAATGAAACAAGAATAATGACGTTAAGGGTTCATGTAATTCCATGACACTGGAATTACATGAAGCATGTTTAACTGAATTCAAATAAAATGATCCAGTTTAAATTAATTCAGATAAAATGATACAGTAATAACTGAATTCATAAAAGCATAGAAATAAAATAATTTTCAGCAATTCAATGTTTGACATTATAACAGCAAAAAACTGAATACTCATTAACAATAAAGAATTTTCTTTTATTCACTTATTAATTTTTAAAGAAAACCTTTTTAAAAATGTATAAATAAAGCACTTACGTATTTCTGCCTTATGTCATACAGACCCCCAAAAGACCAGAATTTCAATCACTATAATATATATAAATACTAGCAGACTCGCCCGGCGTTGCCCAGGATTTGTAAATAATAACCCTAAACAAAACTTGAATTTGTATGATTTTATATCTTTAAAAATTCTTTAAATGAACCTAATTTCGGAGAACCCATTGCCTTGCGTAGCGTCTAGAGGTTCCCATCAAACTTCTTTCGAACGAACCTGTAATCTAGATCCCCACTGCCTATGGTACCGTTTACCGGAAGAGCCCGCACGTGCTGGAGACAATCGAAAACAAAGTTGAGTGAACCAAACCTCGTAGAAATCAAGCCCGTAGAATTTAAAAAAAAAAAAAAAAAAAAAAAAAAAAAAACATTGATGTTAGAAAATGTTGGTAACTAAGGTATATGATAAAATTTCATAATACAGAAAGTAGCTGAATTGTAATCTAAGTTGAAGGAAGCAAATCCCGTTGAAATTTGACCCGAGGAAATAACGCGCCACCAAGCGGTGGAAGATGCCCCCTCACATTGTAAATTTCATGAATTACTATTAACACGATATTTAATAAATGGATGAATTCCCTTATCTAAAGTTACATTTAAAGTAACGCGATTTTTAATTTACGGCTGTAGTGAGTAGACGTAAGTTGATGCTGAAAAAGGAGATTAATATTCGAAGAAGGTGGTAGCTGAGGTATAAAGAAAGACCGGGCCCTGGGGGCCAGGGTCTTAACTGTAATGTAGTTTGGTATAAGAAAATTTTTTAGGTATTTTAAAGTAGCTGGAAGACGCTAAAACTATGTTAAAGAAAATAGCAATAATATAGGATAGTTTTTAAAGAAACTGGATCAAAGGCCCCAAGAAGACGATTAATATTCAAAATTGATGGTAGCTGAAGTCTGCAAATTCTTTTTTGTCGTTCATGTAGTAGCTGGAGAACCTGAGAAGTTGTTAGAAAAAAAAGTTCTTGAATCGGACCATTTTTAAGGGAGCTATAACAGGGGCCCAAAAGGTCCCAACTGATAGTTGAGAGCAGGGCCCTAACATGAAAACACGTTTAAATGTTTTAGTACTTAGCGTTTTAGATGTTCAATTAGTCAAAATTAATCACAGGGTATGAAATAATCATTAGAATATTATTTTAATGAAATGCGCAAAAATGGGGTAAATGCTTAAAAAGGGGCCCTAGAGCCCCGATAAAAATATGAGGGTGTTGGTCTAGGCGGAAGAGTCCAAGACTCAATTTTAAAATTACGCACTGCGAAAATGATAAAATCAGGGCCTGAAAAATGCATGGCACACAAAAAATTTAGGGGGCCCTAGACCGGGCCCTACGGGACCCTAGATGGGCCCATGGTCTTAACTGGAATGTAGAAACGGGAGAATAACTAAACGGAGAAAGTGTCCCAAAAATGAAGATCGGATAAAAAGGAAGCAATTTATTAACAATTTAGTGCACTAAAACTTCAAGGGGCCCGGTACCGAGCCCCTTGCAAGAGTGCCAGGGTCTTAACTGAAATGTAGGAATAGTTCAGAAACTGGAAGGAGAATTCACACCAAAATCGAAGAAGATAGGATAGAAAAGAGGCATGTTATTAACAATTTAGTGGACTAAAACTTCAAGGGCCTTTACTGGGCCACTTTCAAGGATGCCAGGGTCTTAACTGAAATGTAGAAATGGGGCAGAAACTAAAAGGAGAATTCAACCCAAAAACGAAGAAGATAGGATAGAAAAGAGGCATGTTATTAACAATTTAGTGCACTAAAACTTCAAGGAGCCCTGTACTGGGCCCCTTGCAAGGGTGCCAGGGTCTTAACTGAAATGTAGAAATGGGGCAGAAACTAAAAGGAGAATTCACCCCAAAAACGAAGAAGATCGGATAGAAAAGAGGCATGTTATTAAAACGTTTCAGTGCATAAAAACGTAAAGGGGTCCAGGTGCCCCGGCCCTTAAAAAATAAAAATCCGAGCCTCAGGTGCATCCGGACCTGTCTTGAACTAATCACACTTGAATTTTCAGACTACGTGCTCTAGTTTTCGCTAGCCATCGCACACACACAGAGCGATTTGTTCTTTTATTAGCATAGATAGTAGATGATGATGAGTAAAAATGTAAGTGCAGGTATTTGCGATTTAAAAAATTCTATTGGCAAGATTTGTGCCCAGCTACCATAAAGTACCCATTTTTTCTTTTTATCCCGGAGCAAATGACAAATTGCAAAATATTTTTTTCCATTTAAACACTTGAAAAAAAAAATGTTGATATAAAAATGAGCATTTAAAGTATATAAAATTTGAAAATTACAGACTTTCACCAAATATTTTTTTAATAATGCACGTCAATACTTAAAATAAAAGAACTAAAGTAATAAAATAAAGTCAATTTAAATTGCAGGTCTGAAATTATAAAAAGTTAATAATGCAGCATGGCGTACGTAATACGCATGGTCTGTCATTGTAGTAAAGAGTAAACGTTTCATTTATTGAATGAAGACGTTCATGGCTTTTTTTTAACAAAACATTTTTATATGTATAATTCCTAAGTTATGAAATGATTTTATTACAGCTTCCTCATCCTCAAGTAACTGCCAAATAGTAAAAAATCCATGTTAGTGTCAGCAATAAATGTAAGTTATAATTTAATAATAAATATTTTCTATTCGAAAAATAACAAATTAAGATGTTTTGTGATGCTACGATTAAATTATTCTTATAAAAAATATTCATGTTTAATAAATAACAAATCTTAATGTTTGGCACGGTTTGCAATAAAAAATTTTTCACAGTTAGGGTTGAAATAAATGGCGCAATAGCATACCATTTGCATGGTATTAGTATAGCGAAAAAGTACAAATTTTTAAAAATTTTAGTTTTCGAGGCGTTCGTAATTTTTTTCTAACTCATATAACTGCTTTAATTATTTAACCAAAAGAATTGATTAACAAAATTACTCAATTTAAATTTTTCCGTAGCTATAGTAACGGATGTATTTTTAGAATTTATCATTCGAAAATTTGAGGTTTTGGCGCCAAAGAGACCGCCAAATTAGAAAATTAGAAATATTTCACGAACTATTGGACTTAAAAGGCTTTGGTTAGTACCATTCGATTCAGCATACAAAAATACACTAAAATATGTTATCAGTTAAAAAATAACTATAAAATCAGATTTTTAAGGAATTTTTTAAAAGTTCGTTCTCTTTTTTACACCCCTTAGGGGTGGAATTTTAGAAAATCCTTTCTTAGCGGCACTCTAAGTCATAAGAAATATTTTTACCTCAATTTTCAAAATTTTACGTTCAGTAGTTTTGGCTGCGCGTTGATTAATACAAAATTCAGACTTTCTTTTATATATATACCGGGTGTCCCAAAAAGGACTGACTGATTTTAAAATTCAATAACTTCCAAACGGTGACAGATATTAAAAAAAATTCTTGCAGGAGGGTTATGCATAAAGTCAAAAGTTTTATTACAGTGATTTTCGATTTTAGTTCGAATTACAAACAATAGATGGCGCTGTAAGCAATAGTCGCTAAATACAGGCTCGATTTTTGGTCCTTTCTGTTGTTCCATGCAGAAAAAGGAGATGGAAATGTATTATCCGGGCTACGAAGTACCAAAAATCGAGCCTGAATTTAGCCTCTATTGATCGCAGCGCCATCTATTGTTTGTAATTTGAACTAAAATCGAAAATCACTGTAAAGAACTTTTGACTTTATGCATAACCCTCCTGCAAAAATTTTTTTAATATCTGTCACCGTTTGGAAGTTATTAAATTTTAAAATCAGTCAGTCCTTTTTGGGACACCCGGTAGATGAAACAAATGACATGTTTATAAGATATTTCAAAAATTTTATGTATTATAATATAAATTATAGCTCACATTTTAGTCAAAATGACGCTATGTGATCTGAACATGCAACAATGTTCTAACTAACTTCAAAATATTGTGCAAATCCTCTTTTATTTTTCCACATTTAATCATAATGAAGAATTAAATCTGAATGACCTTTGAAACACCTTTACATGTTATTTTAATCATTCTTATAGATTGAGAAAGCTCAGCGTTACCTGCTGAGTAAAATTTGAACGATTTTTAAAGTTGCTGTATACAAAATTATTATCTTACAAAGTATCACTTATTTCTTATTTATACTTAGTATAGTTATAATGTTAAATTCGCGTGTCCTTTTTGGTACACCCTATGTTTGTCCATGTTACTAATCTTATTTGTTTTAAAATCATTAATGCGAATTTAAATAGTCTTACTGTTCCGTCTGGAGGAGAGCAATAGATCCCAGCTTCATCAAAACAGTAGACATCGTCAAACACAGCTTCTTTACAGTAAAATTTCTTTAAAAGGGTATTAAGAGTCCGCCTATCCCAGTCATCTGTCACACGGCCACCATAATTACACTCACCGGTCAAGTAACGAAGAGCGTCAAATGGAATATCATCCTAGAAATTCAGAATTTTTTTTTCTTGATTTATTTCTCCAATTAAATAATAAGAAAAAAGTACATCAATAAAGAAGGAGAAGAGTTTAAATCATTATCTATTCATATGCAACTTAACTGTATAAGATTATTTAATAGCAATTTATTTGTCTGTATGTATTTAAAAAAAGGCGTTCAAGATAATGCCTATGTCTAGGTTAACTTTACTTCAAAGCAGATTTTTTTTTTGTTTACCAGAATTATGCAAAAAATACTGTTCTTAATGCAATTTATGTTGAATATTAAGAAAACGAGGTGGAGCGCGTCGAAATTCGACGAAAGAAAATGTTTAAAAAGGAATTATTAGATTGAATTTATAATAAACCTACAAAAATAATTACAATTAAAAAAATTCAAACTTGAATTAGCTAGTCTAACCCTTAAAATAAAAACTATTTTTAATCAAAATCATCAAAATACTATTATTAACTTCAACGCTTCAAATTATCGAAAAAATTAGACTTTGTTCATATAAGTAAGTAGTAACATGTAACCAAGATCCAAGATCAAAATGACGTGGGCGTTACTCACAGTCACAGATATGTTTCGATTTATCATATAGATGTATTTAAAGATTTTTTTTAAACATTTTTATAGATATTTTCTAAAGAAAAGGTAATCAAGAAATCAACATACAAATAAAAACCATAGAAGTTTCTAATTAATTTCAGATGGTAATTTCAAGATATTGTTCTGGTTGTAATATTCTCTTAATAAAAATGGATTCCGTATGCGTAAGTTCATATATCTAACACATGAGCTATTAAATAAGTTATTTGGCGTAAAATGGACTTCTTTTTTTAATATAAAATGTCGAATTTACTTTCTAAGTGAAATGAATGGAATCACGTTTAGTATGTTATCGGTTAAATTCTACAATAAACATATTTGAGTTCTAGAATAAATTATGAGTTGCATTATATGTTCTTTCACAAATTATTAGAGCACAAGGTTACAAAAATGTTCAGTGTATAAAAACTGCATATTAAGAAATTTGGTAATTAATGAAGGTATATTTTAATGAATGTATCTATATTAAATTAAAAAATCTCTCCTTCAAAAAACATTTAATAAATAATTTAGTTTTTAATATGAAATTTTTATTAATTTAATAAAAATCAATCTTACCACATATTGATTTAAAAACATCGATAGCTGTAGAGCACTTATACGTAAATCAGTTTCATTAAATTCATATGGTATGTTCCATCCGAGCGGTCCAAACGTCCTTCTTTCTTGAACAATGGCATGGAAAAATGTCAAACTAAACAGTAGCTTTTTGAAAATATTCTAAAATGAAAATGATTTAAATTACTAAAGAAATGAATATTCAACAAACAAACAAGATTGCAAAGCAGAACACTAAGCAGACTTCAATTTTTGTATCAGTTAGAAAAGACGTATACTTCTGAAAGCTAAAATATTTTTAAAAAGTACTTATGCATTTTCTAAAAGTAGGGAAATTTAATGTTCAATTAAAATACTACTAATTTAACTTTATAGTGAATACTCTGACCAATAACATAAATGTTTTTTTCTAAAAACTTAATTATATATAAAAGTTTTAGTAAAAAATAAATGTGATAACCAGTGACCCGGAGCCGAACAATTTTTGATGCTCCAGCTCCAGCTCCGCTCCAAGATAAAATACCATGGCTCCAGCTCCGGCTCCGGCTCCAACTCGGCTCCGACTTCACACTTCTGAGTTGCAGATTTTAATTTACACATTTAATTTTTGCTCACAAATTCTTTCTTCCTTTACCATTATTAAAGATCTGACAAAATACATTTTTCTTCTCATCAAACTTGAAATGCTTGTTCAGAAAATATGACATCTTTTAGCTTTTGCTTTTAAAATAGAAAGTTTGGTGGAATTTTAAACACAAGAATCTTAAATTTCTTCTACACTTTTCAAACAACAAAAATTGTACAACTACACATGTAGGCCACAGGCGGCCATATTTTTCAAATAGTGTTGTCACCTAGCTCAAGTAGAAAGTAGAAGTAAAGTAGTGATACCATGTTTTGAGAAGTTTTCTATCTCTAATTTAAAAAAAACCCTAAAAAATGATATAATTAAAATACTGAATAATGATGTAATAAAAATATGTTAAGCATGGAAATTTAAAAGACTGAAAAAAAAATTAATTTAAAAGAATATTAAAAACTAAAGGAGCCCTGGAGCAGGGGAAAATTTAGAGCTCCAGCTCCGGCTCCGGCTCCAGGGAAAACACAGCTCCGGAGCGCTCCGGCTCCGGGCTCCAGCTCCAGCTCCGGGTCCCTGGTGATAACAAAACAAAATGATAAATTAAAGAAATGGGAATATCATGCAAAAGCTTACATGAAAAAGCGTTTAGCAGTTCGAAGATTTTTCGCTTTATGCTGCTTTGTTTTGATATCCGAGACAAATATTGAGCAAATTAAAAGAAAAAAAAATCAGAATCATACACGATAGTTAATAAGTGAATCAAAAGGAGAACAATGTAATGGTCAAATAAATCAAGAGAGGGAAAAAGGGCTAGTGACACTTTTTTATGGATATCCAGGATAGAAAAAAATGCAAGGTTCCTTACAATTTTAAACGGAATTGGAAATTTAGCCTTTACATCTAAAAGGTTCCGAATTCTATCATTTAGTAAACTGGCTGGGCGTGACAGTAGAAATCATTTTCATCAATTTCCGTTGGTTTTCTTTTCAGAAGCATGAACACGATTAAGTAAAACACAAAAATGATAGGGATCCGTAAATAGAACTCTACTTGGATATCCTGAAGCAATTCTCTTGTATATCCCTCATAGACTTTATAATATCTATGGGGTGCCTAATAGAAAATTGTCAATCCTAACTCTTTTCAATATCTGTCTCCCAATTGCTTATTCTTGACAGAACTCATGCTACAGGTCATTCTGGCAAAAGGTCATCAACATTTGTGTGTTGTTAAACACAAATGTGATTAAACTTCTAGTTCTTAATCTGCCCTCCAATGTGCTCTTCTTCTAAGTTAAATCTTTGAAAAATCCTCCCAAGCAAACAAAATTGGTATTATAGATAAATACATTTATATAGAGAGAGCTCATATTCAAAATATTAGAATAATTGAGAGAAAGTAATAAGAAAAAATTATTTTTCATTTATTTATTTTTGATACTAAGTAAATGCAAATAAATTTCTTATAAATTAAATCTGGAATGTTTATATAAGATTTTAACATTTACAAAACATAAAATACAGTACAATAAATTAGGTATACAGCTTTCTGAAACACAACAAAATATTAGAATAAAATTTAGTTTGGTTCAAAATATTAGAGTATTTTATTTTACGGAACAATATTACCTTATGAATATGAAGTAAATGGTAGTTAATATTTTGTAGCATCCCCTTTAGCTTTCATAACAGCGTACAATCGATCTTGCATACTATATACAAGGTATTTACAAACATTTTTATCAATATTAGCCCAAATAGACTTACCAGTAACTCAGTTTTACTTGAAGGAGGATTTTGTTGGAGTTTTTTATTCACCATAAGTTTTCGATGGGATTAAGGTCTGGTGAGTTTGGTGGCCAAGGAAGTACCTTAATGTTGCGTTGGCGGAACCAATTCTTAATTGACCCCGATGTATGGGGGGTGACGCTAAATCTTGTTGAAAGATGAAATCATCTTCAAATAAATCTTCTGATGATGGAATAATGTAATATTCCAAAATTTCTTGATATATCTGAGAGTTAACCCTTTTCTAGACGATGCATAACTTTCCAGGTTATTCTGCACTCATGCAACCCCAAACCATGACACTACCAGCAAATTTTACGGAACGTTTAAAGCATTCTTTATCAAATGCTTCTTGCTTCATTCTCGAAACTCGAATACCTTGATTACCATATGAAATACAAAACATACTTTCATCACTAAATAATATATTTTCCCAATCTTCTTCACTCCTTAAACGTCTTGATTTACACCAATTCAATCTTATACGCTTTTGTTTTGCAGTCATGAGAGGTTTTGTTTTCGGTACACGAGATTCAAACTTAAATTTATGGAGACGTCTTAATGTTGTCGATGTAGAAACTTTAACTCCTTCTTCTTTCCCTTTTCGGTGCAAGAATCGAGCACTTTTAAAACGGTTTTTCTTAACTATACGCTTCAGTTTCCTGTCATCTTTAGCAGATGTTTTTGGTTTTCGGCCGTCATTTCGGCGATTATTTTGAAATTTCCCATTTTTTGAATACTGTGTTAGTATTTTACTAACGCTTGATTGCGAACAATGTAAATAATTCGCTATATAACACTGATTTTTACCGTGCCGAAACAAATCAACCATACAAAATTTAATAGATTCAGGAATATCACTCACACGACCCATTTTAAGACGAAAAAGCAAACAAACTGCAAAAAGAATACTCATTTTAAATAAAATCGTCTGAATTTAATCAATGATGCCACCAATTATGAATTGGTGATAATTAAAGGAGAATTAAAGTGAAATATTCAAATATTTTGAACCACTTGAATAAATATTCTAATATTTTGACTTTTCAAAATAATTTTTTTTCGATTAATCTTTTTAAAAATTATATTAATTTTAAGATAATAAATAAGTTTAATCAACAATAAGTTCTTAATAAAAATATCGTTTGCATATTGCGTTAAATGACATTAAATTACCAAACGATATTTTCAATTTGTAAAAAAAGTAATTATTCTAATATTTTGAATATGAGCCGTATACTATGTAATAAACGATTACTATTATAATTTATAAAGTAAAGTGATTAATAAGAGTATAAATTGAGACGAATACTGCTCTTAGAATGTAATTGTTAAGATCAAATTCTGAAAAGAACGATCTTTTTCAACATTATATTGCGTTAAAGAACATTTTAAGATTTAATTTGTCTCATATAAATTTACCATTTTTTCTGTACTTTCTATCAAAAATAAAATATTACAACAGTAATTAATTGAGGAAATTGTTAAAATTTTGCATGCAAAAAGTACAAAAAGGCTACATAAAACAAACTGATAGAGCAAAAATTTAATAATTCAATTTTCATAAATTCAGCTTTTTTAACTTATAATTTCGCAAGTCTTAGACATGGTGCCTAATGTGTATAAGACGGCACCACTAATTTTGTTTTATTTTTCTTAAAATTGGAAGGTGTGCTTTTACATAATAACTAAGAAATTTTTATCTCTTCTTACTTTGGTTAAAAAAAAATAAGCGAAATGCTTTATTATATTATTATTATCTTAATATTACAGTAGAACCTCTTTATCCGAAACTCTTAATCGAAATCCATTTTTAAAGCTTGCTTGTTTGCTTTCTCTCTCTCTCTCTCTCTCTTTTTTTTTTTTTTTTTTTTGCTATCACATTCCTTGTGTGAAAAACCCATTTTTAGAGCTATTTTTTTACTATCACATTGATCAAAGTGAAGAAGAGGACAACGATATGGGCGAAGAAAGCGAACAAATTAGATTTTCTGAAGCTTTTGAATGTTTTGCAAAAGGTTTTGGCATGGGTGGAGCAGCAGAAAGACTGAGATACTGGCGAACTAATAGTATTAAAAAAAAAAAAAATTCGTGATAGAGTTGCAAAGCAAAGGCAATCGAAACTGCGACAAACAAAACTTTTTTTCAAACCCTTGTGAAATATGTAAAAGGTACTTAATTTCAAAATTAAAATTCAGCTAATTTATTCTTGTTTCTATTTTGCTATTGCTTTATTTTTATTAAGCACTTGTTACCATAATAAGAAATAGCACATATATTTGTCCTTAATCTTAAAATTGAAGCATTCTCGATTATCCGAAAATTTCGATTTTCCGAAAGGTGGTCGGTCCCAATTAATTCGGATAATCGAGATTCTACTGTATTATAAAACGGAAACATTTTTCATTTACTTCTTTTTTATGATTTCCCTGCTAATTTAAATAATTTAAAACAAGACTTCCAAAATATTTTTACATATCTATAGGTCGAAACTCGTCGAATTCGATGAATAAAACTGTATAAAAGAACTGATTGAATGAATTTATAAAAAATTAACAAAAATAACTACAATAAATACTATTATATAGGCTAGTCTAACTCTTAAAACAAGTATTTGTAACTAAAGTTTAATTTCAACTTACGACACAATTATAATTTTTGTTTTCAATGAAATCTAAAAATAACATATTTTAACTGTCGTAAAATTACATGCATACTTTTCCTATTCATATTCACTATTCTAAAAACACTTTAATATGCAATAAATTATTAATAATACATCCCCAAACTTGATGCCACGTTTACCATTGACAATTTTGCGTGTAAACATTCACACTCTTTACTTGAGGTTCTAATCTAAGTGCTGGCGAAAAACAGAAATTTACTTTTAGACGCTTGTCTTTTAAATATACTAGGGGATCGTACCCGGGCTTCCCGGGTTAAATAATATAGGTGAAAACATTTTTTTTAAATTGAAAAGTAATTTTTTTTTATATCTAATAAATTTTTTTAGATTGACCACTTACATTAAAAAAGCATTTTTTCATATGGAAAATACGAATTATACAATCAAATAAATTTTTCAAATTTATCAAAAGTGATATTTTATTATTAGCCGCATGCTAAGAGTTATTTGCCAAGATTTTGCTACTTATGGCATTATTTTATATTCTGATAATTTCAGAGCTTATACAAGTCTGATAAATTTGTGTTTTATTTATATTATTTTATTTATTTATTCATAGGGAAGTTTTTTTTTTAATGGCTATTAGCCGTAAGAAAATGATGAACTCCTTATTTTGTTTTAAGGGCAAACGGATTAATCTTTCGTAATCGAGCTCCGCGCGATATAGATAAGTTAAAAAATATTTCATTTTTTTAAATTGTTTTTAAAACTACAGACAATCAGTAAACTGAGATGAACTTTGCAAACAAATTCCATTTGAAAAGAAAATGCTATTTGTGATCTAAAAATTTAAATTGTACGATTACCAATATGTTAGATTTGTGTCTTTTCCATATTATTCTGTTATTTGTTTATAAAAGAAGTATTAATTTCGTTAATTTGTCTTTCACAAATATGTTAGATTGGTGGTTTTTTTCAATATTATTCTTTTATTTGTTTATAAAGGAAGTATTAATTTCGTTATGCAAAAATAGTTAGAAACAAATGCTGAAAAATGTTTGTTGCTTTATGTGCAAAATATTTATTATTATTATTATTATGTATTGAAACCGGCACGTGATATGATAAACTTTTTAAAAAATCATGCTTAAAAATTATTTTAGAACATATAATACATGAGTCAATGAATACAGTTTTTAAAAAAATTGCATTTTTTTCCTATGCGACGAAAATTGAAAATGTACGATGGTGAGAAGATTAAAAAATTGTAGTAGCGAAAATTTCAAAACCGAAATTTGATCGTGAAGTGTTGCCATTCGCAAAATGACGTCAGCGTTACGCACAGATATGTTTGTTCTTTATAATATAGATACTTAATCAGTAAAATATAATAAAGATCAGTTATTAGGATGTGGTTATCAATTGAGGCTCTTATGCTTGGATTTCCGGAATGAAAACAGCAATTTTCACCTTCTCAAAATTTGCATGAACACTTCTCATATCCATATTCATAATTTTTATAAAATTGGTATTTTGTTTGATCATTTAAAAATCCTTTTAACTCAAAACTTGAAGTCCCGATTGTTTGCAACATCTTTTATGTGAACAGACGCACTCTTCACTTGAGATTCTAATCTCAATTCCGGAGAGTAAAAAATTCCGTAATTTATGTTTTTTAGACGCATTTGTGTTAAAATGTCTAGTTTTATCTAAGAAAATGATCGTTTTCTTTTAAATATGATTTCATTTTCACTTAAATAAGTATTTCGCCTAGTGTCCGAAACTTAGTATCAGTACACATACAGAAGGAAAAACAATATAGAAAATTTATGAGGAAAAATGTGTGTTTTCAAAAGCAGTATGTCATTTTCCGTTATTATGCCCCTAATATAACATTCTGCTCCTAATGGGATTTTGCGCCACTAAACCCTATACAACAATTTTTATCAACAATTTTGAATTTTTATCAGAAAATAGCATGAATAAAATAAAAAAAATACCTCATTATTTGTCTCTTGTCTGCAATAATGAAAGCTATCTAATTTTCAACATTTTGAAGAAAATTCATAAAATGCTTTTAAAATTAAAATATAAAAGTGGGGATATTTAAAAAAAAAATATATCAGATAGTGCGATCACATCTACAAAGGAAGAGCTTTCAGTTAAAAAATATATATATATATTAGTAAAATAGGTTCAGCAGAAATATCAGGGCAATTGACTAAAAAACACACTTGTGTTTTAAATATATGGATTATAGAAAATTAGGAAAAATTAAATTAAGCAAATTATGTTATTTTGATAAAATTATAGTAGAATGTCCTAAAGAATAGCATTAAAATTTTATTATTCGCGAGAATTTTCGACAAAAACTTCAGGAACACGATATTATTTTAAACCACGAATTATTTCTTTGCTTGTCTAACACGGCGAAGCAAATCTATCCAGGCGAGAATCATCAGTTTCTGTAATATATATCGCTATTATTTACATGTCACTTCTCTTTTATAAAGACACTCTAAATTTTTGTAAAGCATTACGTTTTATAAGTGTGTTATTTCGATTACATTATTTTTAAAAGTGAAGCATTTTTACCTGTGAAGAATTTCAAAGGGTTGGGCTTTGAAAATGACGCACTTCTACAAAACATAATTCAGGTTTAAGAATTAAAATACACTCTTTTTTATAAAATGACGTCATTTGCATCCGCTAAAGCAATTCACTTTTGTAATCCAGTCCTTAACTTCGTCTATAGAAAAGTGTGCATATGACGTCATTATTACGGAATAACAGATAATATTCTTGACGTAGCCCATATTTTAATTTAAACTTTTTTTTCCAAGTTTTATGAGAACATGGCAACAAAAAGATACAGTACCTCCTATTTTCGACTATTTTCCGTTTACTTTCAATGACTTTCAATAGAAAAATGAGGTACTTTTGTTGCCACGATAAGAAAAATGGTATTAAAAACTACAAAAAAATTAATATCTCAAAAATAAATTGATATACAGCTTTCAAACAAATTGCATTTAAAAGAGCATTTTTTTCGTTATACGGCGGTGTAGAAATTTGCGATGTTTAGAAGTTTAAAAATTTGCAGTAGAGAAAATTGCAAAACCAAAATTTTATTTCAAATTTTAAGGTATTGCCATTCGCAAAATGACGTATGCGTTACGCACAGATATGTTTGTCCTTTATAATATAGATAGATATATTACTTTAACGGGAAATTTAAAATATGTCTATTTTAAACAAAAGTCTGAATTATTTCATGATTGGTATATTTATTTACGTACGGTAAATACCATGCATTCTATCTTTCTCACCTGAAGTATTCTCAAATGACCCATATTTATCTACCAAAACCACAGGGAGTCGAAATACTCTTAGAAAACCTGCTTCCATCCAACATAAAATAGATACTTCTAAGATCATAGGATCATCTGCAGGTAATTCTACTGTTTCAAAGAAAGGAAAAGTTTTTTTTACGGACCGCAGGTGTAAAAAATGACGAATGAGATTATCAGTTTGGTCCCGAGGCCGGAGAAAGGGACTTCAATTTAAATCAAGAAAGAAAGAAAAATACCATAGCACCAAAAACTATTTTTTTTTTTTTTTTTTTAGATCTGAGCTAGTGTACTTAAGGGGTCCTTCTA
The DNA here is from genome assembly GCA_963932465.1 of Maratus speciosus. Taxonomy (NCBI): domain Eukaryota; kingdom Metazoa; phylum Arthropoda; class Arachnida; order Araneae; family Salticidae; genus Maratus; species Maratus speciosus. The sequence goes on from OZ010786.1 coordinate 121,599,260, forward strand.
CATTAGGAGAAAAAAAAAAGCACTTTTTATGATTTTTTTGTAAGAAAACTGCATGATGGATCTTTTTGAAATGTTAACAGTTTGTTTTACATATCTTAAGGTATACACAAGAATTTTTCTATTAGATTTTGTTGCTTCTACGCTACGTTAAAAGCAAATATGTTCAACTGCTTTGGAAAATTTCGTCTGGACGGTAGGCATGATAGCGCCTTGTAGAATTATCTGAAACACAAAAATAAATTTTTTTCGTAAACGTCGTGAGTATAGCTTCTAGTTAAATTAAAGGAACCCATAAATTTATTTGAAAAAAGTTATAAAATGGCTAAAAAAAAAAAAAAAAAAAAAAAAAAAAATTGTTAAAAAAATTCGTTTTTATTTGTTAATAACTGTTTTTTTTTTAATAATTTTAGTAAAAGCTTTAATTCATGTCGAAGGCAATTAAATAAGCTTTAATTTAAAAAAAAATCAAGATGATCCATTGAGTAGTTTTTTTTTTTTTTTTTTTTTTTTTTTTTTTTTTTTTTTTTTTTAAATCTTGCCCACCGTGTCAAAAAATATGGTTGAACGTATTTGTTTATAACTTAGAGTAGAAGCAACAAAATCTAATTACAAAATTCTTGTGTATACCTTAAGATATCTACAATAAACTGTTACAATTTCAAAAAGATCCATCATGCAGTTTTCTTGCAAAAAATCATAAAAAAGTGCTTTTTTTTTGGTCTCCTAATGTAGAAGGTCCTCTTAATAGGCTATTAAAAAAGGATATTAAACAACAAAAACAACAATAACAAAAAAACTTGATTATGACTAACATTAAATGTATGAAAGAGATCCTATAAGAGCCATGCAAATCACGTGGTGATAATTACCCCACTTCACCTTAATTTATAACTCACAGGTTGTACAGATCCTCGAACAAGTCTAATTGCCAAATAAGACTAGATGCATCATAAATACTAATAAATTTTTAATTATACAGTGAGATACATTTTAAGCTTTACCCCTGTCTTTAAAATAAGACTATAAAATATATTAAACATATAGTACCTTAAAGTAAGCGCGTGAAATTTCTTTGTGTAAATGCATTGAATTATTATAAACTTTAGGGCTTATCATAATATTATATATCATAAATACTTGAAAGGTTACTTGAAAGGATTAATACTTGAAAGGTTATATCATAAATACTTGAAAATATATATATTATATTTCCTCAGAAATTAAGTCTAAATAATGCACATTTTAAACTCTGTCCTCGTGCTATTTAAAATACAGGGTGGTCATACAAAAACATCCCCGATATATATACTCCTAGCGAGCTAATCGCTCAACCAGTCGAAAGGGAATTTCAGATTTAGTTATTTTGAAGGTATGCGCTCGAAGTCGTGATGATTTAACACTAGAACGCCAGGAAATTTTACTCAAGTTTCATAAAAATATTTCATTCCAGAATTTTTATTTAAAATTATTTAACTGATTTATTTAACGTAAATCTGCGTCGCTTAAATTTAACTTATTTTATGAAAAAAATTGTGGCTCCAATGGACATTTAATCATGTGGTCGGAGTCGAATCGACTCCTTCCGGGCGTTCTAGTGCTAAAACAATAAAGCTTTCACGGTTACGGTTACAGTGAAAAAAATTAGAAATTTTCGCATGGCAACACCCTTTTTTATTCCTGCGCAAATCCATCAGCGCATTGAATAACCATATACGACGTTGGAACGATACACGTGTGACTAAAATTGACGGTGTAATATCATGGCACTCAATCCTAATCAGTTCCTATGTAACGTAATACTCAGCACACTAAAACAAATGATTACATTTTTATTTCACTATGTGTACACAAGCACAACTCAAAAACACATTTTAAAACAAATCTTACAACATTACTCAGTTGACAAGGGACAAGGGAAAAAATCGACTACTGAAAAACGTGTCTTGTAGCCATTACTTCGTTCCTTGCAATGGTCTTTTTTGTAAGTGTTTTACGCCGACAATTTTTACCGTACGTGTATCATTCTAACACCATTTATGGTTTTTCAATGCGCTGATGAATTTGCGCATGAAAAAAATGAATGTCGTTCGAGAATTTCGAAATTTTTTCACTGTAACCGTAAGAGCTCTATTGTTTTAAATCATCACGATCTCGAGCGCATGCCTTTAAATAAGTATATCTAAAATTTATTTTTGATTGGTTGAGCGGTTAGGCGCTTAGGGGTTCATATATCGGGGAAGTTTTTTTATGACCACCCCGTACATACAAATACTATTTTCATAAATTATAGCTTACGGGCTGGACACATCCTTCAAAGAAGTCTAATTCACAGACAGGATCGCTGAGATAAGAGCGAATGATGTTGGATTTCAGCCCTTTGGGTGGTTCGTTCGTTATCTTTACACCATTCTGGAGCACCATGACAGGAAAATGCTCAGCTGGATAAGATGTCAACCATAATCGAAAATCAGGATGTGTAGTCTCCAAGCTCAATTCTTCACAAACCTACACAATAGAAAGTAACATTAATTAAAAAAAAAAAATAGATATAAAAAGCATTACTGTATTTGCTTCCATAATTTTATCCCTCACATGCCATGTGCGATTTTTTCAAAACTTTTACGGGACAAACAATCCTAAATTATTTTCCAATATCAAATAAATTTTTTGGTTCTCATTTAGGCATTGTTTTCGATCAGTCCTTCGCGCGAAAGCCTTTTTCTATTATTTTAGTGTTTAAATCCAAACATCTGTTCAAAGTTCTAAGCCAAAAGTAATTGTTATTCTAAAAATACGTACACTGCGTCAAAACATTAAACTCGCATTGCCTACCGCTCACCCAATTTTTGTTTTACCTTTCGTTGAGTATATATATGCCGTCAAATGTACAGACACGGAAATCCCAAGTAACTTTTTAAATCTACTTTTGAAACTCATAATTATTGATACCTTCTTTAGCTTAGTGTACCAAATATCATGATTCTACGACTATTATTTAAAATATTTATGGAATTAATTACGTTATACAAAATTTTTTTAATTAATCAAATAATTACAAAATTATAATTATTGGTTATTTATATATTAGTATAGCAGATCTAACGCATCTGCAATAATTTTTTTAAATATCTGCAAAATTAATTAAGTTTTGAGAAAACCTTTAAAATAAATCGTAGACTTTTGAAATTCAAAACTGTTTCTCGTTTACCTTAGAATAGCAAACGGTATCAACTTAAGTTCTACGATAATAATTCAAAATATTTAAAAAATTTAATTACTGTGTTAATTTATGCAAACCTTTAGAAATCATCTTAGGCTTTTAATATTCATAATTGTTGTTCATTTATACGGGGTTGAAACACGTGACTTCTTAATTATTTCGCCTACCACTATTTTCAAGCAATAATAATCTATTAAGAAGACTAGTAAAAATCTACAACGAAAATTTTAGTTTGAAAATTGTGGTAAACAATACATTTAAAATAGTTGCCCGTGGCAATTCAATATACATTAATATACAAGCAGGAAGCAGGAATTCTGCTTTTTCAGAATTTAGTGTCGCCCCCGATTGGGAAAAGAAAAAAATTATTATTATTATTATTGCGAGGTGGAACCCGTCGAATTTCGACAAAAGAAAATGTTTAAGAAGAGGAACTGTTTCATTAATTTATAATTAACCTACCAAATTATTTACAATAAAAAAAATGCATATTATATTGGTTAGTCTAACTTTCAAACTAATATTATTTTAACGTAAAGATCACTGCTCTTCTGTAAAGAAACTCTAAATTTAAACTCTAAATTTTTGTAAAACTTTGCGTTACATCAGTGTGTGATTTCAATTGCGTTATTTTCAAAAGTGAAGCATTTCCATCTATGAAGAATTTCAAAGCCAAGAATTTCAGTTTTCTCGAATTAGAGACTGAACTAGGTAGTTTCTTCGTGTCCGATTTAGTATAAAAGCCAAGTTTCGTGTAAATCGCATGGGTATTTTTCGATTTATAATGTAGAATTTTCAGCGCTGAGTTTGTTTTACCCTGTCAAAATACATTTTCTTGAATTCGACAACTAGCTAGATCTTTTTCTCACGCTTAATTTAATATAGAAGGCAAGTTTCGTGAAAGTCGGTCCAGTCGTTTACAATATCATCCGTAATCGGGAAATCGCTTGCTCGTTTACTATGTACTAACAAAACCCACGGCTTTGCTCGCGTAATAGTTGAAATATGCCAAGTGATATTTGTATGCCTAATTTTTATTAGAAGAATTTATACTTTTAGGAATAATTCAAAAATTACTAATTAAGCCACAGTTTGACTAAACTTCATTATTACACTGCATTAGGCAAAAATGAGACTTGAATTAATAAGAAGAATTAAAACTAATTCCAAATAAATGGTAATTTAGAAAGTATTTTGAAGCTTTTATGTACATTTCATATATGTTTATTTCAGTATTCATTTGAAGTTTTGAATAAATTGTTCTTGGTACGCATTTACATCTTAAAATTAACCATCATGTCAAATTCCGATCTTCTTGTCTAACGGTCTACCACCTCCCTGAGGGTAGTGGCACTAGCATAAAATGCCTCTGTTTAAACAGAGAATGTCACAATTTGTCAACATTAATTTTGAAATCGGTTTGGTATATCCTAATATTCCATAGGAAAGGTAATTTAGAAAATCTTCCAAGGCTTTTTTTAGAACGTTTGTTGTTCTTCCTGCCAACCCGAGGTGTTAGTGGCACTGATATAAAATATAGCCTGTGTGGAATCAGAGACTAGCACCATTGATTCGCAACCATTATTTTTGTAATCGGTTTATTATTTCCAGAGATTGCATAAAAATCGTAATTTAGGACTTTTTCTAGTACACTTTTCGCTCCTTTCCTTCTCTTCACCTCTTTTAAATTTCGAATTTACTTTCGACAGTTCTTAGAGGGCATTTATATTTTATAAGCAACAATCATATTTAAAGTTTCTCGCCTCTTCAGTAACACAGAAATCGCAATTTAGAACTTTTTTTGCTCCTGCAACCCCCAGGTGGTAGTGCCACCCACATGAAATAGAGCCTGTGTTGAAGCAAGGGTTACCATCAATTTCCAACCATTACTTCTGAAATTGGTTTGGCACTTCATGAAATTGCGTAGAAATCGCAATTTGAAACGTTTTTAGAACGCTTTTCGCCCTTTTTCACTCCTATTTAATTTCGATTTTTTTTAGGAAATGTTCTTAGAGATAATTTATATCTTATAAGTAACTACCATGACTAATTTCAAGTTGCTAGCTCTTGCAGTAGCTCAAAAAACGTAATTTAGAACGTTTTTTGATCCTGCAACCCCCAGGTGGTAGTGACACCGACATGAAATAGAGCGTATGTTACAGCAAGGGCTGTCACCATCAATTTCCAACCTTTACTTTTGAAATCTGTTTGATACTTCCTGAGATTGCGTAAAAATCGCAATTTAGAACGTTTTTTAGAACGCTTTTCGCGCATTTTCACCCCTTTTGAATTTCGATTTTTTGGGAAATGATTTTAGAGATCATTTATATCTTATAAGTAACTACCATTCCAAATTTCATGTTTCAAGGCCCTTCAGTAACACAAAAATCGCATTTTTAGAATTATTTTTTGCTCCTGTACCCCTTTGGGGTAGTGGCACCATGGAGCTATTAGTGAAGAGGAGCTGACATATCCGTAAAATAGTGATGCTTCAACGGTAACTGCTTTTAGGGGCTGAGTACCGCCGGGGCAAACTTCCTCCAGTAAATTTAAATAGAAATTTTTTCCGTATTTAAACGTCTTATTAATGCAAAATTTCAGTCATAAATAATGGCAAAAACAGATACTCATTTTTACTGGTGGAAGTTTACTTCTGCGATAGTCAGGCACTGCATTTCTGTCATATTGTGACAACTTAGACAACCACCTCCCAGTGTCAGTGGAAAAGATTATAATACCTGGTCAACAGCCACCAGTAAAAACAAATACAAAATTTAACCATATTTATGGGAGAATTTTTTCATAAAACAGCCGCTGAAATAAGGTAAAATTTTCTGTTCAAAAGTTGTCTCCGGCGGCAGTCAGAAACTGTTGATCCGATGTAAAAAATCAGCCGCCATCTTGTGGCAACCTCCTCAGTTACTTCACTCCAACTCGTAGGCAATACACTATATGTCTTCCCCCCTTTATTCATAACTCCATTAGTGGCACCGACATAAAATGTAGCCTATGTTGGAGCAAGGGCTGTCACCATCATTTTGACACCATTATTTTTTAAATCCCTTAGATTGCGTAAAAACTGCAATGTAGAAGGTTTTTTAGAACGCTTTTCGCGCATTTTCACCTCTTTTAAATTTCGAATGTTTTAAGAAATGTTCTTAGAGATCATTTATATCTTATAAATAACTACCATTCCAAATTTCATGTTTCTAGGCCCTTCAGTAACACAAAAATCACATTTTTAGAACGTTTTTTGCTCTTACACCCTCTTTGGGGTAGTGGCATTGACATAAGGGTTATTCTCTACAATAGTGCAAAAAGTGTTTCCCAGTCATATCAATGCTCTTAATTTCATTACATTTTTATTTATTTTTATTTTTATTAGAAGATCTAAACATAGTTTATTAGGGATAGAAAGTAAAATTTAAAAATAAATAAATTTAGTATTTAAAAATGTAATATATATCGTGCAAACATCATTCCCTCACCTTTCCCCACCTGTACTACCATATTTTATTGCCTATTTCTTTCCATCCAGAAATAAAAATAATTAAAAATACCATAAGCAAAATAAAGTTCTTATTTAGTACATTACAAAAAATAATAAAAATATTATTTTTTACTATTATTATATAGTCTACTCAATGAACTACATGTTTCCCCATGTTAGACCATCATTCCCTCACACACAATTATTATCTCAAATATCTACCACTATAGAGCAGTAACAGTCTAGCATCCTTCACAGAGAAGAAGCCATTTTGAGCACTTGTCAGTCTAGCAACATAAATTGGTAGTGTAAGATTTTGTTAATTTTTCAAAAAAACATTTCAGTGAATATATCTGGAAACGTTTTTATTAGCAGCCATTCCCTCACACAGAATACTAATTTTTTTACAAATATCAAAAATTTTAATTTTGTCATACATTATATATTAAGTGTTGCTCTTAAAGGAAACAGTTTGGATTTCTTCATAATTTTGCATTTTCCCCTACAACTAGTAAAAATGTCTTATTTCATCATTCCCTCAGATTTTTTATTTTATTTTTTCCACAAATTTTTATTTTACTTTTTTGTTAAGTCAAATTTTTAAAACGATTTCTGCTGCTATTAAAATCTTCAATAATTGATTGATTTCTTACCATTTATCTAATTTTTATGAAAATTTACATATGCATCATTCAAGTCAGACTGCTTAGCCAAATTTGCAAGTATTGTAGAGAACAACCCATAAGATATAGCCTACGTTCGAACAGGGACTAACACCGTAATTTTTATACCACTACTTTTAAAATTGGTTCGGTAGTTCCAGAGATTACTTCCTACAAACAAACAAAAAAATCTTACTTCTTTATAATATTATTATAGATATGATACATGTCTATAGTAATTAATAATTTATTAATCCTTAAATAATTTTTTAAAAAGAACGTTAGAATAATTCCAAGTAGGGTAATTCCGGTATTTATGCCGCACATTTTTTTGAATTTGTGTATAAAGTCCCATGGTGGACATAAAATAAAAAAAATTATGCTGTGCTATTTAATGCTAAATATACAACGCGTGTACTGCGACAAAAAAATTCAAAACAAATTATTAATATTTTTTAACAATTTTTTTCTAAAACGTTACATTGCGGCGCGTCACCCGTAAATTCAGGGTGAGACGCCGCACTTGTGCGGTAGTTATGCCGCGCTTGTAATAAGAACAGAATGAAATTATAAAAAAAAAATATTAAAAAAAATATTCATATCTGAACTGTAATTAACGATGTAATAACAAAATGAAACTAAATGAGTACAATGAAACGTATTAGTAGATTCAAATTAATAATTGTTGCCTACTTTCATTATTAAAATTATCGACTTATTTTTTTTTACATTAAATTTTAATTGTTATTTCAGCAACAACGTAACATCAATGTATTGGAAAGGGAAAAGAAAAAAAGTAAAATTGTGTTTACATAATTTATTTGTTAACCCTTTCGGCACCGGTGGTTTTTACACAAATTTTATTCGGATGGTACCACTTTTTTAAAAGAAGTTACCTTTACTTAAATAATCATGAAAATGCTCTAATTAAACAAAGCAAATATTACTTTTCTTTTTTACTGGTGCCAGAAATAAATTCTGTAAGCTCTTTATGAAGGTGCTTATGTGCACCTATGGTCCCGAATGCGTTAAGAGACCTGTTTTTTCGACTACAATCTACAGAAAAAGTGTCGAAAAAGTACAGTCTTTATGTAACTACATTTAAAGACATGATGCAACGAAACCAATTACACTTCCTCTTTTTTAGAGTAATTTGCAAAGAACGTCTGCGTTACGCGTAATCTAATTTTTCATTATTATCATCTTGACTCGCATCTTTCTTGCCCTTCTTACTTTTTATTTTCCCCTTTTTCTCCTTTGGTTTTAGTAAACTTGATAACATGCATAACATTGTTAGTCCGTGCAAAAAAAAAGGAAAAGTTAATAACACTTAATCATCCCGTACAAAAGAAACTGCGGCATGTATACCGGAATAGCAGTGCAGCATGTATCTCATTTTGCATGGTGCAGACGTCGGCCATCACAGTTACCTCCCATCGCTAAGGGGAATGGCGTAACCATACACACAGTACTCTATACAAACGCTACACTTAGTTATGACTTCGAAATCATGCATGCATTTAGTAATTAGTGTATGAAAAGTATTTAAACATAACGTGTTTAAAAGTTTGGACAGTGAAATCATGCACTTACGTCAAATTAAGGATTGTACTTCTACAAGTAAACATCGAAATAGGATTCACGCTATACACTGGTTAAAATAATCTCATTGCGCACCTATACTGTGCGTTTGACAACCATCTATCGATAATTACAAGAAATACAAGGGGTGCGGCATCTATCCCGCATGCGGCGACTCTCCCGGAGTTACCCTATACTTTCAAGTACGATAAGAATTTTAAGATATACTCGAATAGGAATAATTTTTTTATACATATTTATATTAAAAGAGAAAATTTATTATCAGCAATAGTGCTATTTTATATACGGGGTCAAATGACAATATGGAGTTCTGCTCTATACAATTATCGAGAAGCAGAAACTTAAAAAGATATATTTTTAAATAAATAATGCATGAAAACAATACAAAATACATAAGTAAATAAATATGCATTCTTATGTACGTTAGTGTTACATCAAATAAGCTTGTTAAATTTTCATTTGCAGTAACAGAGAAACAGAAAATTATTGTATTTTCTTAAAGGCGCCTACATTTAACGAACGAAAGCTGAACAATCATAGACGAACCCGTTTGATTACACAGGTCTCCAAACTAACACTTTTCATTTCTTTCTGCAGCGTTTCAAGTTTTCCTAATGTTTTTCGATACGCTGAATTCAGGTATGACGAACGTTACTTCTATCACGTAAGACTTTTCCACAAAGTGAAGATAAAGTTTGAGGGAATATCACACAGAAAACCTAGCTGGGTCAAAAGATTTTATTTAAAAAGTAAAATAAAATAATAAAAATAAACCGCATGTTGCTCACTTTTAAATAAGGTACCTGTACCCAATATGGACACCCTAAGGAAAATTGATTTTTTTCACCCCCGTGTACACGTCATAGGACTGCAAAAATACATGACCACTATCCCTGGACTGTTGACCATATCATTATTAAAATTAGCGACCTTCTAATTATTCTGGTTTAATTTTAATGATAAAAACAAAAAAAGTTTACAAGTGTCCATATAAGGAACCACCTGTCCCTATTATGGACAGATTGCTCCTTATTGACCTACTACACAGGGTGTATGGAAGAGCCACTCTTCCAAGAGATTTTAGAGGAGAGGGGATAAAAGAAATATATCTTAAAGTATTGCGGGGAGGGGGTACACAGTAAATATCTTCAGAATCAGAACATGCACTTTAGAAAGGAGGGGGGTCATTTTCGGTTGTGGCTCTTCGAAGACCCATGCAAAGAACCTCAGCTACTACAAAATATTAGGAAATAATATAGTTGGTTTTGCTTAGCTTTATTGCATCTGTACAGAATTTACATCTGTTATTACTCAGTCCTCACAGGATGGACAAATAAAAACTTTATCATGGGCGGTAAGTCCCACACAGTCCTCATGGACATATCTGCCGCATGTGATGCATAGCCGCATATCTGCAACAGCATCAATACTGCGTAAGAAGCAGTACCAGCTCTCCTTTGTTGAGGAAGCCATACCGCTGGTACCTGCGATTTCGCCAACAGATACCCTACTGATGTGAGGCTTCTTTTGATTTTCCTGCAAGGGCTTTTTGGAGGATTTTTTTCTTGGAGGAGGTTTCTTGGAGGATTGTTCAGATGGCATTAAACAGATATTTTACAAATTTGTGAATCTGAAGATTCACTTGCTGTATTTCCAATGTGGACATAAGGTGTCCATATTGGGTATTGGACATAGCTTTACTAAATCTTGTAATAAGTAAACAAAGAAAACATTTTTAAGCAATATATGCAATAGTAATCGAAAATATGTTTTATCAGCTTTCTAAAACACTCCACTTTTCAATATTTAAAGTAATTTAATCATATCTAATAAGAACTTAACTTACCTGTAATTACGATCAGCACATCACGAAACAACAAGTTTCCTTCCAAATGACGAACAGCGCGCATTTTTGCACTTTCCAGGCTTAATTATCTTTTCAACTGCTTTTCTTCACGGACATGTAGCGCCATCTCTCGATCAAAATTGTTACTTTTAAAGATATTAGAGTTGTCAATATTGAGAGCACTGTACTGTCCATATTTGGCACAAGTACCTTATATATTATATATATACAAATCTGAATCGAACAAAATAAACTGCATGAAAATAATTAAGTTAGAATCGAGTCAATTTGAAATTGAAAATGTGTACTTTAACACAGACTCCAACTGAGCTGTAACTTTGCATGCGCTTTTCACAAAACTGTGTTTTTCCTACTTTCGCGCGCTGAAAAAAAAAACACTATAGCAGCCATATTATTTCTTTTGCACAAACATGCATAAAATATACAATACTACAATATCTACCTATTGTTTTGTTAATTAAAAATCTACAAAGAATTCTAAAAAAATAAAATACGTTGGGGTGAAATGCTGTTATAATACACATGTCTATATTAATTAATAATTCATAATGCAACAAAATAATAAATGTAAATTATAAACGTAAATATAAAATTCAGAACGTAATAAATTTTATTTGCTGCGATAGAATGCGCTTTACAAGGCGACGTTTAGTTCACAAAACTGTCAGCGAATATTGAAGATGTGATCATTATATACATATCTGTGCAAAAAAAAAGTCCTTCCGGTCAGTGCCGGGAGGAAGAGGTAGCTTTCATATTCCTTATTTTTAAAAAGCAAACCTATATTATTCATACACACGAAGCTCAATTTAGTGGAAATCGATTATAGGAGATTCAATACTAATTTTAATCAATACTAAATCATTATGAATGAGAATTTCGCGAAATTAGCTTTATCCAAGCTGCTTTTATTTAAAGTAACTTATATTTGGTTGCAAATTCGGCGATATCTTGAAGTTCCTGCTATTTTAAGACAACATGGTGGATGAGGCTAACGAGTGAACTTGGTCGGGACCTTAGTGATTCCTGCGCACATGCTCGCTCACATCGGAATCGGTTGATATATACAAGTGCTGTCGCAGGCAACAAATCAGATTTTTCAAAAAGGCACTCACATTAGAAATTGAAACTGCCATATCTGAGCTAGTTTTTAAGATAAAGACAAGAGAAGATGATCCGGAATCCTCATATCATGGTCAAATACTTAAGAAAGGAGCCTTTTTCAATTTCTAAATTTTTTGCACCACACTTTAAATGTAATTTTTATTTAATTTAATGGCCTCCATTTTGAAACAAGATAGCTGATGAAGCTGGCCAGCGAACTTGGTCGAGACATTACGAAATACTATCCACACGCCTTCTTACATCGAAATAGGTTAATAGATACGCGTGTTATCAAGTGAAAAATATCAGATCGTTTCAAAATGTCAGCCATGCTAGAAATTCAAAGTGCTATAATTAAACCATTTTTTAAGATATATACGAAACAAAAACTGCTCCGGAATCTTTGTATCAAGGTCAAACACATAAGAAAAAATATTTTTTATTTTTCAATTTTTTGATAACTCATTTTAAATTTTAAATTTATTATTTTTTAAATGGCAGCCCTTTTGAAACAAGTAGGCGAATGAAGCTGGCCAACGAACTCGGTCGAGACATTGGTATGTACTATGTATACACCAAGTTACATGCAAATCGGCTCATAAATACGCCTATTATCTTGTGACAAAAATCAGATCGTTTTAAAATGTCAGCCATAATAGAAATTCAAAATGCTATAACTCAGCCATTTTTTTAGATATAGACGAAACAAAAACTGTTCCGGAATCTTTGTATTACGGTCAAACACATGCGAAAAAAATCTTTTTCATTTTCCAATTTTTTAGTACCTCATTTTAAATTTTAAAATTTTTTAAAAAGATTTAAATGGCCGCCATTTTGAAACAAGATGGCGGATGAAGGTGGCGAACGAACTCGGTCGAGACATTGGTACGTATTATGTATACACCAAGGTACATCCAAATCGGTTCATAAATACGCCTGTTATCGCGTGACAAAAATCAGGTCGTTTCAAAATGTCAGCCACGCTAGAAATACAAAGTGGTATAACTCAGCCATTTTTTAAGATATTGATGAAACAAAAAATGCTCCAGAATCTTTTTATCAAGGTCAAACACATAAGAAAAATATATTTTTCAATTTTCCATTTTTTGGTACCACATTTCAAATTTTAATTTTTTTTTAAAA